>VWPW01001968.1:2809266-2871018 GCA_013389825.1 Crypturellus undulatus | reverse complement strand
GCGGCCCCGGGCCCGGCCCCGGCGGCGGCGGCGGCAAGGCGGGCGGCATCGTGATCTCGCCGTTCCGGCTGGAGGAGCTGACGAACCGGCTGGCCTCGCTGCAGCAGGAGAACAAGGTGCTGAAGATCGAGCTGGAGACCTACAAGCTCAAGTGCAAGGCGCTGCAGGAGGAGAACCGCGACCTGCGCAAGGCCAGCGTCACCATCGTGAGTGCCCGGCCCGGCCCGCGGGGGCGGGAGTGGCCCCGGTACCAGCGCCGGTACCGGCCGCCGCGCACCTGCGCCGCGGGGCGGGGGATTCCGCGGGGCTCCCCCGCGGAGCCCTCCCCTGAGCGCGGGGACGCAGCCAAGTTGCGGGAAAGTGGCGACCCGGGCGCGCGATTCCTTAATTCCCCCGTTTCCCCCCATTTCCTTTGCTGCATTATTTCGCGAGCTCGTTGAGGAACCCATTTGAAATACAGCCCAGTGCAGGTAACGAGCAGCTTCACCTCGGGGAAGGCTTGGTGCTCACTTACCAGCGCTGAGAGGACAGCCTGAAATTTAATGTTGTTTCAAATTACCTTCTCAGGCATCAATCCTGTGTAAAGGATGCAAAGGCAGGGTTAACATGACTCTCCTTTTCCCATGAGTTAGGGCTTTGCAGTAGTTTTAACAATGTGGTAGTTAGAGCAGTTGTTCAGGTGTTGCAGTGATCACGGCCTCCACGCAAGTACATTAAATTATATGAATAAAACTAGGTAACATGTCAAAGACCAATTACAGGAAACCCTGATGTTAGTCTGCACTGTCCTGGCATCCTTGCTCCTGCGGATAGAGATGCCTTGAGAGAGGCAGATCCCACCTGTACGTGTTCCCTTCTTATCTGATCCTTGCAGAGCTTTGCTTTATTACGGGCACGATCGCTGTTCTATTCATAACCGTGTTTTGTCGCTGTTGATGCATCTCGCGGAGAAACGGGATCTGGCGCTTATCTCGGCAAACCTCTCGCCGGTCCCGCTCGTAAGCGGTCGGTGTCTAGCAGGATGTGGGCCGGAAGAGCACATGAAATACAATACACAAGTCATTTATTCAAGGATGACAAATATAGTGCCAGACGGGGAAACGTGCGCTTGGTTAATACTTTACGAGAAGGCTATGTGTTTTAATTGGGCAGCAAGGGATCACCTTCCCGTGCTGGAAGGGGCTAAGACATCTTGTCAGTCAGACATTTTCTCTTTGCCCGTTAAGAAGACACGGCATCCTTCCAACCCCCCGTAGGCTTGTAAAACCTGAGAAGAATTGTAGTTATTTTGGAGTTTGCTGTAGGGATTAGTTATCTTATGTTTTCATCGGCCTTTAATTTGTAAACAGAAAGTGTTTTTCCTAAATCTGAATTTCAGTCTGCGCAGTTTTGACTTCTTGGAGGAAGAGAGGAACAGTGTCACTCTTCTCTAACAACCTGTAACAGCCTTGTCTAGAAAACCGGTATCTTTAGCAGATACTCTGGTATGCTAAGCTCTGTGTATGGCTGACTAAACCACTTTTGATTTAGCAAGTGGCAAAATAATGATGCAAAATGAATGTTTTTTTCAGGCCACCAAGACTCTGTGCTGTGATTTACATAGTTCTTAATGTAAACAAATTTGCAGTCTAAATACTTGTCATGTTACTCTAGTAAGAAAGCTGGTGGAGATGAACTTTGCAAGTACATTGAAATGTATGCCATTTGCATGTAATGTAATTAAATATAATGTTTTCCTAATTTTCTTCTTTGTGATTATAAACCTTTGTCAATTTACTCCTCCACAGCCCAGCTCAATTCCTTGCAGACTTATTACTGTCCTGGTAGATTGATGTAGCATACCAGTTTCCTGTTACACACATTGTAACGTCGCAGATCAGCTTTGCTTCTTGCTGTTTGTTAAAGATGAGATGTCAAGCACAAATAAGACTGACAGCTGAAAAAACAGGTTAAATAACTAAACCCTCATGCTGTAAGTGAAGATGAATCTTTCAGCCCTGCTGTGGGTCTTTCACTCTCCCCTGGATTGAGTTCCCTTGTGCTAGTGCAGCAGATATGCTTAACTACATTTGCTACTCCCCCCCATCCTTGTCTTCAGTCTTCTTGAATATTGACCATTTTTCTTTTAGGGTCCACCAGATGGAAAACAGTGTTTCTCCTCCCTCCCCTTGGGTCTGTACTGGTGTATATGTTAGTATGCATCTTTTTTGTTTCTGTCCTAGTGCCTAGTCAGCATGAACACATGCATTTGGAAGTTATTCAGTAGCTGCAAAGATCCTCTTAGCAGTGTTTTTAGTTAGCCCTTGTTCAGAGGGTTGAAAATAAGTGTTGAATTTAGGAGGCCTGCGTTGAATAGTTGTGCTTGAGTGATACCAATAACAGCAGGTGAGAATAAGGTGTTGACTTTACAAGCTTATATGCTGGCTAACTTCCTATCAACTCTCATCTAAAGTGAGTAAAGACAGATGCTTTAATACTCAAGCCTATTAAGTAAGTTTGGCCTGAGCGTGCTTCTAAAGCAGCATGCAAACTCTGCTTCTGCCAGCAGCCTGGAACACAAATGCAATTATAGCACCACTCTTGTGCAAGACTGAGAAGTTACATAAATATACGTGATACCTTTATCTCACCTGCTGCTACTGGAGCAAGCCGGAAGGAGCAGGGAGCTAGGTGAGTTTTGCAGTAATGTCTGGTAGTTACGCTGCAAGTTTAAGACCAAGATCAACTTGGTCTGAAATAACTAAGATTGTTTGATCCATTTGAAAAGAGCTCCTCTTGTGCATGCTTAGCAATCTTTAATTACATGATCTCATGATGTGTTTCTGCAAGATCACTTTTAGGAAATGCAATGGTTGCTGCCTTGTGGGAGAAAAATGGCTTTTGAAAATCTGCAGTGCTATATTTTTGTAGCATTAAGTAGTTTGATTTTGGTTGTGGTGCTACATTACTAAAGGTGGATTTCCTGTTTGAACTTCCTTACTTTCTTGGTGAAAAAGTTTTGTTAAGGAAATGTGATTCTTAGTGGGTTAAGTCTGTTTCAGTGTGACTTCCCTAGTGAAACAAGGGTATCTTCAGAACTGTGGGGGAACCCTTTGCAAGGGATTGAATTGCTGGGTGTCACAAAAGCTGAAATTCTTCACCTGTCTGTTTGTATGCCTTGCTCAGGATTTTTCTTTTGAAGTCAGTAGGATGTGGATTTCCAAAACTTCTTTTCTTTCTTTCTTTCTTTTCAGTGCTTGAGGTAACAAAGTTGTAATGTGACAGTGAAAGCTGTTTAACCTTGGTTGTTATTAAGCATTTTTTTTTTTTTGTGAAGTGACAGTCTTGTACAGCCAAAATGCTTGAAAAAGAAGTTGTAGTCCATGAGTCCTGCAGGTACATACATACTTGGTTTTAGGTGTTAGATTCAGGAACCTCACTCATGTGAATTGGCCCATTATAGACAAGTATTTTCTGTAATGTTAGAAAAATAAACGATAATAAACCTTGTTCTGTCAATTATTTCTTTTTAACTAAGGTGAAGATAATGTATATGAGTAGCCTTAATTTGAGAGTGTGTCCCCCTTCAGAATGCTCAATGTGATGTTTTAATGCTTTATAATGTGGGTTTCATATGAACAGCAGCTCCATTTTTTTTCCTCCCAGTTTGCTTTGGAGGGAAGAAAAGTATCTTAGAAATCCTGCTGTGTGGTGATATGTGGATTCCTGAAAGCATCACCAATGAAGATGAAACAATCTGATCCCAAATGCTGTTAGCATAAGTGACAGTTAGCTGCTGGTTTCTGTGAACTTGCCAATTAGCGTGGTCTGGCGTGTTTGGTGATGAGGGGTGTTGGGACACAGGACTGCTGTGGGCTCCTGCAGGTTGTGAGTGGCCATATTTTGCTATGGGACAGCTATTACTCCTCTCTCCAAAGCTAAGCCATCTGCTCTGCACCCCAAACCTGAGCTTGGCTTTTTTGTTCCCCATCTCAAGTGCTAGCAGAGAGCAGTTGCATCTCCTGAGTCCTCACTCCCATCCTTTGTGTTTCTGCAAAGCAAGACTGGGAGAAACAATGGAGGAAAAGGGTCTACTCGGCTCCCATTTCTGTGCGTCTAGCCACAAATACTGAAGAAAGGCTAGAAAGGGGCATGTCCTGAAAAATAACCAGCTTTTCTGGCACCTACAGGCTGCAAAAATCCTGCGTGGTATAGTAGGGTTGTTAGTTTTCTCCGTAAAAAACCAGGCTTAGATGCTGAGGATAAGCACAATTCTAGCAATTTGTTCTCAAGGAAGTATACGTGGGGTGGGCTTTTCTGGTGGTTTGGTTGGGTGTTGTTTTTTCTTTGTTTTGTGATCTGCTGTCGTGGTCCTTTATGGAAAACAGCGGTCTGGATGGTCAGTTTTGGAAAGTAAATGGAATGTGCCATATTCTTGAAAATCCCCTGCAAAAATGCTTTTTAGAAGCTTTTAAAAAGCAAAAATGCTTTTTCTTTATTTTTCCTTCTCTGGAATTTACAGAATACTTTTATTAGTAGTAGGGAAAAAGGATGGAATATGCCGACTGAATCAAAAGTTAAACCATTTAAAGGTACTCAGTTAATGGGACAGGTGAATGCAAGAAGTCAGTCTTGAAGCAGAAGGCAAACCAAAAAAAGCCAACAGATTAATATTTTAAAAGATAATTTGTAAGTCTGTTATTCAGTCTACTTTAAGTAGGTCTTGCTAATCGTGAATGTTTTTTATTTTTTCAGTATAACTAGATGGTCATGTGAAAGAGATTGATCTGCCTTTTAGTGAAGTCTTCTGCAGTTTTGAGAAATCTATTTGGAGCATTTATATCTGACTGCATTGTTTTTAGCTCTAGTTTGTATCTGGTGGAAACACTTCGAAGTATTGACAAGTTGCACATCAGGTGGATGAATGAAAGAGTAGGTCACAATTCTTGTAAAACTAAAATTAACTCATTAAATTTGAGTAAAGAATTACTGTTGAGATTAATTCAAATGGGATAATAAAGCTTCATATAAAAGTTTTGGGAAGAACAGACATATGAAAGAAATGACTTTTATCTAAATTTTACATTTCCCTCAGATTCTCAAAAGTATCTATTGAGTTTCCATTAAACACTTGAAAAGGAAGAAGGAATCTTAATGAACTTTGTGAACCTCTTTTAGGTTAACAATGCTCTTAGCTGCAGTGCTGGGAAACTAATAATAGTAAAGTGTATTGTCCTCTGCTTACATTCAGTAGTTATATGTAGGCCTCCAGCATATTGAATTCCCAGAGGAAAAAATACTGTCAATGAAGTGGGAACAGCACATTGCAGCCTGTGTTACAGGCAGGCAGTTTTCTTCAGTGCGGGTGAAATAAAATTGAGAAGCCATTATCAGTGTCTGTTCTGTGTAGAACTGGATTCATTTGGGTAATGATCAGTAATTATTAACAATAGTTAATAAACCCTAAGCATGACAGCTTGTACTTTCAGAGAATTTGAGCCCTGAAGGAGTCAGTCTCACCTGCTTTGGGTCATAGATCTTTGTTTCTCTGAGTTATACCTACATTGAATCCCCTAACTTATCTTTAAACTTCTTATCTGAGATGAAGAAGAATGGTTTAATCTTATGCTTAAAAGCTTCTAATTTCCTATGCAAATTCCTGGGTCAGATTCTTCACATTGCCCTCTTGATTCTTGCTGTGCCTTTGGGCTAGGTTAATGAGATCTTTTGATCCCTCACTTTTCTCCTCATGAAGATCCTTAAAGGCTGTAATAGGCATGTCCTGGTCGGCTTTGGTAAACTGAGGTAAGCTCTCAAGCTGTAATACACTGGAAATCTAGTGCATCAGATAAAAGTTGCTATGGCCATATGATCACTGATGTAGTATAAATGCATTTGCCTGGTTCAGATTTGTTCATGTGTTTCCAATAGCTTAATTTAGATCTGACAGGCTTTATGTTTTCTTCAAGTATCATCTGGCTTTCTCTGTAGGTTTACTGGTTTGTACTCAGGCTAATTTGGCAGAAATACCGTTGCATAGCTTTGCCTTTTCCAGATCAGATTTGTAGTGCTGGACTGCCCCGTAGCACATGATCTGGTACTCTAAGTGTAAAACCCTGTGCTCAGGTAAGTCATTTTGCCTTGTTCTTAGATTTTTTTTTTTTTGTAAGATTTCTACTTTTCTTTACAAAGAGTTACTAATCCCATGTTTTTTAAATCAATTTCACCAATACTAAGTACATAAGTCAAAGCAAGTTGTGTCATGCTCTAGCACATTAAGACTTGATGATTTTGTTTAGTATTCTTTATTCCAACATGATTTGTGAAGCAAATAGTGACTTGTTTGCTTCTCTTCAGCTCCATTATCAGTCATCTTAACAAGAGAATCCCCTGGTTTGTAGGAGTAGTGAAGACTTTTTGTTCTCAGAAGAATAGCTTGAATAAAAATCATTTTAGATGAAACAAAGCATCAAGGTGTCTCTATGTTTTATGTTACTGTTTTCAGTTTTGCAAAACTCCAGAATTTATGAAAGTGACTTACTGGATAACAATTTACAGTATGTTTTCATCAACATCATGCTTAATACAAATTGGTAAGAAATTTCATTAGACATTTCCCATTTCAATAAAAGATGATAGGTGTTACTAAATGATATTTGTCTCTTCTCCTGGCTGCTGATAGTGCTTGCTTGAAAGATGAATCCGTGCTTGTTTGCCAAAAACTTTTTGCCTATAAAACGATGCTGACTAATCCTTTTTATGTTTCTATTCCATATATAGTAAGTGCATTGGTTAACAGTATTGTCAGTAAATTACTTGGATTGATATCAAACTCTGTCTGATAACCAGCTACGCCCTGCTTACCTTTAAATATTATACAACATCTCTTTTCTTTTCATTATTTCATTGGTATTCTGATGTTTAATAAGGGTGGAATGTGTTCAGTTATCAGTGATATGGGTGTACTGCTTTGAATTGCTTTGGGGGCGGAAGTGAAATTAGAACTGGCATTTTATTGCAATTTGGAATTTCTAATAACACAAAGTTCCTCGTGTTTCTGTAGCTTTGCTAATTTAATGTGTCAAACCTGGTTTGTATGCAGTTTCTCTTTTAAGAAAGTTGTTTGATGCTAGGATTGAAAAGGTAGCGTAGAGACGAGCGGCAATTTTGTTTTAGTACGTATCTCCACTGACTTCAACTCATTCCAACAAGAGAGAGTTGGTTTAATATTTTCAGCATTGTATACCTAGCGGTCTTGCCTTGTCCAAAGCAGAATTAGTCATGCGTGCAGCTCTGTACCTGCTAGCATCTTTCATGAAATCCTCTGTTTTTTCCTGAATCCAATGCCAGCCATCCACTCAGATGAGTACCTCACGTACTGGGAGGTT
Source organism: Crypturellus undulatus (assembly GCA_013389825.1). Lineage (NCBI taxonomy): Eukaryota > Metazoa > Chordata > Aves > Tinamiformes > Tinamidae > Crypturellus > Crypturellus undulatus. The sequence continues at coordinate 2,863,651 of VWPW01001968.1, read as the reverse complement.
TGCATCACCTGAGATGGTTAGATGCAGAGTGAAATGTGAAGCTTTTTTGAGATTGCATCCCCATTGGTAATCCCAGTATTGAAAAGCTATTATAGACAAGATTTCAGAATAATTTTCAAACCTTGGTATTTCTGTACTTTAGTTACCATTTTCAGTGTGGTGGAGTTTGAATTTTGTTGCTGTGTTCAGAGGAGGAAGTTTTTTTTTTTTTTTCTGGGTGGATATACTGCTTTGGAATATTTTTGTGCAGTTGTTAATTTATGGCTAACTTGTCTTCATTGTCTGTTTCTTTCCACTGCTTTTATTTCCAACTTCAGTCAGTATTAAATTCATTATTTCTTAAGTCTTTACTCTGAAGCATTGGTATGCATGCGGCTTGTTTCCGTCTATAGAATGGAAATGTTAAACCCCCATGTAGTAAACAAAGAAATAATGCTTTTATGTGAAATATAGATGTCCCTACACTGTGCTAAGCAGTCTTACACAAATGCAAGTGACTCCAAGAAAAGATCTTTTTCATTCTGCTGTTCATAGAGTATACTTGGGAAGAATTTCAGGTAGAAATTGGAAGACCACAAAAATGCATAGGATAGTGACACTAGGGCTGCTGTATAGGTAAGCAACTGATTTACTCTTTTGGTCTTCCACTGTATATGAGAATTAGCCTGGGTACAATTCAACTGCCACTTTAGCAAGGGGAATTCAGTGTCTGGTAAACTAGATGAGCTAAATTTATAGGACACTGCAGGAGGAGGTAGTGCCAGTTTCTCCCAAACAGTTCTTGAAATGTGATCAGAATGAAGAAACAAGATGATGTTCTTCCAAAGGAGAGAAAATAGTCAGCAGTAGACATCTGATGTGTTTCAGCATAGCCTCTTAAAGGCAACAGAGGGAAACAGTTGCTTTGCTGCTCTTTTTCAGGTCTAGGGGAAGGAGGCTGCTGAATTTAGCAGCAGGGCAAGACCTCCTGGCTCCAAGACCTCTCTGAGCTCCTCTTTTTTTTTTTTTTTTTTTTTTAAAGTTGGGAGGGAAGGAAGAGTGATAGGGACAAAATGTACAATTGAATTTTGCGTAGGATTTGGAACCTAGTCAGGATGAATGGAAAAGAGACAAAGGCATATTCTGGAAAATAGAGGGAAAAAAAAGATATAAAAGAACTTCCCATGGATCAGTAATAGAAAATGTTACCATGCTTGCAAAGCAGCCAGGGAACCTCTAGGAGGGACCATTTCAAGTTCTACTTTCTCCAAGTCCTGTATGAATGAATGCATGTCCTTCTTAACTGAACGAGCAGCCATTGTCCCATTTGAATATGTGGGATGAAAGAGCAAAGTAGCAAATGAAGGCAAGACATCTGGGGTAAACTACTCTGAAGTGAAAAGGCAAATCCGTAAATAGGAGACAGTGTACCCCAGCTATAGCTGTACAGATTTTACAGCTTTGTGGAGTGTAAGGATTCTTTAAGTGGAAGCAAAATGTCTAGAAAAACATTGAAACTATGTTTAATCCTGACATTTGGATTTGTATTTTTTTCCATTTTCTATCCAAGTACAGATATTGTAAGCTAACTGTTATCCTAGAGAGTTCAGTTCCTGAGAGTCATCTGCCCCTTCATGACTTCCATTGCTGTAACTTTTTTCCTGGAAAGAGGATGTTCCTTCACCTAATCAAATGATTCTCTTAGCATAATGCTTTTTTTTTTCCTCTCTCCATCAACTTTAAATTTGACTTTTGTTTGAAATTTGATGTTCTGTGCATTAATATTACACATGTCTTGCCACAAATGTTTTTCTGTTTGGCGTAAACTTGATGAGGTGCATATGGTGTCTCTTTAGCTGTGCGGTTGATGGAAACATCCTAGCAGTATTCCAGCTATCTATAAACTTTGCTAAGATGTTTTATTCCATAAACTGCCTGACAATGTGAATTTTCTGTATAATGCTATAAGCCTATTTTGCCTTTAGTTCCTTTATTGTTTTTGATGACAAACATGATATGCTATGGTGCTATGGTTTGGTCCCTTAATACAAGTATAAATGATTCTTCTGTTTCCTTTAGTTCCTTACAGTTCAATTTCTGCTTTCAGTGGAGAGTGTTTGGAGTGTATTTTTGCAATGGGAGAATTGCCACTTTCTGTTTCACTTCACTTTCAGATAAACAACAGAAGTAGTTATTATGAATTTTGCAAAACCTACTTTTTTTATTGCTGCTTTGCCGAGAGCTTTGAGCAGTATATATTTCTTATATCTATAGCAACTGAAGGCTAGCAGTTTTGCCCGGCTAGTGTTGCCAGGAGTTGATTGAGTAGACTAAAGACCTGCCTTTATTTTAGAGTCTGAAATCTTCCTTGAGTCTAGGGGAGTGAGAGTGAGAGCAGGGGGAGGGCAACTTCAAAAAGTTTTTTGTGGTGGCGGCGGCAAATCTAACCTCAGCAGATATGCAAAAGTTTATTTTTCTATGCAAATTGAGCCACTACACTAAAAGTCTTTTTTGCTCCATGGGTGAAAAGGTGGTCCATATTTCTTGAAAACTTTTCCGTTAAGTATATGGACTGTATATTCCAGCATGATTGCACTGACCCCCACCTCCTCTAAGTATCTGTCTGTATTTCCTGAGACCAGAGACAGGATATAAAGGAAATTATTTTTATTTATTATTAATTATTATTTTCTTGGTCATCTTTCCCCAGCTAGTCAGTAGATTTGTTACTTGCCTGGGAAGCCTGAAATGTGGCTGCTTTTGGGAATATGGTGATATATCCTGTAGGAGAGCCACACTGAAGACAAAGACGAAAATTATTCCGTTCGCTAAGACTAGAGAAGGATACATATAGTAGGTGTTTGCTATGATGAGGCTAGAGCTAGTATGTATTAACTGGATGCTGGAGTGCTTCAGATAAACTGATTTGGAGCAAGGTGGTTGTATTATAAACAATAATAAGCTTTGTCTCAAACACTTGTGAATCAGTTAAAATGTTCTAGAAAGCCAATGTGCATTAGAGATAATGAGGAGGTTTTAAATGGAGTACTCTTAAGAAGTAGAGCACTACAGTAGACTGAATAGATCAGATGCACCTTGCCAGAGTAGGAAAAACATTGGCATCCCAAATGGTCGTTTAAATCTTGTTTAAAGCAGTGATTTCTTAAAAGAAAGTGGTCAGTGTATCAAGAAGCTGCCTGGTCAGCATCCTGTGCTATAATGTAGAACCGCGCCTCATGCTGGCCTTTGATATGGTAGTTCTCCTTCCTGGTTGTAATAATTTTAAGGACAGTTTTAAGTCTGATCAGAGAAATATAGCCTAGATTCTATCCCTGCAAAGGGAAGAGGTGTAAGCACTCCAGCCTCTCTGGCTTTGGAGGAGAAGGCTGATGAATGGGCAGGCCGGGAGGAGCACTCCGGCTCTGCGCTAAACCTGAGGAAACCTGCAGCAGTCGGTAAAATGAAGTAGGATTTTCGGGAAGATTGCTTGGTGGGGTGGCTGTTAAACATAACTTCTCGTCTATATTTTCATTTGTACTTATTTTTCTTTGAATAGGGAAGCAGTTGTGACAGCATAGTTACTTTTAACAAAAGCTTGCTTTGATCACAGTTTGAGCAAAAGTTTGCTATTTTAAAGCACAGCTCTATTAGTGCCAAAGTACACACCTTCTGTGAAAAGAAACTGTTTTAGTAAATTAGTTACCCAATAGGCTATTTTTCTGCCTTTTTTTTTTTTTTTTTTTCTTCTGTGAAACTTTGGAAGTATGCAGTAGTAAGTTCATCAAGAGTGTTGAGTATTTTATAGTTAATGTATGGATATTAGATAAAACGCCACTTATTTTCCAGGGGAGAGAAGAAAGAATTAAAATATGTTAACTTAAGAAGTGATCTTAGTTTTTCTTTTATGCATTAGACATCTGATATTACAGGTAATTTGGACTGTTCTGCTCCAGTACTGAGATGATGATGCTTATTTGCTTCTAAGTAATGCAGCACAGTGCAGTGGATTGGCTTAACTCAAATACTTAGTTGTAAATCAAACTTAAAACCATAACCTTTTTAAAGGGCGATAATGATGTTGTAGGGGATACAAATGACTTAAAAACGAAACAGTAAAATTTAGTATATACTAGTAGTTATATACAACTTCATCTTTGTTGTTGTTGTTTGTTTGTTTGTTTTCCTTTCTTTCATGTTGTAAAAGCTGCATATTCAAAAATTCAGGTAGACTTACTAAAACTAAAAATTTAGTTATGTGTGTGGATACTGTATTAAAATTTCGGCAGCTTTTAGGTTTGGGTTCAATGAAAGCAAAACGTATTCCCCATGCTTCTACAGTCTGTTTGTTTAATATCTATTGATTAACTAGCAAACTATTTACAGCACAAGATTATCTCAAAATTCATCCGTAAAATAGCAATGTCATTGGGAGCAAAGCAAAGAGAAAGCAAAAACCTATACAAATTAGTGCACAGGAAAGGATTGATACAAAGAAATATTTCAGTTTTTTGGTTTGATGTGACAGTGTGAATTTATTTTCTCTACTGGGTGACTGCCAAAGAAAAGCTTTTACAATCAGTCACTTAAAAAAAATTGGGAGGACCCTATCAGAGCTGGCTAGAGTGGTGCTGCCTGACCTGTGTTGGGAACGGTCGTTCCCCTGCGATGGTCTCAGAGGGGTCCTGTTTGTGCTGCCTTTGGGATCCTGTTTGCCCATGCACTAGTTAGGATGCTTTGGACTAGTGTTTGGCATTCGAGATTTAGAAGAAACGTTTGGCTTGTATGCAGTGAGCTTCAGGTCTTCCGAGAAGAGGTGGCCTTGTTGCTCTTGCATGTTATAGATATTTTAGGAAAATCCACTGTGACCTGCAAATGCTAGTTCAGAAAGATTGTACTGTGTGCGCATGTGCAGTGTTGAGGTGGGAAAATGCCTTCATGAAATAGAGCCTTTTGGAAAGGTCTGTGGTCTAGATTTGATTTTCCTACTAAGTCATTCCTGTCTTGGCGTGTAATTTCTGTTAGCTCGAGTTACAGTTGTTGTGGATTGGAGGCAGAAACTGCAACCCTGATAACTGGAAGCCTGTTCTGCGTGATGATGTTTTAAGCAAATGAAAAGTAAGTGCTATAAAGCATGTATCTAATGGATAGTAAGGTTATATAAAGTGTATGAAGTGGAGCACCAATTTAGGAAATGTTTAAGTTTGCCTGCATAACTTTGCTACTTTTCTTTTGTGGTGCTTTATTACAGTATAATTTTTAATTACATTGAGACTTGCGTAACAGTGTGCGGTCACGGTTGAAGTGCTAAATAAAAGCTGTTTGAGGGATTGATACACTTTCCAGAGGCTACCTTGACATTCTTTACTACAACATTTTTTTAAAGTGTTGCATTTTTTATTAACTGTTTAATGTCAGTGTTTTGACGTTCTAAAAACCACTAAAGGGAGTAGATTCAAGTATTTTAAGTTTTGAAGAAATGCATTTGAATTACTTTTAATTATTTAGGTAACTTGAACGGCACTGTGTTAATTATGACTTGCATGTAGCTTGGTCTAAGTTATTTGTAATGAACCAGATGCATTAGTTTTAAGAATATTCATGCTTGTAAGGTAACTGTGTATTGGCTCCTTGCTTATTTTGTTTTCCGCACCTGTTCTCTCTGTTAGCAAACCCAACTCTTGCAGGTTGGTATCGCAACACAGGGAGAAGCACTTTTAACTGTTTACAGATTCAGAGCAGAATGGAATCATCCAACAATCCCTTCGTTGTCAATACTAAGAGATGATTTAGTGTGTGTTTTAAAGCGCTATTTCTAGCGTAGCTTTCCGAAGCGCAGGATGTGTGCAGCAGTGTCTGGAAGGTAACTGGCTTTCTGTGAGAAGCTCTTGCAACGCTGAGTACATCTCACTGACACGTGATCATGCTTAAAGCTGACTTGGAAGAAAAGAGTGCGAATTATGTCATTTGATTCAGTTGGTTTCTCTAATCAGCCTGTTGCCTTTGCAGAATCGCGAGGCAAAATGTTGTTATCACCTACCTCGTTCAGAGCAAAAACTCCATGGAGTTTTTATTTCTGAATGGGAGTTCAGAAATAGGAGTGTTGTGACAGAAGCATTTTGATGCATCCAGCCAAAAATCTGATTTTCTTTTAAAGCACAAGAAAAAAGAATTTTCGGTTATAAATGGAAATTTAAAGAAACTGCATTTTAACACTTTAAATGTATTTTTTATCATCTATATATTCCTTTATTATTGTAACAGAAACTAATTTCCTTTTTTTTTCCTCTTACAATTGTACACAGACCACAAATACTGAAAATCCAGAATATAGTAGGAATTGTATTTCAAGGCAGTCCTGTATGTTACTTTAATGTTACAGCAGAGTTAATATTTACAGTAGTCAAATTTTTCAGATTGAAGTTAACTTTTTTAATATTTGCTTGTTTTGGAGGTCAGATCTGTGGTAAGCTGGTAAATTTAAAAAGAAAAGAGGAAAAAGAAATATCTGCCTTCTCATTTACCAAGTTTGAATAATAAAATGAAAAAAAAAGGCAAAACCCAACACCCCAATATTTTTGAAGAAACATGAAGAAAACTGTTTGCGGGTATTTTTTTGAAGTAGAGGACTTCTAGGAATTACTTTATACCCCAAGTTCAAGTGCAGTGTCCTGCTTATTTGCATAGCTCCACTAGTACTGAAAATTCTTCTCAAGTTAAAAAAAATAATTGTAAAGCAGAAAAGTCAGAAATGGGGAAGTGGCCCAGCAGATTGCCCTGGAGGAAAGAGGAAGTGGCTCCCAGACGAACCCCGCGCTCGAGCCCCACTCGCCACATTAGCCCCGCGCAGCAGCAGCCGCGTTCCCTGCTCTGCCCCCACAGGCAGAGCGCTTCCCTGGCATCGCGCTGCTCGGCTGCCCCGCAGGCCATTGCGTTTCGTGCCCGAGCCCCCAGGCGCTGCCCTGCGCTCCATTTTGCTTCTGTGTTCTCGAGAACTGAATTTTCACGTTAAACAGCTTGTGGTGGCTGCCGGGCCGCCCTCCCCTTCGCCCAGCGCTGCGTATTGCTGTGTGCAGCACAGGTGCTGCAGGGGCTGCCTCGGGGAAAGAACAGCTCAAGCCTGGGAGAGCTGTAGTGTAAAAAAATCTTGATGCAAATGCACAGATTTGGTTTACCGCGGTAATTAATTTCATTTGTAGATGGAGAGTTTTCTGTACTGTTTTTAACTCATGCCAGAAAGTATGGCCAGAAAATAACTTGAGTTAATGGTCAGAAAAAATGGGGATACTTATTTTATTCAAGAGTTTGATATTTTATAATCATGCCATTGTGTTTTATTGCTCTTCACGCTATTTTTTTCTTTCTTTTTTTGCCTCTTCATACAGTAGCAGCTCCTCACTGAAGGCTGCTTTGTGAAGTGACAGCTTAATGCTGCCTAACATGTGCAGCAAGTGAGGCCATCTCTTTCCAAAGTTGCCTCTACCTTTCAGTCTATATTCAGAAGCAAAGATTGAGTTTCTTCCCTGTGCAGCAAGCAGATAAAACTGCACTTCAGCTCCATCTGCTGGCTTATATTGCCCGTAGGGTCCTCGAGGGCCCTGCAGAGGGGCCAAGGAGGTTACAGTGGCTCTTTGCAATGGATGAGGAAACTTCATGAGTAGGTTGGAACAAAGCAGGGCTTGGTAGGTCGCCTTGCACAGTATCCCAGGAAATCTCTTGTCAGCTCTGGATGCTGCTGGAGGCAGTGATACTTTATCAGAGCACAGTCCAGACTTGCCACCTGCCTTTCATATGGTCAGGTGCGAGTGCCTGGAAGTGAGTGAGTCCGTGAAACGATCCTTACTGAAACCATGGCTTAAGTGAGAGCTGAAATGAAAATGCCATTTCTTGCTCACGTCTGGTGGCAGCGCGGTACTGGTGTCGACTAATTCCTTGTTTCTTCCTTGTTTGTGGTGGTTACATCTGCTTGCCCACTGAGCTCCACATACCAGGAGATCTCTGAAGATTTTAGGGAAGCTTATTTGGGAGCAGAAGAGAACATGGATGGCTGTGATTTCTGTTTGACTGTGGTAAAGGTCAGCTCTCATGAGAAACACTTGATTTTGGTGTTTTGTAATATAGCACCGTCATAAACAGAAGCTTCACCGGGAGCTGAAACCAAAGCAATAGAGCAGAGGGAAATCTAGTTGTCTGTACACGGTCTACTAAAATAATTTGATGTATTTAGAGAAAGAAGAATTGAGAGCAGAAGATGATTTTAACACTAAACACTTCACAGTTTATCCTAGTATATGCAGCATGCGGAAAAACAACTTTTAATGAGCTTTACTTCCTAATATGTTTTTGTAGTTCTTTTGGAAATCAGCCAATTGCACTGTAAGCTCAAGAAGCTTGGTTTTTACAACATTTCACACAGCCTTTGCTACTGATGGGATTTCACGTGCTTCCGCAATAGAAATAATGGGAATTTTATCCCTAGAAAATAGAAGAGTTCTTGTTTGTGTATGTCTCTGTGCTTTTTTCACTTTGTTCTTGTTTTTTTTTTTTTTTCTTGTATGAGGTAATGGGGTAACCTGGTAGTTTTTGACACTTCCATCACATTAATTACGTCTCCTGCTGTAATGGAAGTACTGACTTGTGACTAGTGTTGAGGCAAATATGAATGATTTTATTACGTAGAATATCATAATTAAGCTATATATCATAACTAAGCTACACTAAGCTAAGTATAATATTTGACAAGATAAAGAAAAGATTTCAGGAGGGTAAACAGGTATATGTATATTTTTAAAGGAGTATGGGAACATTTCACATGCTTTTCTATCCAGTCTCAATCCTGTAGCATATTTTTTCTGGCTTGATGGCTTGTGTTGAAATTGCTGACCCTTAGGTAATTTAGATGGACACTCATTGTATTTAGTGTGAGGTGCCTCTATGTGGAGCTGGCAGTTCCTGCCCGGGTCCATGCAGGCTTCCTGCTCTTTGCTGTGGGACATGCCGTGGCATCCTGCGTCTGCTCTGCGCCAGCTCCCTGCGGGCTGGTGCCTTGCACAGCGGATGGGGATTATTCCAGAGCTGTTTAAACAGGTCTAAATTGTGGCTGCTCATTCTTTATTTCCGCATGCCAGAGCTCTGCCTGTGTGGTAAGCCAGTTTAGGAAACTGCTGGAGGAAAAAAAAAAAAAAAAAGTGGGAGGAGGAAGGGAAAGGATTAGTTTTTGGGTGGCACCTGCGCTCTGGCTGCCTGCTCTTCCTGCAGTACCAGCGCGAGGGGCAGGATGCTCTCACAGAAGAGGGCTGGAATCTTGACCCTCTTTATGATCAGTAAATTCATTATGATCATTAATGATCGTAATCATTAATGAGGTGGAAGAAGACAATTTAGCATTTCTGCAGAGCTCTTGGGCCACTATATGTTGTCTTGTTGTGACGGATTTTTACACTATTACAAACAGTGAAGGTGCTGGAGTAGCAGTTCTTTGCCAGGGGGATGCACCAACATCAGAGAGGAGATGCTATACAGGACCTAAGCCATATCAAACTTTTTTTTTTTTGAACTTGAGATTGTGACTGCACTGCTGGTGACAGGGGAGGAGAGCTGGTGCCAGTGAAAAGCAGCCAAGAAAGCAATGGAGACAGGCAGAGGACGCAAGGAAGCAGAGATGAAGACGCAGAGAGCGCCTTGGCAGGCGGACTCAACCAAAAAGTCTCCAGAGCTGCTGCTTTAAATTTAATGACTCTGCAGATCAAATGTGGATATTTGCAATTGTGCTATTGCTTCCCCAGCTTTTAGGACATTTTGGATCTTTAGGTAACTTTTCTCATAGGTATGGAAGGTCTGTCTGCTTAAACAGTTGTCTCTTGGGCCACAGGAGAATATATCATTTCAGCTGAAAACTACTGACCTAATGAAATCCTGAGTGCTTTCCAGTGCATTGCATATAAAAGAAAAGGTTATCCTGGCAGATTTGTGGTAGAAGATTTTGGAAGTTCAATTCCAGTTATGCTGTTAGTTCTTAAATTTTCCTCTATCAAATTTTATTGAAGTAAAATTCTTAATGAATCTATTCATATTGCAAGCTATAAGCTGGTGTCATTTATTAGAATTGGGATGAATCACAAATGTGTGGTTCAGACTATCTGGATCTTACTTTACTGGGGAAAAGCACTCCAGGACTCCTGTTTGTAGCTTGAGAATTCTGCATTTTTGTTGTTCTGCTGTTCCTGGGTAGCTGCATTCCCACTGTGGAGGTGGGAGTTGGCTCTGTCAGTTTGTACCTGTGAACTTTGATTTGCCCCTATGAAGTGTGTGGCCTTTTAGAACAGACCTCCTACAGATGACTTCTTTATTGCAAAAGTTTCTAAAAATACATCTGAAAACCTAGGAATATCTAAATTGCAGGGAATATGAGAGAGAGAAGCTCACAGGCTGACTTTCTTTGGAGATGTGTCTTGGTACTTTAGTAAAGCTGAAAGGGAAATTGTCTTCTCTTGTATACTTCTCTGGGGAAGGTTTCCAGAGTAGTACTCATCTTGTGAAGCTTGGAAACTCTCAGGATAGAAGAACTATAGGGCATTTTCTACAGCTGTGGACAAGATTTTAAATATATATAAATATGTATATATACATAGAGAGAGAGAGAGATTTTATACATATTTGTGGGGAGGGTGGTCTTGAGAATAATTGTATGAAAACTTGCTTTCTTTTTTCTTAAAACTATGTCTTTTATTCACAGCAAGCAAGGGCAGAGCAGGAAGAGGAATTCATCAGTAATACTCTGTTTAAGAAGATTCAAGCTCTGCAGAAAGAGAAAGAAACACTCGCAGTGAACTATGAAAAGGAAGAGGAATTTCTCACAAATGAGCTCTCAAGAAAACTGATGCAGGTAATTGGTTCTTTTACTGGTATTTCTCCCAAGATCCTCGGGGCCAAATGGTGGTTGAACTTTTGTTTTTGTTACTATGACTGCAGTCAGAGGGATATGGACAGGTCATAGCTGGTGTAAAGCTGCTATTGATAAAAGCAAAGTACAAATGAGTAATGAGTGGGGGTTTTTTGTTTGTTTGTTTTATGCAATGCCTATAGAGTTTGTATCTTTAAACTTGTGTTGAAAACCTAGAAGTTTGGACTGGCATGTGAAGAAATAGGTGCAACTTGCGTGTTTACTGTCTTGCAGAAGGGAGTTACTTTCAAAAGGTTATTGAAATGGACACTTTTCACAGGAGCATTTGATGGCATTCTGAAATAATAATATATAAAAACTTGTAGTAGTTGTTTGTAGGTCATCAGCAAACTTTATCCATAGGTTTACCCAAACTTTTAAAAGTCTTTTTTTTTTTTTTTTTTTTTTTTTAAGTTAAACAGTTGTATCAACTGGATGCTAAAAGTAAACAGTTTAAGATGCTAGGCTCATTTATGTCAGGGAAATACATGGTAACTTCTTTTGATTACTGGTATTTTTAGGAAATATTGTACATCTTGCCCTATTCTGTTAGACTTGCTCGTGTGCTTGCTTTTGGCCTCTATATGAAACAGGGTAGTAGGTTAGATGGATGGGATGGATGGTGGGTTTTTTTTTTTTTTGTGTGTGTGTGTATGACCTACACTCTGTCATGCAATTACTTATAAGCTTTGTTATGGAAAAATTAATCAAATTTAAACAACCTCATTTGTGTGTTGTCTGCATTTCTTATGTTCCACAGCCAGAGATGTACAGCACATTTTTAGCCCTGCAATTAGTAAATACGTTGTTTGTAAATAACATTAAAGCTAATCTTTTCTGAAACTTTTTGACTTCGAGGTGGAACTTCATGACTTTGTAGTTTAATAACTGTATCATAAATTTTAAAGAAATAGAGAAGTTAAATCTGATGGTAATAAAAATAAGGTATTGAGTATTCTTTTCTATTTGAGGTGAGGTATAGGTTTCACTGTACAAGTTTTTTCCCCTGAAGTTTCTTTCAGTGGAGAAATGGCAGTTTGAGCAATGTTGTTTGATTCTAAGGGCTACTTAAAAGTCAAATATTAAACTAAGCTACCTGGAGCCGTAGTATTTATTTTATAGAACAAGGTAAGGCTTCCTTTAAAAGCACAATTCATCCTTGATATGGCTGAAGAGGCTTTGAACTCGCATAATTACCTTACAAACAATTTTGTACTGCACAGGTTTTTGCAACAACTAAATTCCCATTCCTAATAACAGCTTGAAGTATACTTTGGTAAGCCATAACTTCCCTACCTTTTTTGCAAATTCACCTTTTAGACAATCTAGATACTGCTTTAAAGACTTATCTTAAACATTTAGCAGCCTACAGCTTAAACTTCATTTCGTATGGCCTTCCTTCAAGTCTTATTCAGCTTTTGATAAGATTTTTGTTAACCATAAGATATTGAAAGGTGACTTCTTAGTTTGAAAAATGCTCTTGTCTTCCAATTGGGTAATACTAAAACTGTACTATCTATCAGCTTTGATTAGCTAGCAACATTTGGAATCAAGTTAAAATTTTGGCTTTCCTCATTCTAAATACTAACCTGGTTGACTACAGAAAGAGAACAGTTGTCAACACCGTGTTGATGATGATAGTGCCTATGAAGGGATAATGTCTTTGAGGATCCTTTTTATTGTTTGGCCTGCTACCCACAATGTGCAGAGGAAAAGATGATAAAGAATTTGTCAAAGCTGTAGTGCAAAGCATGTTTTAAACTGTATCAGAGGAATCTGCCTAGTTGGAAGCTTTTTATGAAATTTAGATAGCTTTTGTACCTTTACAGTGATTCATGGCTTGTAGTACAGCTGGAGGATTAGTTTAAGACAAACCATGTTTAATATAAAAACTGACCCTCTGTTAATATAAAACTGTGTACTGTTAATATAAGAAAAAGATGTTTTTTAGTTAAAAACTGCAAATAACACTAACATTTTTTTACTTGTTGTTCTTGAAGACTAACTGTTGCTTAGATGTTTTGAGTTTCATTTATAAATCCTGACTCCACATCTCGGTAAATTGCCTCATAAAGCATTTGAGAAGAGAAAATTGTGATATTGTAAATAAACTTTTTTTCAGAGAAAAGAGAGGTTATTAGCACACATCGCATGGTTAATTTATTATTTTTATAGTATCTTGGCTTATCTAATTCAGGATACTTTCAGTTGTGCAGGTGTAGTTTTACATTCCCAAATGAAGTTTTTCACATACTTGGATTTTTCTAAATTTCCCAAGATTCACAAGTAACAATATTGGCCATAACCTTCTTAGATGTGACAATTCTGACTGATCTGGGGTAGCTTGTGCTTGTGTTCACAAGAATCATGCGAATGAAGGAAGGTTTTGTGCCCAGTATTTGAGGATTTAAGACTGAGGAGATTCTTATAGGGCTAATGAACACCATGAATTGATCCCTGTCCACTTCCACTTGCAGTATCTTTGCTCTGGGTTGGATTCTAACTGAAACAGGTACAGGCTTTGAATGATGACTTACCAGAAGTATAATGGTCTCCAGTTAAATGGTGTTAAATAGTAATTAGGTGCTTTACTGTTGTTTGTTTTTCTAAATTCTTAATATGTGTATGTGTCTTTATCTGCCAGGCAGAATTGCCCTAACCTGGAACTAAACTTCCCAAATTCATGCTGTTAGACATTGTGCATCAAATGGCTTCTTGCTTTTCATATGGCTACGTATGGAACAAAAGCTGCATACGCATCTGTTTTGTTGAATACTTTGCCTTTTAGAACAGAGGGAGGGAAGTACTTTTATAGCCTGCATATGATTTGAGGTCTGTCAGTTTTTCAAGTATTTACCAGTCTGTGGCTGTTTAGAAATTAGTGCCATATTATTCAGTTGAAAGCCACTTTGCAGAGGGACTTCTTTCCTAGTGTCTGTGTGTTTTTGTACTGTCAAACCTTTGTTTTTCACAATTGCAGGGACTTATGCTTTGCATTCAGAGTAGCATCTGGAATGAGCTCCCAGAACGTCAATACATTTTAAATGTGAAAGCTGTCTGCCAGAGCACGGACTACAGTGCTCCCCACTAATAGCTTCACAAGAATTTCCCAGTTCAGCATGATTTGCATTACTGTTATAAAACACAGAGTTGCATCAGATTTTTGATGTTGTTGCAAGAAAGGAATTTTGAAACACTTAGCAGTTGCCAGACTGATTCTAAACATACATAGCTAATTGCATGTAAAAGAAGGCTTTTAACCTGGAATACTGCTGCCTTTCTGTGGCTAGGCTTTCTGGTGGCACACCATTGCTTGATAATTCTTCTTTACAACTGTGTGGTGCTAACTTTTACGGCCTCTGCAAGACCATTAAATGAGTGTATGCTTTTACTAGCTTTTTTTTGTTAGATATAGTTTTTAAGTGTCTATATGCTGCAAAGATGCAAGATGCCAACCTCCATCTCAGTAGAGTTTTAGAGTGAGGAGGAGCTTTTCATGACAGTTGTTTCTAATATTGTTGTTATAAGCCTTGTTTTCTGTATATTCAATCTGTTTAGTTTTTTTTTTTTGGCTACTTGATCAAGACTCAAGGAAGTTTGGAATGTTAACTTTTATGGATTCTCTGATCCGTGGCCATTAAAGAATGGCAATAATATTCTCAGAGGACCTTTAGAACTGTTTTGATGCAGGATTCATTTTCCCAACAGTCTGTGTGTATTTGTTGTGATACCTTTTAGAGATTGGAAGAAACAAATCTTGAAAATTGCTTATTTTGTGAAATAAGGCTGCCCAAAAGCATAATGAACCCTAGCATTGTTTTAACTTATAAATCTAACTGTTCCTTAAATTGCCTAGGACTTCTTTTCAAAGTGAAGTACAGATTTGTCAATATTCTTTGTATTTTTTCAAGAACAAATTGATTCAAGTACGTGTCCTTGAAAGTAAACTGTTATGACCTACCAAGATAATAGCACCATATGTGTAGTCAGGCAGATGAAAAATTAAAAAGGCCTATTTAGCCAGATAAGAAAAGTGAAACTATTCTCATGCAAGTCAGATTCTTGACAATTCTCTCAAATTATAAATCTATAAACACAAGCAATTACCCTTCCTGCTCCCAAAATACCGTGCATCAGCTCAGGGATGCAAATGTGATTGTGCGGAATAAGCACAGTCAGCTCTTGTACCACTTACCTGATGAACATCTGGATGTGGAGTGGAGGTAAACTGATGATATGTAGTTTGTTTAGAGGATTTTTGGGATGCAGCAGAGGAGGAGTTGGACACCTTTTGAGGGCCTAAAGCAGTAAAAATACAGATCTTCAGTAGCGCAGTGTTCAAAGTCATAATCTGATGGACAAATGAAGGTTTTTTGTTTAAAAAGTGGAGCTTTGTGAAGTAGGTGCCTTATTTCACAGCAGCACTTCCAGCTGTTCCAGAGTGAGGTGGTGCTGCAAGGAAGTAAACAGGGAGCAGCTACTTTCTAGCAGGAGACTTGTTTCCATAGAGGGAGGAGAACATTGCTGTAGTGTGTAAAGCACCTTTAGGACTTGCACCAAGTGCTGCAGGATTTTTTTTGTGGCTAATAAGCTTTATTTTTTGAAGTGCAGTTCTGTTTAAAGCATTTGCAGCTTTTCTTGCCCAAAATCCATCCCTTTTCCTCTTCAGCTGACTTTAAGTCCTCCTTAGCATCTCTTGCATTTTTCATAAGCATTTCAATTGCTGTAAGACCTTGTCAGGAAGGTGACACTTCATTTTCTAACACGTTTCTTTTTTCCGTATTTTTTGCTGGCAGCTATAGGACTATTTGTAAACAGTTGTTACTGTAATAGCACATAATTTAAAAAAAAGTGTCTGAAAATGTTCTGGTGTTTTACTTTACTACTCAATGAATATTTTTCTTATTGTTAAAGGTTAGAAAAGTTGTTTTTCAGTGTGGAGAGGAACGCTATTCCTGCGTTCTCTCCACTTTGGATAGTAAAACCAAAAGGGTAAAGAGGAATATGCAGTAAAGTAGCTTAATCAGAATATCCAGGAGGGTATTCATGCTCTAATCCCTATTAGCTCCAAAGGGGAATGAAATTGTGGGTTTGTTTTTATTCCCTGTCAC
The DNA here is from genome assembly GCA_013389825.1 of Crypturellus undulatus. Lineage (NCBI taxonomy): Eukaryota > Metazoa > Chordata > Aves > Tinamiformes > Tinamidae > Crypturellus > Crypturellus undulatus. The sequence continues at coordinate 2,847,622 of VWPW01001968.1, read as the reverse complement.
GTCACTTCCTGATGCATTAATGTATAAATCAGAAATGGAAAATATTCTTGTGCGTAGATCTCTGCTGCCTTTACTCACTAACTTTCAGATCAACTAGCACGTTCCTTTGGTCACAGTGTGTTCATGCTGCCAAAATAGGATTTAGCAGGTCCTACACAGCAGCTACAGATCTAATGAGTAAGCCTGATCAATCCCTGCGTGATGCAAATCCCACACAAGCTTTAACAGGAATGATCTGACAAGCAGGACTATGCTATTGCAGCTGGATTTGTTTTAAATAATAATGTAATTGCATTTGCCTAAAAGAGACAAGCAAGAGACACTGTTATTGCTAAGTTGGTTTGAGGTTGTGTTACACAGTTGTATCACTTGCCAGGCTCCCTGGATTGCCTGCAAATGCCAGCAGTCACTAATCACACCCTTGCTGTGACCAGCATCTGACTCGAGGCTGAGGAAGAGATTTTGGCCGTGTGCCTTTTTGCACTGTTTAATTTGCCAGCTAAATATAAGCTGATTACAGCAACTGTCTTTGGACTCGATTTTTATCTAGGTGAAAAAAGGGGCCTGGCTTTTGCATTTAAGCAGAACTGAGACTAGGAGGTGAATAACCTTGAGCTGGGTGGTGATCTGCAGGCTTCCTGTGCTTTCTTGTCATCTTGAGTCTGAAACAAGTAAAGCAGGGAGAGGGGCTTGGAAGCTTGTAGAATTGAATAATGCCTTGTTCGTGCCTTTTTTTTTTTTTTTTCCCAAGCTGAGTTTTATTGCATTATTCAGCAAAGATGCTTCATTTTTTGCTTACTGAGCAACAGAAATAGTATTTTAAGAGTAAGTTTTTTTTTTTCTAAAAGTATGAGATTACATTCTTTTTTTTATTTTCTAATGAAAATCTTAGCAACGCTTCTCTTTCTTGCATAAGAAATTGAGTGACTTTATTTCTGACTAGACAAATTAACAAAATTTCCGAGCTATCTGAATTGAAAATGGTGCTGCTAGTCTGTGGCATTACAACACGAGATGGCTTCCTCAAGTTCATAGGAATTTATGGCAAGGTGGTATAAAACTGAAGATACTTCTCAAATCATTCCATCGTGGTTTGAGGAAAATAGTGTAATTTTGTCAGTGGAAGAAGTACATCTCTGTAAGCTTTAATTATGCTTCTAGCATTTATCTTAATTCATGAAAAAATGAAATCTGTGCAAATGGATAAGCCTTGGAAGCACAGGGACATTGCATACCTCCATGGTCGGCCACGTGACTGGGAAGATACTGGTGCCCTGTCCTCCCTAGCACTTCTGCTCCATAGTGTCTGCAGATTTCAATTAAAAAAATAAAATTCTTCACCATGGGTCACCAACTATAGTAAATAAGCAGGTTACTTTTCAGTAAGTCAGATTCCCGTGTTTGAATCATGGTGACTGTCAAGTTGTTTTTGTACGTAGTCAGGCCTGAATGAATGCTGTCATGGTCTTCATAGGTAATGTTAAAAGCAACTCTGCTCCATACTGTAATTTCTCTCTGTTATAATGGGTGGGTCTTGTATTTAAATCCAGTTGTGAACTTTGAAGATTTTTTTCTCCTTTTAATTGGAAATATTAACTGGAAAAAAAGCTTTTTCTATAGTAATAAGAAAATTTATAGCATACACTTGAAGTAATTGTTTTATGTCATCAAAACCTTTTGTTGTTGTTGTTGTCATAAGAATAGAATTGAAGCTTTTTTTGAATATTTTATTGCACAGTAACACCCATAGTATGACTTCAGTCGTGGTTTTCAACTTTCAGCTGTCTGGGAGAACAAAGTACAAAGATCTGCATTTTAAACTTTACATGTAAAGTTTACATGTAAACTTTACCTGTAAATGCCCCCCCTATTAGAGGGAGACATTTAGATTAAATTTAATGCTTTTGCAAACGCTATAGTATCTTTGTGTTTTTAAAATGCTGGTTTTTCTATCATGCTATATATTTACTATTGGAATGCATCTATTCTGTAGCATTTTTACTTCATTAAATATTTGAAAATGTGGTTTACTTCCAGCTGCTTTATAAATTGAACACATTCTAAAATGGTGTTCTTAGAGATGCCATTATGGGTTTTGCATTTTCAAATCTTGTGAGAGGAAAACAAGTACTATCAGTGCAGAAATTAATAAGAAATGGTGCATATAAATGCTGCATAATATGTTTTATACTCTTATTTCTATGCTTAAAATACTTTCTTGTCTCCTAAATGTTTAGCTACAGCATGAGAAAGCTGAACTGGAGCAACATTTAGAGCAAGAACAGGAATTTCAAGTGAACAAACTTATGAAGAAAATTAAAAAACTGGAAAATGATACGATTTCGAAGCAGCTCACCCTGGAGCAGGTAACTCTTTACTTTCAAGTTTATGTAACTGTAGAACAAGAGAGTTCAGAAAAGTAAATCTACTTGTTTTATATTAGATTTGACCTGCTTAATTGTTAAATCTGTGAGATCAGGCAATATCAAGAATATGAAAAAGTGAATTTAACTTTCAGTCAAAGCAATTAATCATTAACCTAATTTATTCTAGAGAACTTTCACATCTGTCATGACCTTTACAACCTTTACTACCTTTAACAACCCTCACATCTGATAAGCAGCCGTGAGTGTTCTGTGGATATGACAACTTCTTGCTGATGTTCACTGGCTTTTGCCGTCACAGTGCTGGTGAGAGAGACTGTCATTTCCGAGAGCAGCTAAGCTCAAGAGCAAATTGTATGTGTGTGGCTTGTGCTCTAGCTGACACTTTTGTGGCAATGTGAGTAGCCCAGGATTCGTTAAGCATTAGATGTCAGCGGCATGAATACTCGTGATGGAGGATTTGGGGTTAGCTGTATCCTACTCCCTTTCTCTTTAGGCAGCAGAGAATATTACAGAGGGAAAATGCTGCTTGTTTCAGTTTTGTTTTCACTGGACGTTTGGAATTTGGTTTTGCTCATATATCTATCTTTACACATGTGCATCAAAGCATCTCAGTACTGTCAGTAGGAGTCTTGTTGACCTGAAAGGCAAACTGATGAAAAATACAGGTTGGTTAAAGAACTTCGGTCTTCTTGGCTTGTGGAAGCCCTGCAAATTGAATGGTGCAAACACAGGGCATTAGTTCTGTGAATTTGTTTGCTCTTCTCTTCATAAAGCAATCATGGGTGTGCAACTCTTGTGTTGCAGATTACTTGAAATTCTAACGGGTTTGTATTTGATGTTATTTTACTTGATGTTGGGGATAAATTAATCACTAGATAACTTGCTTATGAATATAGAAGAAAATAAATGAAAATGATATTTAGAGCAAGTATTAAGAAAACTGAAAATTTATGTATAGAGAGATATCTGAGAAATAAATTGAAAAATGAAAAAGTAGGAATATCTAGTTGCCAGTAAATCTTTAACCAGTGTGGAAATCAATACAAGATTGAAATATCTTTCTTAGCCACAAGGTGGTAGTGGCGGCCATTTAATCAAAATTGAAATGAATTCAAATTAAACTTACATATTAAATTATATTAAATTGTTTTATTCTTCAGAATATTAATATGAGCCACAGCTGAAATTCTGCTGGTAGTTATTTTGATACTGTTATTTTGAGCAGAGTTATGAAACCATTAAATTTGGAGCTTGTCACTGCGTGAATATCAACAATAGATTGTGCAGAAAACCTACAAGCTCAAAACTGAATTCCTTGTATTTTCTTTTTATCAAATCCTTCTTAAATATCTGGCCTCGTACATTTGCTGTGTTTAATAAGACTGACAGCCAACTTTAACACCTTATTTTGAAATTCCTTTTGTATTTAAGTGTAATGCATTGTATACCTTTGTTTTTTTCTTAGAGTAAGGTGTAATAAGTTACACTGAACTTCAGCATGCACATATGCGTGTACACCATTTGCACACATTTCTTTTCTCCCTTTCATCTCTTGTACAAATTCATACAAAGACTCCTTGCATGAGTTGCAACATGAAGTGGCTGCTTTAGGGGCCTGTGTTGTACCTCTGAAGAAGCAACTAAAAGTTGTGAGCAGCATGATGTTGCGTTTGTACTTGTTCATACAGGGAATTGAGGAAAAGTGATTGCCACAGCTCTTCAGCATAATCTTTGGGATACCTGTTATTGCTGGAGCTTGTAAGTAATACTCAGCAATACCTTGTATTTGGGACATAAACTCCAAGACTGCAGCTTTATGGCTTTACTAGGTCCATCACTGTCACCTGTGGTCAGATAGTTATAACACTGTTCACTAAAATGTTATTTTTTAAAATGTGAAGCACAAATTACCTATGTTTATTATCTCATTTGCTATCTCACATCTGAGCTGCTTATGCCACAGTTGACCAGTAGATATATTGTTTACAGCAGTGATGCTTCTGTATAGTGTTACTCTTAATCTAAAAAATCAAGATGAGTGTTAGGTTTAAAATGTGAGTCCATTTAATTTTCTGAGGTCAGCTTGAAGCAGCAGGACATTTTCTCTGAAGGCTAATGGTGAAGAAATTTGCAACACGTAGCTATTTCATTAACTGAATGTTTTAGTTAAAATGAAAAAAATAGTCTTCTGCATTAGTTCATTGATTTGACAGGAAATAAAATAGCTGTGAGTTCTGCCCTGTAGAGGCTCAGTGGTTTCTCTGTTACCCTTTTTAATTGCTTTTCCATTTCACAGTGGGTAACTAGAAGAGATGCAGTAAAGGAGAAAGGAGAATTTAGATGCTAATAGTGCTCTCCAATATCTACTTAAAAAGGAAAAGAGCATCATGAAATGTGTAAAATATTCCAGAGGGTGTTCTTGGATAGCAGCGAGGAAATAAAAGAAGAAGATGAGGACAGTAGAAGTTTTACTGTGGGCTTAGTCAGAGATTGTTTTTAACTTTCATTCATTAGGAAGATCACCATCATTTCAGGAGGAAACAATTGTAAGTAAGTTGGCAAGAAAGCTGAAGAAGCAGTAATTCAGGAATACACAGACAGTGGATTTTGTAGCTGTGTTTGAAGTAAGTGTACATGTGAGAGACAGAGAGAGAGAGAGAGAGAAACATGATTGAATGGTGAGGAAGATTAAAAGGGAGGAATTACTGTCTGAAAAAATCCAAGCAATACATCCTCCCTTCCTTATTGTGGTGTAAAAAATAAATGCTGTAAAAAATAAATTCCACACAAGTGTGGAATCCATATAGACTTACACTAATGCAGACAGAGATTTTGCTTTGGTCTCAAGGTGTGATGCTGTTCTGTTCACTTGAGTTCTAAATATAGTGAATCCAAATTCATTGGATAGAGTTCAGGTACACCTGCAACTTTCTCCAACAAAACAAATACCTTCCTGTCTGAACGCACGGCTCTGCTCAGGGTACTGCAGGGCCCTTTTCCCATAAATTCAGTTCAAGGTTTTCCTCCTCAGAGCTTTGAATATCCTGGCGCTGGGAGGAGCAACTGGGTCAGCAACGAAGACCAGCAAGGGAAGACACTTGCTCTGTGCCACGGAGCTCTACGTCTTCCTTCCGCAACTCGGCTTTTTTGGCGGCTTATCAGAGCATATTTGGCAGCCTTCAGGGCACAAAACAAGGCTCATCTCTGTATTGTGCATGATAATTTGAACTTGTCTCTGTGCATGCTCAATTACATGTGGATTTTGAATTGATATGACTGCTACTTTGGTGAGGGATGCTACAATACTAATGATAATTTTAGATTTTAAAATTGGAGGTGCTAAATAAATCCCTGTCTAAATTCCAGCATGTTCTTTCTCCTACCATTAAACAAAATAGATTTATTTTCACTACAATACTTTTGTATTCTCTTTTTGGTTCACTTTTGTATTCTCTTTTTGGTTCTAGTTCAATAATATAGTTGTAAAATAATTAAGAAAGGTCAAAATGAGTGAATGTGGGGGCTGAGCGAGCGCTTTTCCTCCATGCCACCCCAGCTCTGGGAGTGTGGGAGTGAAGTGTCTGCTAGGAGCTCAAGCCTGGTCCTGTGTGGAACACGTGGGGTTGCTCCTCACTTTGTGTGACTAACATGGACAATCTAGAACCTCAGCTCAAAAGCCACTTTTATTACAAGTGTTAAGAATTTTGTCAGATACGAAAAGCTTTGCTAAATACTTCCTGATTATTTTATATTCCCCATTACTCCTGAGTATTAATTTATATACCTGCATACTATGTATATCCAGTAACTAATTGTCTTCAGCTTTAAAGAAGAAAGCAGTGCTTTCATGAAACTCGTACCGCTGCCTGTGTAAGCAGTACAACTGCATACTCTTGTTTCAATCGCTGTTAATTTAGTAGTTGGAGCAGAGGTGTCATGAATTTAAATGTTAGTATAGTATTTCAGCCATGCTGATGCAATAAGCATGCAAGAAGATCATGTAATAACTCAGTTTTCAGTCTTTCCGACTAGTAAAGTGGGTATATTTGCCTATCAGGAGGCTGGTGACTGTTAGCTACATCCTTGCTGGAAAAACATCTGTGGTATTTTCTATTTGCAAAGCTACTGATCTATTCAAGTCTGGTTCACTATAGCTGGCTTTTAGAGATCAGCTGCTTGTGTTATTGAATATTGTTAGTATTGTAGTGTTTTTCCTAATATTTTAGTTTATTTGGTCTGAAACGGTAGTAATGGAATTTTCATGTACAGCCAAATCCACTTTAACTAACCTGTATGTGAATCAAGAATATTTGTTTACACAATGAGTGAATATGAATAATGTCAAGTTAAGTAATGTTTTTTATAAATCATTTTTTAAGATAGAAATAAATTAAGCACTGATGCTGTAACACTTGTGGCAGTTGAAATAATATTTTTCTTTGCTATTTTTATTATGTTGCACTTGATCTAGCATAGGGCAAATGTTTTTTTTTTGGCTGATTTTTGGCATGCTTAAAGGTGATTCTTCTTTTTAAAATATCCGAAGTTTTTCATAAGAATAAATGTCTACATAGTAAAACATAGTATTAAATTCAGTTTGAACTTCAGAGACTCATGGAATAGGAGATATCTCTTAATAGGCTTGTCATATCACTAGTTGCCACATTGTTGGCTCTATACATAAATATAATAAAGAAGAACTTGAAACCTGGACAATTTCTGTGTGAAAATATTCTGTGTTAAGGACTTCTGGTTATGGAAGTCCAGAATCTCTTGAACTCTCACCCCTACCCTACTCTCTTCACGCCCCGGCAGTTTGGCCCTGTGACCAGTGGTGTTCCTAATTTTGGTTTCCTTTTTGCTTCATCCTTGCTATCTTAGAGCATCACATAAAGCAACCATCATAGTAGCAATCTTTCGTAATAACAGTTCCTTGCAGAAAATACACTCCCGTCATTTTCACGGACTGTTTTCCCTCCCCAGCTAAGACGTGAGAAGATTGACCTTGAAAATACTTTGGAACAAGAACAAGAAGCACTAGTGAATCGTCTCTGGAAGAGGATGGATAAGCTTGAAGCAGAAAAACGGTTTGTCTTGTTGCAGTGTATTTATTACTGTAAAGAAGCATCGTCTAATGTCTACTTCTTGATTAAATACAATTGTGTCAATCCCATGAAGGTTATTTAATTTATGAAAACATGGAGTTTAAAGCAGTTAAGTTCCTTCTTCTTGTAATATTACATGCTTGATTACCTAAACTAGATGAAATTAAGTAGTAAAATAGTATAAGTGACCTGGCAAAGCTTTTTTTTTTTTTTTTTTTAATAGACTATTTGCTTAAATTCTTGGGTCATCTGTCCATTTGTAGACCCAAGAAAATAACATGATGTTTTAGTGTATTTGTTGTGTGGGAAGCTCTTCTTTTTTCCTTATCTCCTTGAAGAAGATTTAAGTTTTCCTCAGTGATGTGCCCGTGTCAGTGAGGCTTCCTATTGCTTCTTCAATAGAAGCAAAGGCAGTGTGGCTTTATGTTCCTGGGAAGTAAAGATTAAAAATATATTCTGAACTGAGCCTCTGTGGGAGGCATATCTTAAAAAGTCTTTTGTGGGGAGCAGAGGAGATGATGATGCCTTATTTCCTACAGTCCACTGTAGGAGAGTGAATCCTGCCTTTGGCAGGTACGTATGGCATGTGTATATCCTAAGCCGTGCAAACATTTGTGCTTGCACAGGGCTGTGCCTGCTCTTCAGGCCAGAGCTGGATCTGGCTCCTCAGTGTGCTTCTAATGAAGAAGAGTTTCATGTTTTCAGGTGAAAAAATACTTTATATATGAACTCCAAGTATCTGAATTTAGAATATCAATATGTGCTGTACACTTATTTCTTTATAGGAAAAGTTCATTACTTTTGAATTCACAGGAAGGTATCTGAGGTATTTGAAACCTTGACTATGTGAAGAGAACAGCGTGATGAGAAATACTTTTCTCTTTGCAGCTGATAAAGCAAATATCTGCTTCAGAATATGTCAATAAAGATCTTTCTTTCCAGTGAACATTAGCCAGCAATGCAGAAAAACGTGTACATCACTGTGAATTCTACGTTACTCATTTCTTATCTTCAGTATATGTTCTTCCAAGAACATAAATAAAAAATTCAAAAGAGATTAAATGAACTTGATTAGATATATTTTTTATGGTACTAGAGTATCTAATATAAAGCTAAAGTACCTGTAGATAGTCGATAGTGGTTTACTTTTCCAAACTATAGGCAGTAATATTTGCCACTATCAATATCTGAACATGTAAGAAAATCCTCATAGAGCTGCCATTAGAAAATGACTTTTTCTTTCTTTTTTCTTTTGGGTTAATAAATAAATCCCCCAAAACTCTCCCAAGCAAAACCTGTCGTTAACATAAAACCTAGTATATAGCTGTCAAAATCCTTGCAGTGGGTTTTTGTTTTGCCTTGATTTTGTTTTGTTAGAGTTAATGGTAATGTTTAAACTATTTTTCATACAGAATTTTACAGGAGAAGTTAGACCAGCCAGTATCTGCTCCACCATCACCGAGAGACATATCAATGGAGATAGATTCTCCGGAAAATATGATGAGACATATCAGATTTTTAAAGAATGAAGTAGAGAGGTTAAAGAAACAGCTGAGGGCTGCACAATTACAGCGTGAGTAAACAACTTGCACTTACTTAAATGTTTTTAAGTTTCTTTAATGTAAGTTTTTTGTCTAGTATTTTATGCATTTGATTTTAAGATAGAATGAAAAGTAAACAAGTTTGGAATAAAGCATTTTTGTAATGCCAGTATTATGGCTTATTAATATATTTACATTGCAGTCTATTTTTCAGCTTTACTGGAATGATGTAGGGACAGGTTTCTGTACTGAAGAATCATCAAATATTTCTTTGCTATATTGGGGCCAGAGAAAACACTTTGGTGATTTGGTTTTTTTTCTTTACTTTCAGAGACTGTTAACAGTATTTCAACATAAAAATTCTTCAAAACACGCCCATGAAGTGCATTGTAAGAGTCTAGGTACAAGTTTAGAGTTACTCAAAAGAATTATTAGTTCACAAAATAAAGTTGACTTATACATAAGAAATTCACCTGCTAAATGATTCCAGCTACGTTTAAAGGCTTGTTTGTAGCTTTGTTTTAAAGCTAATTATTAAAGTACTTTCTAACTTCACCATATAACAAAGCAAGTAATCTTTCTGTGTTCTTACTTATGAGAGAAACATACATAATAAGTGGTTGTTGAAGCCTGTTTTTTACTATTGTAAAAAGTGTCATGGATCTTCGGCCAGCAGCAGAAAGCCTTCTTTTCACCATACCTTTTAAGGGAGAGCATATGATTTTGAAGCACTTGTTCTTAGATGGCAAAAGCATCACTTGTGCACCTCTGTAATCTTTCCCTATCCCCTAGCTTCATCTCCTCGGCTAAGTCTAAAATTTCTATCTCAAATTCATCAGTTACGCCTTTTTCAGTAATATATTTTCTGCTCAGTTACATTATCTTTTAACTGATTTATTAGGTATCTACTGAAATAGATATCTACAGATGGATACAGAAATCTGGAAGGGTAGAGAAGGGACAATATTTCCTCCCTTTAGCAGGCTATACTCAAGAAGTCTCCTGCAATACTTCAGCTAGTGTTTAGAGAAACAGCTTACATTATCTTTTAACTGATAAGTAGGTATCTACTTGAATAGATCCACACAGAAATCTGGAAGGGTGGAGAACGGAGAATATTCTTTCCCTTTAATGTGCTCTCCTCGAGAGGCCGCCTGGAATATTTCAGCTAGTGTTTAGAGAAATAGTTTACCAGAGGCAACGGCCTTCTTCACAGGCAGAGATGATGGGTGAATGCTCTTGTGCAGAGACCTTGTGTCCAAGTCCATGGCATTAATAATTTGTGTCAGTTAAAAGAAGATAAGGAATGCTAATCTCTGTTCTTGCCAATTTTGCACTGTAGCCTTCACTTACTGAACCTCAGAATGAGAGCAGGGTCTTTGATACAAAGCACTCTATGCACGGATCTAGCCTCATTAACTAACTTTGAAGTTTTTCTGTTATTTTGAAGTGATTTCTTGATGAATTATTGTGACTTAGAGTAAGATTTTAGAAGCATTTTAAGTCAAAGTCTCTTTGAAAATGGTATTTAGCTATAGAGTGCTTTTTTATTTATGACTAGATTAAACAGAACTGTATTAATTATAGCAACACTGATAAATAATTGATTTATTAATTTATGGGCTGCCTGCAAGCTGAAGATCAAATTAAAATGCACTTTGCAGAAGGAAGTTTAGTGACTGCAGTGTGTGGTCATTAGAGAACCGCTGCTAATATTGATTATGCTTCCTAAAGCCTGCTTATTAAATTCTGGTACTGGTATTACATTTTGTTTTTCTGAAGTACTTGCATATCTGTTTAGGAATTGTATTGGTGTAAAATCAGTTGTAAATAAGTAATACCACTGCTTTTGGGAAGAAGGGATGTTTCCACAGAGTCGGGAGAAATGCGTTTGAAAAGAAGTAGTATTTCCCTGGAATTGGAGATAAATTACTGGCTTGGGGATAGGATTCTAAAGCAGGAATACACTTTCAGTTGAAAGATGATACCTAAAGAAATGGCCAAAATGACCATACATTTTTTTTTAATAATAAAGAATAACCTATACATTTGATCGATTCTAGAAGGCCTTACAGACTATTATATGTAATAAGTCGGTGTTCCATTTTATTTAAATAATGTGTCAACATGTTTTGTAGCTTTCGGATTTGGATTTAACCCCTTATTCTGTCATGCCAGCTATTTAAGTGATGTTTGTTGCATTTGGTTTAGAACTGCAAAGTCAATTGGTATAAAAAAGCCCATTGACATAAAGAGTAAATTACTTGTTGGCTTTTAATACTGCTATGTGTCCTCCTGGCTGATCTCTATCATAAAGTGCAATTGAAAGCATCCTGAAAAGTCTTTATAAGCAGCAATTTAAGTTTGAGAGTTTTATGTTTCAGAGCTTGTTTCGGGCTTGCTTACCTGAAAAGCAAAAAATACACCTTTAATATAGTTTCTTCCCTATTGTAAAATCTTTGTAAACATAATATTCCTATTTTCAAAAGAGCAGGAATGTGTGTGTTTGTATTTCCTTTTTCTTATGGCTTGGTTTTACTGTTTTTATGAGCTTTTGCACTATTTTACAAATCTGTTTCTTTAAGTACACAAAGTTTTTTTTCTTTTTACCTTTATTCTCAATTTATTATCAGTCACTAATTTGCTTTAATAATCACCATTCTAATTAGACTTTGAAGTGGAGTTAGATTTTTGAATTGTCAAGTTTGGGCACTTTCCATATTCTCATTCTTAATGTATTTAGATAAACTTAAAAGAATCATTTGCCTGTGTCTAAAATGGAATTTTAATCAAATTTAAATTCATTTTAATCAGATTCAGAGAAGATGGCACAATATTTGGAAGAGGAACGTCATATGCGAGAAGAAAATTTGAGGCTTCAAAGAAAATTGCAGAGGGAGATGGAACGCAGGGAAGCGCTCTGCAGGCAACTGTCGGAGAGTGAATCCAGCTTAGAAATGGATGATGAAAGGTTTGTATTTTCTAGCCATCCAGATATGCTGTCATCGAGCTTATTAATCAATACCCGTACTTCTTTCTGAATATTATAGAATGCGTAGTTATAGACATAACCTGCTTATAGATTTACTGTACGTAGAAATCAAATGATCTGTGGATTTGTTGTTCGGGATAATTAACTTGTTTTACTTTTGTTTTACCCCTAAGTCTGTAAATGCCAAAAATTTGAGAGGTAGGTAGGAACAATGTCCTTACCTGGGGCTAATTTGTCCTTTGCAGAAAGTAAAATGTGTGGTATTGAGAATCTCAGCTAAATCCAAGGAAAGTACTATATAAAGAAAAAGAGAGAGAAGGAAGCGTTTCTGGAGCTCTTGGCTTGTTCTTGATGGGCTATCCCATCAAGATGGGCTATTGTGCATCATATGTTATGTTTGTAACATCCTTGTTATTTTCCCTATTGCGAGCTTCGTTGCACTGACCTTACAGATGGTCTTGAACTTTTCATGGTTTTATATGATGCCTTTCAGTATTTCCTCACATCATAGTCATATGACAGTGTTATATCTTGAAAGAGATTTTTAGTACACTTGGAATAAAACATTCTCGTTTCTTATCAAATGCTCGCATTTCTTGTACTGTTCTACATTATTTTGCATTTATAGTAGTCCTCTAAAGAACCAGAAGAAAAAAGTCATCCCGTGCTGTGTATTCTTCTGATACCAAGATCTATCTTTCTTGGGTCACTAGGTTATTTGTTATCACACAATTAATCAGAAAACCAAGTATCAGATATTTTGTTTCAAGGAGTACCCTTAAAAAATTCAAGGCAGTGTTTTCTTTTTAATGAAATACTAGCCACCTGACATTTATTGCAGTAATGGTACTGTGATATAGTGAGAGCCATATAAATTAAACCGCTGTTAGAAATACAGGATTCTAATGTTAGAGTCTACTTTTATTATGCTGATGTTTTCTACTAATATTTCTATTGTAATAGAAATGCTAAAACAAATAATTAGCTTGTATTTTTTTCTGAAATATCGGTGTTTTTCATCAACCACCAGTCAAGTTGTAGCGGTAGTAATAAAACACAGTAGGAAGGTTAAGTATTGTATATTTTTAAGAAATTTGTCTTGTTAATTCGCTTGATACTGCAAAGACATGACAAAATCCCTCCCAAGCAGCTTGCATCATATTTAATAGAAAGTAAACTAAAGAAGAAGCAGAAAACGGATATTGGAATGGTAATTCTTAGGGGAAAGACAGTTATGGAACAACATAGAGTTTGATTTGAAATTTTTGTCAGCTTGCATTTTCTTCTTAAAAAATGGTCGCTATCCAGCCTTTTCTGTTACTTTCTCTTAGTTGATGATACTTATTTTTTGGTAGATGGGGGTAGATGAAGATGCTTTAATGAGTGTGAAATATGCAGTTCTCCCAAAACTTCTTTTTCATGATTAGCAATAGCTTTGTCTTCTCAATCCTGCATCCTATTCTCTGGAGTAATAGGGAAATTTCTAAAACCAGGAAGCATACTAATGATTTGCTGCTATTCCATATGATGTAATCCAGGTAACTAGAATGACTACTATGGAAAACTGTCTCTATAGAAAAAAAAATAAGGTTGAATCATAAAATGACTGCTTAGACATCTATCTGACTGTGTAGGAACTGATCACAGACCTCAAAGTAATCATGATCTGTTCTATCAAACAGAAATATTTTTAATGTTACTCAATGCTTTTTTCTTTCTTTTTTTTTTTCCTTTTTTTTTTTTTTTCTTTTTCTCCTTTCCCCTGCGATCTGGAAATAAATGTAGGTGCTGATAATTTGTGGAGATAACTAAGTGAAGAGCATTTGGGTAGATAGCTCTATCTGTAGCTTAACTGTGTCCAGTACAAAATAGGGCCAAATGTAATAGTGTAAATCTCACAACATTCATTTGTAACTTTATCTGCAAGAAAAGATGAGCAGGAGTGGGAGCTCTAATCTAGACCATGGCTGAAAAATCTAGGGGAAAAGTAAATAAGTCACAACCTGAGGACTGCCAGTATAGTGTTGTAGAGAAGAAACTTGCTTTCTGTATTTAAAGTGGCAAGCAGGGGCAAATGATAAGATTTTAAACTCCTTTTCTGCAGGACAGGAATAGCACTTGATGACTGATCTGTTATATGCAGTGATGAAGAAGATACAAACCAATACCATTGGTGATGATAAAGATGAGATGAATGCTTTACCTGCCATTCTGATTTGCTAGCTTAGCCAAACGAAGTTTCAGAACTGTCCTGCTGTGCCACCAATATCTCTAGAGGGAAAATGCACTGTGTTCAAAACAGCTCTCTGTTCCAGTGGCAAAAGGCATGATGAGCAAACAGCTAGATGCTGAAGCTAGACAAGTTCATATATCACGTAGGATGTTTTTAACTGTGAGGCTGACTAGCTGTTAGAACAAATTATCAGAGATAGGATAATTTCCACCTCTGTGTGATTACAAGTCAATGCTGGTAGTCTTTCTGGAAGATACACTCCAGTTAGACAAGCTACGGAGTTCAAGATAGAAGCAATGTGTAAAATGCAAGAAAGTAGTATAGGTTGGTTTGTATAACATGATCTCTAGCCTTAATATATACTGTTCTCTGTTCAATGTGTACTGTTTCAACTGCAGATGACTAAGATAAGTCCAGCTATTTCCATAGCAAATTAGGTCAGTATTTGAACCTTCAGCAATGAAAAGGATATTCCTGTCATAATTTCCTAGAGGTGATTGGTCCGTTGCTAATCTAATGTAATTCTTATGGGAATTGAAAATGCCACAGTGAAGCATTTAAAGCATGGCGCTTTTTAAAAGGTGTAATCTAATTATTCTTTACCTTTTTTTTGTTAGATATTTTAATGAGATGTCTGCACAAGGATTAAGACCTCGCACTGTGTCCAGTCCTATCCCTTATACACCCTCACCAAGTTCTAGCAGACCTATATCACCTGGTAAATATTTAACCCAGTTTCTAAAATTTTTGTATGCATCACATAGTAATGTGCCCTATTAATATATTTAGGTAAATAGCCTTTGAAAGCTATCTGGGGAAAAAGTGCATCGTAAATGTAAGAATAGTTTTGCCTTAGATTTCTTTTAGTGCAGCATGCTTTCAGATTGTTCTGTTTTACACGGTGACCAAATGTTAAAGGTCAATTCAGTAGCTATTGCTTGAGCTTTTTCTTTCTTTCTTTCTTTTCTCTTTTTGGTTTCTTTTCCTCCAGTAGCTGCTTCATGGGGCACATAGTTCAAAGAGATTTCTAGAGTTTGGTGATGAACTAGTAATGGAACTGCTGTTGTGCTCTGCATGAAAGCTTCTTAAAGACTAAGCTCAAAAATGTTGGAAAGTCAAGTCCATTTCTTTCTACTGGAGGAATGGCTTTTGTACTTCTGCCAATTTCTGTTGTTAAATCAATTACAGTAAAGCTAAGAATTTCTGTATCTAGTATATTGTATAACTAAGGCAAACAAACCTACCTTTTCTGAATCTGATATATGGATAACATTTTTGGAATTCCAGAACGACCTGAATGGATTACACCTAACCTCAGATCATTGACTGACAAAATTACTGTCATTTTCTTTCACTTAATATGTTATTCGTATTAAGACATTTCTGACTGCCATTAAAATTCCTGGAAATTGCCATTCATCATTCGCTAAAAGTTGCTGGCCACAAATAATGTACGATGATCCCAAATTCGCCTGTGTGCAGTGAAACATGCTTCATGCCCTGCTTTCTCAAGATCATTTTTTGAGTGACAAGGGCGAATGAGAAATGCTCTATACTGACACATTCTGCAAAACGGTATTTAGACATTTTCTTACACAGGTCTGCTAGAACATATGTGTTTAAACTCTTTGGTTTTCAAGCTTGACTTTTTTTTTTCTTTTTTTTTTTTTCTCCAAAAGGTATACGAATAGTTTTATCCTAAAGTTGGTTAAAAAAAAAAGTAAATATGTATGGAAGCAAACTATAGCCATAAGCCGTGGTGTTATCTTTGAAAAAAGCATTAGGATGGTTTAGTTTTTTGAAAGTTTTAGGGGATGTTAGGAGGGTTATGAATAAGCCAATTCTCTTCTGCAATTTTTCTAAGTTTTGCAATATATATTACCAGGAAAATGACATGTGTTTTCGAATCCTTAGCCTGTAACTGGATGAACAGAAATGTGGTTGTGCCAACAAGTGCTTAGAAACAGTTACTTTGGAATTCTTGGTTATACTTAATGATCCAGTCCACAAGCGCGTGGTGCTCGGGACACGTGTGCATGGTGGAAGCCGGCACCGTGGGACCTTATGTCCTAGCCCTGCCTGGAAACGTCCCCTCCTGGGACGCTGGCCTGCCGGTGCTGGAGCCCTTGGGTGGCTGGTCATTGCTGTTCTGGGATTGGAAGTCATTACAAGTTTCCTGCTGACTGTTTTATCAACTGCCTCTACTAATAGGAAAGGAGAGGGCTGCATCTCAGTGGAATTAGATCGTATAAGTAGGGGATGCTGAATTGCAATTGTAAACTGAGGTAGAAATAACAAAGCCAAATTGCTCATTTCTAACGGAGTTCCCGGTTTTGGTGGTGTCTGCATAGTAGGTGTTCCAGGCTAGCAGCTCTGCTCGGGCAGCTCTGTTGCTGTCTTCTGCACTGCATAAATTAGTATCTGCAATTGACAGTTTCAGACTTCAGGAAAATAAAAGCAGCAGCTTGTTAGGAGAGCTAATGAGATCAGAAGGGAATTTCATACTACTGTCTGGTATGTATAACTCTCTGGTGTATAAATGCAGTAGTTGATGAAAACAAGTAGTTTTTGAATGCTTATATCTAAAGTAGGACAGTAGTAAGATAATTCCAGAAGTATCCAGCACCAATAATGCAACAGTTATATTTTGTATCAAGTAACCGTATGTTTTGACAGGTTTCTTTTGGTAAATGATGTACCAGAATCTGTGGACACACAATTTGAAACCTCTTAGAAGTGGTATCATCTCACATGAGTAGCCAAAGCCAGCTAAATGTGTCAAACTCTGAGGCCTGGAGCCTGCTGGGCTTGAGACTGCTCTTCTGGGGGCTCTGCCTCAAGCTGAGATAGTGTTGAGGTTTGTTGCCTGGTGTGTGAAACTGAAGATAAGGCAGCTGGGGGAACGTTCCCGTCATTACCAGTGAATCTTTTCTCTAGTCTAGATAAACTGTCTCATGCAAAAAGACTAGGTACAGATTTGGGGCTACAAAATTCTAGATGAACTACCTTGGATGTATGTGCTCTGCTCTCATTTGAATGTTGTCTCTTTGAATGTTGTGTAAAGTTAGACTCCCATTTGTAAAATTATGGGAGCTGTTTTTGAATGAGGCAGTTAAGTGGAATGATACAAGGTGACTTAGAGCTTACTTTACGCTTTATTGTTCTATTGTTCTGAGCTTTTGTCTCTGTCTTGAAAATTGTCACTTCAGTCTGTGTTTCAGAATTAACTTGAACATTGTCTTATATTTCTGACCTAATGCTTGTAAGGTGTTGTACAAATAACTAGATTCTGTAGTCAGAAAACAGATTATTTTTGTTAAAATTTTGCATTCCTCCTCTGTTCTAAAATGACAGAGATTCCCCTGGAGTTACCAGTAATTTTCAGCAGACATATATTGGTTACAGAGTAGCATTAGACTTTTAGCTTAAAGAAACAAGAGAAGTAGAATATGTTTTCTTGCATGGCTTCTCTAGTTATCCAAGGCTTGTGTTTTTTTTTTCTTTCTTTCCCCCCGACAAGATGTTAATTTATCAAACACAGATAGTTAAAGACAAACCCAGGTGTGTTGTAATGCACTGTGTTGGGTTGATGTAGTGCTGACATATGACAGCTGTTGAATCTAACATATTGTTAGGGAAGTTTAGTGGGTGTTTAGATTTTGGGTTTGGTCAGGCATCTCTGATACAGTTGTTGGTTTCTGGTACTACACAGCTAAGAAAATGCTTGTGTCTCCTACCTAAGTAATGTATTTGTAAGAAAATGGTAGTGAGCTAAAATTTTTGGAAAGTCTGCCTTTTTGAGAAATAAGCAAAACATTCAGCGCACCTTAGGTCTGAATATGAGAAGCACTTTGCAGTGGCTGTTCTTGCTTACTATCGTTAGCTATAATGGATATTCTGCATTTTTATGAACTAGAATTTATAGAAGGAAATGTTTAGTTAGAAGCCAAGTGCTTTTTGAAACATTTTTAGGGAATTTAGCTAAACTGAGAAAAAAAACAGATATTTGCATCTTTGAATATGAGTCTTCTAATGTGCATAAAGCAAGCTATAATTTTCAGAGCTAACTGTTCTATTTGTGCTATCGTAGTCCAGCTGTGGAAGCTTTCCACAGATGGCTTGGACCTCACAGACCCCAGGACCCGTGAGTCCCTGCCTATACAGGCCTGGGCAAAACAGGAGGCAGCCAGGGCAGCTGTTGGTCTGGGTGCAGATCTGATGTGCCTGGAATAAGCCTCTTTCAGCCAGTTCCTGTCATACAGACAGTTTTAGTTGCCGGGTGCAAGACTGCTGCTCTGGGCTCGTCTGCTTTTTCAGACAGCCCTTTTCCCTGAGGATAGAGGGAAGGCTGGGCAGATGTATCTGTGGACTGAAATCAAACTGTCCAGTGAGCCTTATCCTGTTTATATAAAGTGGAAAGTCATATTTAGCATTGTGTAATGGGTGACACAGTCAAATAAGAATGTTGATATTATCTTGTTTTAACAATTTTTAGGTCTGTCATATGCAAGTCACACAGTTGGTTTCACACCACCAACTTCACTGACTAGAGCTGGAATGTCTTACTACAATTCCCCAGGCCTTCATGTGCAACATATGGGACCATCCCATGGTATTACAGTAAGTATTTAAAGCAGTAATATTTTTTGCCATCATCTGTTTGATTGGTTTTTTAAAAGTTATGACTTCTTCTCCTTAAACTTTCTTACAAAATATTTTTGTAAACATTTGCTTTTGTCTCCTTACTCCAAGATATCTATTGCTGCTTCCTTCAACCCTGATTTTTCTCTTCACCCCTCAGAAACTGATTCTTTTTGAAGAACCCTTTTTCTGCAAAAAAGTAGGATGTATTATCATCTTAAGGACAGTAATAGGTATCATCTTGTGGATCAGCAGGCAGGGTGTGAGAAGTGATGTTCTAACTATTGAGCCTGTCCCAGGAAGTAAAAACATTGCTTTCATTTTTCTCCTAGTCTCCACCATCTGACGGATGAGTCATCTGAGGTTGCTCCAAGCTCAGGTTTTCTTCAGGATGACACACAATGCTACCACCATGTCACTGTAACAGGCAGTTAATGCTTATTTTCTATTTCATTGGCAAAGAAGAAAGTTAATATATCAAGCATTTGTTAGGACTTTTTTTTTCAACATTTTCAACTGGATTTATTTCTTTTTTTCCTCTGTTGGATGCATTTCTACTTAATCAGGTTTATTCTAAGTATTTGTGGAGTTTAATGAGCTAACAAAGTTTAAGTGTTAATCACTTGGGAAAACAGCTTATATTTGGTGTATCAAGCCCATTTTGATTTTTCTCAACAGGTATGGTAACATGTAAATTTCTTGTAAGGTTTCCACTCATGATTGTCATTTTCAGATGTAAAACCTTTTCCAGTAGAATTTTAAGTAGAATGTTGAAGTATGGCTACTTCTCAATTGCCATGGGGAACTGGCTAAGGTGAACTGTAAATTCTTTCAACAGCAGATAGGGGCAGGCTGACAGCAGTGGCCCAAGCCGCTTGTTCGGATGTCGTGTGGGTTGGTCACAGGAAAATCTTTGAGCTTCTGGAAAACCTAGAACTGGATTTTATAAATGAGTTTTTCATGGAAACTGGGGGGTTTGGTCTTTGTGGAAAAACTAATAATTCTGAAAATGTAAACTAATTGAGGTCACATGAACCAACTGTGAGAAGGATGACCTCCAGGGCAAAATAAGAGCTATTTCAAAAAAGATATTGATAAGTGTCTCTTGTCTTTGTCTCCGTACTGAAGCCAATTATAAGAGGTCTATTAGTGCAGTAAATGTTTTTAAGAAGTGTTTCAGAAACATCAGTCAACAGGTTGTTGAGAATCCCATTGCTTTTCCCAGAAAACCTTAAAATAAACTATTACATATAGTTATGTTGAAAAAAATAGATGCAATATGTAATGTGACCAAACTGCCATTTGCTTTTTGACTCTTCATTTTTAATATCCATTACAGAATAAATAGACTTTGCATGTAGTTCATTTGGTGTAGCACTGTAGCTGCATTTCTTTAGATCTGGGTGTCTTTGGTTGGTTATTAATATGGGATGCATAATTTGTTATACCATGAAGTTCTTAATGCCTGGATCTGATCTTCATGCATCTTTTTTTCACTCTAAAACAGCAGAAGTTAGTGTTCTGCAGTGTAATTCATCTTTTTTATACTGCTGCATTTAAAGAGTTCTTTTTCTCCTGCTGTTTTGTGAAGACAAAAACAGTGCATATTAAATCTTCATGAGTTTTAGCATGCAGATTATAAAAGGAATCCATAGTTCCTGTGGAGAGAGCACTCTACTGCTTCACTGCTGCAGCTAAAAACATTGTGATCTTTTTCATGTGGCACTTGCTCTCTAAAGAACAGCCTCAATGATTCTTTGGTCTTGCTTCAGCCTGAATGCTAAAGATCTGGGCTAGCTCTCCAGAAGTTGAAACGTTCCCACCGCCGTTTCTGGGTGCTCTGTCCTTTGACTTTACGCGCAAGCAGTGTAAAGTTAAAAGCTGATTGGCACCTGCTGCTCGGGCAAGTACAAC
Source organism: Crypturellus undulatus (assembly GCA_013389825.1). Lineage (NCBI taxonomy): Eukaryota > Metazoa > Chordata > Aves > Tinamiformes > Tinamidae > Crypturellus > Crypturellus undulatus. The sequence goes on along the minus strand of VWPW01001968.1, from coordinate 2,826,809 downwards.
TGCCATGCTGTCTCTACAGACTGCCTCTCGTATTTTTTCCTTAGGTTGCTGGCTGTCATAGGTAAAAGTATCTTCCACTTGCCTTTGCTGCTCCATTTCAGAGTAGCATAATTTATTTTAAAGAAAGTATTGTCATCTTTGTATCATTTAAAATGGATTGTTCCCACATATTTGTTTGCTTTGATTTTTTTACTGTTTTTTTTTTTTTCCTCCCCCCCTGGACAAAGTCAATATGTTGATTAGAGGACTTGCACCTAAAGCTGTTCAGGAATGTGTTTAAACGTACTTTCAATATTTGTTCTGCAGAGGCCTTCACCACGAAGAAGTAACAGCCCTGACAAATTTAAACGTCCCACTCCTCCTCCTTCTCCAAACACGCAGACCCCAGTGCAGCCACCTCCGCCACCACCACCACCACCTGTGCAACCTACGGTCCCACCAGCAGCATCGCAGTCAGCCACTTTCCAGCATTCAGTGCATCCCTCCTCTCAGCCTTAGTGCATGTGCTCAGCAGTCTGTATGTCAGAATTTGGACTCATAACATGGAGCAGTTTACTAAAAGCCAAAGGCTTACTTGGCATATTTGGATTTGACATATTTGCACTGAGGTTATATAGGCTTCACTGTTAATTGTGTTGTAAACGTTTGTATAAAATGCAGCCAGTGTTGTGGGTCTACAACACTAACTTAACAAATTTTCCATCAGTGTTTACTTGAACTACATGTATGTCCATTCTCTGGCTGGAACATTTGCTACTCTGTTTGGTAATACGGCATTATGTCGTTTTGCTTGGCTCCAAAGCTTCATTTTCCTGGCTTTTAGGTTTGTAAAATTAAAGGGATACCTTTTTATATTTTTTCATGACAATTTGCATAAAATTAAAGGCATGATGGGCTATGTTATAAATCCTGAAATATTTGTGTTTACCAAGCTTATGGTAACACAGCACTACGTTTCAGTTATTTGAAATAACAGCTTCTAGTGCAAAAGTGAGTCAGACACCCTAATCAGTGCCCAAGACACATACTCGTATCGTATCACCTAGTAAATAAGCTTAATTCAGCACACACGACAGACACATCCATGCTTCTCCTGTTTAAAAACCTCCAATATATGGTACAGTGAGGGAAATGACTTGCTGCAGTTAATGGAATGTACAGTTCGTTGGACCTTAAGATTTGAGTATTTCACTTGTCATTTACATTAACCTGTAAGCTGTCCATGCTGTGTGATCCATCACAATTAACCGAGTGTGGTCCTGCCCGCAGGTTACTGATAGCTGATTGAAGTGTGCTCTCTGATATTTTGCTGCAGAAGGCAACGTGATTGTAGAGAACAGCTGATTTTTTTTTCCTGTTAAAATATATTAATTGTGACTCCCCTGAAACAAAGTTGAATAAGTATTCTAAATGTTCAAAAGTCTATTAGAAAATAAGGTATAAGATGAACATATAGGAATATATTGGTGTAACAGCCAAAACTGTTGTTTTGCTTGGTAGAAACAGAAGCAGAGTACAAGAAAGTAGCACAATGTGGCACTAATGAATAATGCTTATTTAGCAGCCTAAGCCGGTACAATGTATGAAGAAATGTATTCTGAATACATTCTTTCCATTCATTTAGCACAAATAAATTGTTTGGTTTCACTTTGCAGTGGAACAAAGTGTCACTTCTTCTTGATATTGACATCTTAGTTTTATTTTTCCTAAGGTTCCTGTTGAGTACTGAGGTTTATATATTATTGATAATTTTAAGTGGTTTACCTCATATATGTGGATATGTGGGCCATGGAAAATGACAAGAGAATGTTTATTTTATGAGAATATGTATCTGGGTATAATCAGAGCAGAACATGAGTAATTTATCTTTTGTTTACAAAAGTTTGTTTGACATGCCTAATGCTTTATTAAGCACATTTTAAAGAAGGAAATACAGCATTCTGGTAGTATACTAACACTTGTACATATATTTTCATGGTTGCCGCTCAAATATTCAGTAAGAATTGCAGACTGAAAATCTGTATAAAATCAGTGCTCTAATTCAAACTAGTAAGTTAAAATAATGTTGTAAGAGGTTCAGCTTAAGTAAGGCAAAACTAGAATTTCTTCACTGTAGCTATGTAGTTTCAGCTCTGAGAGCTTTAGAGAAATGCATATATAGTCTACTCCACTTGTTAAACCAATATGGGATCAAGTGCATTACATTAGTTGTGGTAGTGACTCTCCAATAAAGTGATAATCTCAAGATTGTGGCAGGCCGAAAATTTGACCTGTGCTTCCATCTGGAAACGATCAACCATAGCAGGTGCTCACTTTTCGGTAGAGAAACTCGTCTGTGAGCATTTTAATTAAACAGAGCTCCCAAATCAGTGGTAGGATTGCATATGAGAAAATCACAGGCAGTCAAAACTGATATTCTTGGTGGGACTAAGGTCAAGATAGGATCAGTTATTTAATTTGTTGCTTGTCCTTTTGTAAACATAAGACAGAGAAATATTATTTTAAAGATAGGATTCCAGCTCAAGTATACCACTATTTAAAATGGTGCCCTCCTTTCTGAAGTGCTTTAAGATTCTTGGACAACAGGCTCCATAGAGTGCGAGCTCGTAGTAGTATGTATGCTGGGGACAGGGAGGGGAAAAAGCCTTTGATAGTGCTGCTTTAAAATCTTAAAATGGAAAGTTGCCTAGATAAATCTACATCTGAAGCATATTCCAAAATTGAAGTTCTGTAACCTAAGTTCAGCTGCTGTTATAAAGTGTCTTACTGAACTCTCCTTACTATTGCAGTGGGACTGTTACCAGATGAAAGTAAAGAAATGACAAATGTGTATTAAATCCTGAAAATGTAACAAGGCGCTAAATTGGCCTTACCAAACTAAGAACATTGAACAAACATTTGTGTGCGAACAGAAGTGTTAAACTCTATTTGTAGACTTTTTGAATAAGATAAGGAATTGTGCACAACCATCTCCTAATAAATATAAATGGATTTTCAGTTTTGCTTGTGAATTATAGTCTTGAATTATGATTCTGCATCTATGCTCTTATCAGAATCTCACGCAGACGGGAACAATTCTCTTGACAATGAGGTACAACTTATCATGAGTGCTCGAAGTACTTGCTTGCTCTGTGTTATCTAGGTGGGTTCCTTCTGTCGTGTTCATTCTTAATGCACACTGCGTCAGCACTACTTGCATAAGATTACAATTAAGACTACAATTTTTAGTAGTAATGAGCATTTGCGTGTGTACTACGTTGGGACAGTTAAAGGTATGAAAACAAAACAAGCAACCCCATCCTCCTAGCTGTTTCAGCAACACTTTCCTCCGGCAGTCAAGCAGCTTTCCTTTATTTTTTCTCTTAAGGAATCTGGTTCGGACATTGGATAGTGCTCTGTGGAGCACTATCAATTTTTTATCCATGAGTTTTTCAGAGAAGTTCCTGATTTCATCTGCTGCTGACTCTGAGAGATGAAATGGATATGGAGGCAGAAGTTGGACTTTTTGGACATAGTCTTCCAGCTAACAGCTAGATAAGATTGTTTTAAGCACATGCTCCTCTGAGCGTGTGTTCCTAAGGGCAGAAAGGACTATCAGACTTTTCCAGGAAAGTAGCAATGCTTCTCTGTTAGCAGCTTTGCTTTACTGCAGCTCAATAGAAACGGATTCACTCTCCTGTCCAAATGTTCCTTGTCAGGAATGCATCTGCTGCGATGAAATTTCTTTGGACTTCAGCTGAATGAAAAATATAGTCCTGGAAGCAAAGAAAATGTGACTGGACTTCCTAGAATCTGTGTGAGTTAGTGTTGACCGGAGATGATTTAAACTCTGGATATTTTGTTAACTAGAAAATGACCAAGACAAGTTAAAGAATCTCAAATACTTTGTCAACCAAAGAACACAATCTCTTTTACTCAGTATAGATTATTTCTTACTAAGAGGGTTCCTCCAATGACCTTGTTCAAGTTTTGTTGTGCTTTAATGCTTAGTCTTGTAAGGAGTTTTAAGTTATACCACTGTTCAACACTTTTTAATGTTTCCTTTCTGTTTCAGTCATGACAGTTTATTTCTTTTTGTTCCTTGGGAGTCTGCAGAGCATCACTTTGCAGAGCATCTCTCCTGAGTTCAAGACATCTCATAGGAAACCGTACTGCTCATACTGTAAGCTATAAAATTACAATATAGGTCTTTGTTACAAAAACCTCCTTAGTGGAAGAGTTTTCTCCTCAAAAAGAAGAGAGAAAACAAAGTTCTCAACTACCAAATGAGCAAGTCTTATCAGTTCCCAGAGAAGCTGAGTATCTCTCCCAGCCCTTTTAGGATTTGGACTGGAGTTTTTAATCGTTCAATAGTTTGACTTCCACATCACATTATCATGAATACTCAGGATATTCCTCCTGTTCCCCTTAGATAATAGCTACTCCTCCTATTCCAGATAGAGGTTAAGAGCTGTTACTGCCTTGTGGACCAAAGGAAGCCACTGAAAGTGCCAGATTGTGGCCTGTGCAATTCAGTCATAACTCAAATGAGCGTCTGTGCTGATGTTCTCTTTTCTTTCATGCAGCTATTTCCCCGTTAGTAGTGTGCCCTACTAAAAAAGAAAAATCTGGAGGTTTGACACTGCAGTAAGAGACAGCTACTGTGCTAGGGAGAGTAATGCTTGGTTTGTCCAACTCTTTGGGCTCCAAAGGAATGTGCTACCTCATCTTTATGCTGCAATCATTTGGACAAGGTATCAGGAGGAACAGCAGAGCTATGCTAGGTTTTGTTCTGCATGTTCTGTCCAGAGAGAAGCCATTCCTCGCTGGAACTGGACTACAAAGTAACTTCCTTCCTGTAGGTGAGATAGATCTGGGGGGATTAGGACAGGTGGTTGAGGGCTGAGTTGGAGAAAAAATTCTGCATAAAAAATTACTGCTTAGAGCTCTCCTGCTCACCCTAGGAGTTGCCTGCACTAAAATATTTAGTGGCTTCCTTTCAGAAAATACTGTGTTGCAGTTTAAATCCCTGGCAATAGGGATTTAGTAAGAAAAGAAAACAGCTACTCTCATAGCTGTTTTCTCACTATATAAATTAATGCTGTAACTATAAACTAAGATGTTTTATGCTAGCAGTAATACCTGAGCTGTCCAAGGCTCTTTACTTTGTGATTGCCAGCTTTTGTTTCGGCAGGTGTTTCAGATGAGAGCTAAGCCTCCTTTGGAGGAAGAAAAAGATCACCTGAGAGATGTAGCCCGTTCCTTTCCTGCAGAAATACAGCACTTCCCTCAAATGCAAGTAAAAATGGAACAAACATCCACGTGCTTTTAAAACTTAAGTGAAATCACTAAGGAACTTAAATTAAATTTGTGTACTTAAGGAATTTGTGAGGCCTTGCTTTAGGTTGGCTGGGTGTCTAGTTGATTATTGCCATGTTTTCTTGATGCTCATGAACAAAACCTGTTCAAAATTGGTTCAAATTTATAAAACCACTGGTTAAAAATAATAGCCAAAGTACAAATTTGTTGGGTATGAACACAAGTGACGACTTAAAAGCATTACACTTATGATGGTATCAGTCAGAGCTAATCACTGAGAATTCAGTATCTGAGAAATTCTTATTTATTTTTAAGAGGGTTACACTTTATTCCTGTTTTAGCTGTGTTATTGCTTTGTTGTATATCTTGAGGTGTTCACATATATTTGTAATTGTTACACTATGTCTGTAATCAAGCTCATTTGTGCCTTCATGCAGCCTTCCAATAAACGCTTGATTTTTTTTTTTTTTGGTACTTAAATTGGAAGAATGTGGGATAGATGATGTATTTCCTTTCTGTCTGCCAGGTTGTCATCACTGGGAAAAGGAGGAAGCAAATGGGAAACAGGGATGAGAAAAAGATATGATCTTGTCTTAAATTTTGCTACCCTTGATTCTTGTTAGCTTAATTCTGGTTATTTTTAATTAAACTGCTGAGTGGAGAATTTGGGAATTACCTTCTTTTCCTAATAAGGTTTAAACATTAGGTGATCCTTGATTTGGATTAAGTTGATATGCTAGATATGACTATGGCTGCTTTGCTTATATCTTGGAAGAATATAATGATTCCTTGAGTGAATATTGTGGGAAAATTCCTGTGTGTCTTTCTCCTTCTGAGTTAAAAAAATCTGTTTAACCTTCTCCAGGTATCTTCTAACGTGAGATCTAATTTGATGCTAAACAGGAGATGAAGAAAAGGAAGAAATGTATCCCTGTGTAATGGGTTCACTATATATTTTGTAGTTCAAGAGTAGATGGTTTTGCCATCTGCATTAGCAGTAAAGATTTTGGTACCTAGTGACTTATTTCAGCCTTTTGTGGTAAGCAAGTGTGATTGTGGTTGAGCAGTTTTGTTATTGACAGATTCAGTCTGCTCCTGATACGGATTTGTTTTCGGAAGCCACCATGATTTCCATTGTTCTGTGTTCTTTTCCGGTTAAATCAGTGTGTTAGTCCATGTGATTTATGGCTGTCTTTAATTGCAGTGAGTGCTGTTCTGATAGGAGGGTGGAGGAGTACAGGCACACTGTAAATAAGCGCTGGGTCTCTATTTTTGAGTCTTAGGCCCGTAAAGATGGTAGTCCTCATTTGTGAAAATCTCATGGGCGCATTAGCCCATCCGTGTTGCTGTTTGGTCCCAAAACACATGCAGTGTTTCCCCATGTGCCTGTGTCCCTTCCCGGCTGCAAATGCTGAGCAGTCAGTGGTTCTGGCTGTGGCTGTGTGAGCACTCTGCCAGCATGGGACTGCTGTCAGGTGAATGAGCTGGGCTGCTGCCCTCTGCTCTAAAAAGTTCCCTCTTTCTTGGGGGTGAAGCTCCAGAGCTGCAGAGACCTGTGGAGGACAGTTGCAAGATGTGTAATCGGGGGCAAACTGGAGCGTGCAGGAGGCGCAGACGGAGGCTGGGTTGCAGGTCTTGGCTCTGCAGATGAGCGTAGGCCAAGCCTGGCAGCTTGGGCTGCATGGCGCAGCCTTGCCTTGAGCATCCTGCACCCAAAGGCAAACCAGAATGTCCTCATTGTCATCATGGCCAAAGAAAGCACCTGAAAATGGTGGTGGGCCTGTTCCTGTAGCTAAACACAAGTGTGTGATACTAATAGGCGGGACGATAGGACAGTGCATTGCTGTGAGCAGCAGCAAGGAGTACAGACGAGCCTGCTTAGGGGACTGGATGGCATTTGAGGCTAATAAGGGATAAAGGAAATGTATTCATCTCCAGCTAACTTACCCTTCCCCCTGTACCAAAGCGGAGAGCTAGTTAGGAAACAAGTCTGCACTGGCTGCGGACAATCCTAAGCTGAATAGCAATGAAAGGGTTTGTTTCTCTTGCACAGCAGTGCTGGCACCAGGCAGGATCAAAGCAAACTCCTGTGAGGTCGGAGGATTAAGCCAGGAGAAGCCTCGGTGACGCCTGCTCGCTGAGCAGCGAGGAGCCGGCGAGCAAGGAGCAGCCACGTGAGCAGAGCACAAGTGCCCCCGGGAAAGGAGTTGGGCGAGGATTGCTGGAGTGGCCGGTTACCGCACGGGACGGAAAGGAAGGCTCCTGGCAGTGCAGTGCAAGCGCGTTAAACACCACCTCTGAGGAGTGGTACAGACTCAAAAGACGTTTGGCAATGAAACAGGTTTGAATCTATATCTTAATATGCACTTGGGCAAAGTGGGGAGGAAAGGATTAACAGTGAAGGGGTTGTTTGTTTCACTGTTCCTTGTCTTGCAGATCTTTATCTACTTCTTAGAGACTAATTTATCAATTAATTATCAATTGTCCAGGCCCCAGCGTTAAATATAAAAAAGCTCAACACAGCCTTAGCCATACAGAAATTCAAGTTCTTAAGCATGCCCGAACCTTCATCTGTAGTGTCACGTGCCAGCAACGCCTAAACTCACAGTAGAAACTGTAGCTAGAAATGAGTTGCTATGTTAAAATGGCTAAGACTTTTCAACATAATCCACTTCTGTGTTACACTTACTTGTCAGGACACAGTCCTCTCTAATTTAAAATCATTTATTCACTTGTCTTGCACAGAGATTTTGCAGCAGATTTAATGATCTGGAATTGTTGCAACAATTTTATTTAAATTCTTTCTAAAGCAAGTGTTAGCCATGACAACATATTAAGGAATTAAACCTGTAAAAAATTACCACATTCCTCAAACTATTAGGGAAGTCTAGGATTAGTATGGCTATTGCCTTGAGTGTTTAATTAAAGACTATTTGAATGCTGTTAGCTCCTGAAGATAATTAAGCATTTTCGAGTAAACTGTTTTGTATTGGGAAAAGTTGTGAAAATTATCATTTATAAACTTCTCTGTAGACTGTTGTAAAGTGTACGTATTGACTCTCCGTGTCTGAAAGTGGTACCTGACTGAAGAGCTGAGCTTACAGTTTTAGCCCTGAGACCCCAGCAGCTTTTCCGAAGTGCTCTGGGAATGCTGTGCCTCTCTCCCAGCAGTTTCCCTGTGTTAAATGACAACATATTGAAAGGACAGTTTTGTGAGTCAAGAGCCAAGATTGCACAATAAAATGTTGTGGCTTTATTTTTATCATAGATTTTCAGAGCCCATCTAAGTAGAATGATGGCCCTTTGCAGTTCATGTTAACTGTAATTTCAGCCCCAAGCTCTCCTAGATTCCTGGGAAAATAAAGTCCGTACTTAACAGCAATAACCCTGCTAAGCCTGTCTGGAGCTTAAAGGGTTTTTTTTTTTTTTCCTAGAAAGAGTAACATGTTACTAGGGAAATATGTGCATGTGCAAATGTAGTTGGAGATATCATTAATGTCCCACCAGCTTTACTACTTATTTTAGTTCTACCAATCTGCCTGATACATACCTGAAAGACAAACAAAAAATATCCACCTGTTTGGGGTTGAATAACAGCAGAGTTTGAGCAGTGCCAGCGTGCAGCCCGCTGCCCAGGGTGGTGAGGACTTGCAGCAGACTCGCTCCGGACTTAACTGGTTCTTGCTTGTTCCTGTCTGCCTGCAAAGGGCAGGAGAGGGAGAGAGACAGGAGGAAACATGGAAAGAAAAGCCTGAAGAAAGTTGGCTTCTGCTAATGCTGTCCCCCTCATTTGCTGAGAACAAGAGCCCCTGGAGGGCTTTTGCCCTCTGAAATTTTAACATTGACAATTTCTTTTAGAGCAGGACTGTTGGGGAAAGAAGCAAGACTTAGTTTCTCTTTTGTTATTTAGCACCTTCTTTGGGGAAAATGCAGCTTGCTTTCTGTTGGAAAAGGACCATAGTCTCTTGCTTCACTCTTCCTAGAGTTAGAGCTTGTTTTCTTCAAAGAACTTTCATTTCGCTCTGTCTGTACAGAACCATTTATTCTTGACGTACTTTGAATATTCTTATTTTGATTTTTTTCTCAGTTTCAGGCTTCTGTTAGAGATAAAAAGCTGTTTTCTATTTTCCCAAACTAACTTATGGAAGAAATTTATGAAAGCAAACTTATGTAAAAGCATTTTTTTCCCCTAGTTGTAATATTTGCTCTATCGACTTCATGATGTTTCATACTAAGAATATGCATTCAAAATGACCTTAAGATTTACTATATCAAGCCATTATAAGTTAAATAAACTGGACAGTGTTAGACCGACCGTGACTGAGATATTGTTCTCAGTCTTTTGGGCTACAAAATTCATGTTCTAAGTAGTTTATACTGGCACAGGAAGCCATAAACTGTAGCCTAATAATTAATGTTTTCTTTTTGTGGTAAAATGCAAATGTATTTGACTCTGCCTGCATTGCTCTTTTTTGGTTAATATACTACCAGATTTATTTGCCTTCCCCTTTCTTTTTATGACCTTTTCCTACTTGCTTCTCTTGCAAATACTGTTTTTTCCCTGCAGAAGTATATTTTAGTTGTGTTTTTTCTCTTTAATAATACAAATGTCTTGAAATTTTTAGATGACATTGAACCTGTCCTAGCATGCTGTGTGTCTCACCCGCTGCTGACAGTACAGCTTTCATATTCTCACATGCTTTTATTCCTTCCCATTTAAAAGCTATTCTAGAAAGAAGTCTTGCAGGGCACTGCCCTTTGCTTATATGAGTTGTCACCTGTTCTTACTTTGGTATTAAAATAATAATACTTAGGTATTATGGTATTAGTGCAAGGAATCTTTGAAGATATAATTCAGGAAGCATAGTGTTTGGATTTCTCAAAAATATTAGGATTTGCTGAGGGCTGAAATGCACCCTTCCCTAGACATTGTGGGTACAGCTGCTGTTCACACTCACAAAATAACTGTAGTAAGGTTATTTTAGTTTCATATCAGCAAAAATAAAAATTGAGCTTGGCTGCAAATAGAGGTCAGTGGGTCTCTACATTAGTCTTCCTCACCTTCCTCCAGATTGTGCAGTGGCTCCTAATTTGCGCCTTTCTTCTGAGCCTTGAGACCTCACCGAGGTCAGGGGTAGGCACAGCACTGTTACTCCCATGGGGACGAAAGGAACCGGGCAGTGTTTTCCCAGCATTTGTGTCCGGATTAATATCAAGTTTCCCACATGATGCTCAGGCTTTGCTTTCTTCCTCCGTGACCAATCCCTGAAAGTAGGGCAAGCAGGAAGGCTGGCACTTGTTCCAGCGCAGGCTGGCCGGGCAGGTGGGCTCGGCAAAGAGCAAGGATCCAGTCAAAGATTTTTCTGTTTGTTTTCCCCCTTCCCAAGGGCTCACTTCAGAGGAGCTTCCTAGCTGCTCCTTTGCTTTTTTCAGAGCAGTTACATAATTTCTGCAGGACTTCAAAGATGCAGTTACCGGAAGCCATTAAGGATGTTTTCCATTTCTGAACTGGAGAAACTTAAGGTGGTTTATCAGCCTGAAGTAGGAAACTTCCTTTTTAGGAAAATAATTTTTTCTCGTGTGCAACTTTAATTCACCTTTGAACTATTCAGACTTAAAATTCAAATATTTTTAACTGTTTCACCTAATATTTCAGCCAGAATAAATCTGCTCTGAGTTTATGTTCCTGAGTGATGGTTCTGCAACTTAAAACAGGGCTGTTTTCTGTGAAAATCCATGCCCTACGTTTAAGATACTCTCTACTATATTTAAGAGACTGCATACAGCTTGTATGCAATCTAGGGAGTTGTGCCAGTCTGCTGAGAGGATTATAATTGTAGAGACATTTTGCAGTGACTTTCTGGAGAGGCAAGGGTAACAAACACCAGCAAAATCAAAGAGGAGGAAATGCATCTGGTAGTTCACACACACAGTAACCGCACAGGAGTGCGTTGGGTGTGAAAAACAAGTTCCAAACATACGCAGAGATACTTGAGAGAAACTTGCCCTGGTGTCTCAGATATTTCCAAAAATGCTGGAATAAGTATTTCCAGATAAAGATTTTTTTTTTTCTGTTTTGACAAGTTTACGCTTCTTGTCTAACTCTCAAATCCTTTTAATATCCTTGCAGGTATTGTGCCTCCTCTAAGGAAGTGCCCTCATTGCCTAAAAATAAGTCCCGTGCATCAGAGGGGCAGGCCCTTTGCTCCCTGTGGTGAGACACTTCCCGAGGAGCAGAGAGGAAGGGTTCGCTCTGGCTCAGCTTTGCCTCGCCAGTACTTCAAAACAACTGCTTGGCGTGGTAGACCTTATAATGATTTTTCTTGCCGTTCAGTGTGTCACGTGCTGAACAGGACTGCAGACCCACTTCCACGGGAGCAGTAGGGTAGGCTCCAGTTCAAAGTTCTTCTCCAGCGACAGAAATAGACAGCACTAATGGAACAATGTGGGACAGATGAGACGCCTTTCTCTCTGGGTGTTGATAACAACTGTTAGCTCTTTCAAAAGGAAATTGAATTAAAGTTGAAATTTAAACCTCTCCTAATTTTAGTTTCAAGGTGAGAAGCTTCCACTCTGCATTGCCTGTCCTGGAACGCCCTGATGGACGGCCAGCTGTTTGCTGGGTTGTTTTGATGCTGGAGCAAAGATGCCTTCGTAAGCGTGCGTTTGGGACAGGGAGGAGTAAGGAACATGCGTGCGCTCTAACAAACATTTTGATTTCCAGTTTTTGCTAGTTGTTCCACTGCTTGCTGTAATGATTACTGGGCAAGTTGAGATATGTCACCTCCACCTAGACTGTAATGGTTTCAGAGATAGGGTCTGTTACAGGACTGATTTGATAGGTGTTGTATCTTAGAGATAAAAACTTCTAGGTTCAGCTATCCGATATCACCCTGAGATTTGGAACAGTCCCAGGTGCTGACACTGCCCAATTTCTCTGGGTCAACACAAGATTATAGCTAGTGCCTGGCTGGCTATAGCCTACCCCATGTAACCCGGAAATTGCTCCTGATCCTGTTGTCTGGCAATCCTTGCTCCAAGTGACAAAGCCCAAAAGCCAAGTTTAACATAATTCAAACATCCATTTATGTAGAGAGAGAAAACAAGCACAGGAGGGTCCGGATGTTGTTTCAGTAAATGCTTACCCTTTCACTTTTTTGGTAAGGAACCTATGCCATGAATTAAATCAGCAGTGATCAAGTAAGCAAAGAGGCGTTTCCAATTCTCTTCACAGTGCCCGTGGTATGAGTCACATAAACTTAGAAAGAGTATCAGGTTGCAGCGGTAGAACATACCGGATGTGTTTACATTGTAGTTGTCAGAGCGAGTGCGTTGTCATCTAATTTATTGATTGTAAACTCTCCAAGCCCCTTGCGGATGCAGCCAGGTAACTGCTGCGGGAGACGGCGGGTTTTGGGATAGCTCGGTATTTACCCAGCAGAACGCGGGGATTAATGATCCGGAACCAGAGCAAGCGTGAGCGAGCAGGGAGCCCTGCTCCTGCGGCCAGGCCTGCTGCGCGGCCCAGCAGCGCTGCCCGCGTGCCCAGCACACGGTGCATCCTGCCTCGCCGCGCGCTGCAGGAGCTCCGGGAACGCGGCGCACAGCGGCAGGCTCCCGTCCCTGGCCAGCGCGGGAGCTGCAGCGCTGGGTCTCGCTCCTTCAGCCCACTGATGAGCTCTCCTGTTGAAGAGATTCCCGGAGCTTGGGTGGCAACGGCATCGTGCCAACAGCAGGAGGTAAACTCGTCTCCGTTGACATTCCTCTTTGGATGCACAGCTCATTTACAAGCTATTTCTCAGGGGACTGGTTGCACCTGAGAGTTACCACAGGCCTCGGATTGAATGTAGAGCCCGAGAGCCGTTCCTGGGTGACCTGTGCCCGTCCGCACTAAATGCAGGCGGCACTGAATATAGTGAACAAATCTGTACTTAGACAAGCCCCACTAGCAGCTTAACATAGATTAAAACAGTCTTGAGTTTGTCTTGGCAGTACACATTTAAATTATATGGGCTTTTTTGAACGCTTTCTCTGCAAACATTTTGAAATAAATCCTAGACCACTTCAGAATGTGCTATGGAACAGATTGGATAGCTACAGAAATGCTACAAAACTTGCAATCTCAGTCTCAGCCTGTGAAGACCCAAGATGAGGTGGAGGCTAGCACTGGAAATAAGGCTAGCTCTTAATGGGCAGAATTACATTGCACAGGAAAAAAATGACAGCATTTGCACAGAAATTCATTAGATTGCACTGAAGATGATTTTGAGGTGCTGTTTGCTTCATAGTGCTGCCATCATTCTCTCACTGGCATAAGATAAATGCCTTTTATTATAGGCACGTATTATAATGTGCTTAAATAAGTGAGGAAAAAGCTAACTCTTAATTCCTATTAAGTGAACTTAATAATCTAGTAAGATGAAATCTGTGTCCCTGTAGTCTACAGAGAGCCGCAGGAACACATTATGCCGCTCCCTGCCCTGATAAATGTGTAATATTAAACTTCAGCATTCTGTGCTGGCCATAAATAAATGAATTTTCAGCAGGGAATTAATGAGCACCATTCATGAGGGACCATCTCCAGTATTCATGCTGTATCTCGTGACTTCCTCAGCAAGGATATTTGCCTTCTGCTATGCTGAGATTGTCATCTTTTTGCTTGGGCGGGAAGTCATCCAGCCAGCCTGCTTTTCCGCAGCCTGGGTAGCATGGAGAGTCCTGGAGCGTCCGGCTGCTGCGGTGTTGCACAGTCCGAGTCCCATCAGGACCTTGCAGGCACGTGCCGTGGTTGGTGACCATCCTCTCCATATTGTGCAGGACAGGCACACGTTGGAGAGGTTTATGTGATAAACGGGTGGTTATTTCCCTAAAGGACCTTCCTTAATGCATTTTTGCCCCCTCATCATACCTGCCACATCTCTCATTACAGCAGCAATCAGTCAAGAGTCTGTAGAATGGGACTAGCAGGATCTCTGGTACTTGTTCTCACTGCTTTGTGACTGTACTAAGGTCCAGCTCTGCCTTATTTTCTGTTAACCACACTTTTAATTTCAGCAGTGGATGATACCTTTTTCTCAAGAAAAAAAAATGAGACTTTTAAAACAGGGTTATTTCTTATATATATATATATATATATATTTTTTTTTGGAAAGTGAATCGTCTACTCTAGTTATGCACTGTGACTTTTTAATATACTGATATTTTCACTGGCTTTTCATTCTCTAATATAACCATACTTGAATGAGATTTGCTTTACAGGTGATAGCTCTGATTTTTGTCTTCCTTCTGGAAGGAATCCCATTACAAACTGTAAAGAAAACTAGATCTTTCTCCCTAAAACAATAAGTGTATTTTGAGGTATCCTAATCTAACGTGCTTGTCTTTGCTAGTTTTTAGTTTTACTGCAAGGGACCACAGAAAATCTACATCTCAGTAAAAACGGCACATTCCTTCTGACTGGTCTTGGTGAATTTGTGGGGAGAGCACACAAGAGACTAGTGCCCTGATAAAGAAGGGACTGTGTCTTCACTGAGGGCAGCTTCTCTGGGAAAACAGAACCAATGCATTTCTTTGCTTCGAGATGCATCACTGTAATCTAATTTTCATTCTACACTCTTAGCAAATGTGGTTCAAGCTGTCAGCACTTATTTGTCATGTGTAGTATTGTGCTTTAGTTAAACTGTATTTGATTTGTAAAATAACCTTAAATTATTGTGTTTTTTTCTTTAATGCCCTAATACATAAAACATTGTTATTTGATTCCTTCCATGGTTCAGAGAATGAAAATATATGCTGCAGATCCATAAGATTACAGTTGCTTAAAAAGTGTGATAGCTTCCTAATTTCTTACCAAAGTCTTCCGTCTGGTAAGTTTACTTTTCAAATATTTAAAAGACAATCCTTGCAACTACATTAATTGATTGCATTGCTTAGTAAGAATGCTAAAATTAACAGCAAAATAAAATAACTTATTTCCTTTTTTTTAGTTAACTAATGTTTTTATGTACTAATTATCTATATGGATAGTATAAGAACAAAAAGCTCTTTTAGTAATGTAAAAGGAACAAAAGTTATTACATGTAGTATTTTTTCAAAGTAAATGCCTACAGCAGTTTGCAAAAGGTATCACCTCTACTTGGCACATATGTATAATTTTGCAGACTAATACAGAAAACTGCCCTATATAGCAGCACTCAGGAAAGCCCAGCTGGAGTTTCCAGCCGGCGGTGGGCTGGTGCCCCAGCTCACCCGAACACGGAGCTGCAGGATCCTTCACGCCGCGGAGCCCCCGTGGGACGGCTCAGTTTGCAGGTGCTGCGCCGTGCAGTGGCAGCCATAGTCAGAGTGGGGCAGGGAGGGCTTCGTGGGTTTATCCCCTTTCAGACAACTCTGAAAGAAGGTAGAATGGCCCTGGTTAATGCGGTCAAACAGCACTGGACAGGTGAAACCCCTCGGGTTTTACAGGAGCGGTTACATTGTAACTACAGAGGTATTGTTCCTTAAGGCTGTTGAAGGCAATCGCCTCTGTCCTTTAGACTCTGCGCACGCACAGATATGTAACACATCTGCTTTAGCTAAACTCCAGCCAAACTACTGTTGCTTTCCTTGCATTTTCCCCCAATCATTAACGAACACTTTCCACAAGAAAGTTAACAAAACACCCGAGAAGACAATGAACTCTGACCGTCCTAGCTTGGATCTTCCATTGCAGAGTCTCTCCTCCTACGCAGATTGTATAAAGACAGTACAATTTTGCCAAAGGATACATCCTGACCTGGACTAAGGCTACAAGGCAACTAAATGACTGGCTGACTGAATATTTAGAACCGAATATTTTGTGTTTTGAGATTTTTGTGTGTTACAGATGATGCACTTTGTATAAATACCACTTTCTGAGCACTGTGCTAATTCCTCCTCAGACAGCTTTGGGGTGTGCAGCAAACCAATTGCATTCACTGCTACTAAAGGAGCCTTCCAGGACAGCTAGATGTATAGACCCTGTACCTGTCCCCGCTGCGCTCTTGTGAGCTGCTCTGCTGTCTGCATCGTTTGCGCATTGACAGAGCTGCAAGTGAGCTAGAATTACACACCTTGCAACTGCACCATGCTGGAGAGAAGGTAACTGTTCACTGGGGTGTTGCTCTCATCCCTGCTCCCGGAATAGATAGGCTTATGGCCCTGTTATCACTCACTTGCCTCTAAAGGTCCTACAGACAGCAATGAGAAATTAGAGAGAATGAGAAGATTAATCTGTGATTTTAGAACTCAGCCAAATATGGTAGTTGCCAAACTATTGTTGGCTGAGTGAGCAGAAACCTTGAGCAGAAACTTGGAGGAAGTTGTGCTGCTGGTTACAAAACCTAGGACGAGGGAGAGATGAGAAGTCTCTCCTGAGCTTTGGTTTTCCTCTTTCCTCCTGCCTTTTCCCTTTGGCTTTTTGCCAGAATACTTGACCACTCAGAACTATGATGTGCCCTTAATTATCATGTTTGCATGAAAAGTGGATTTGGATTGTAAGAGGAGGGCATTGCAGCAGGAGGACATCAGAGAAGCTAAAGCAAAGCCATGAGAAGCAAGGACCAATGTGCCTTCATTTAAGGTACATTTTGATTCTCCAGTGAGGGTGCTGATGCAGGTGCAACCCTGCCTGGGGGCTAACGCTGGCTGGCATCTCACCGGGACCATTTCCCCTGGATGAAGATCCGGTGTGTCTCCGTAGGTGCTTTAACACATACAAACCTCACTCTCTCCTAGTTTCATGCATGTAGTAGTCTCAAGAGCTGCTTAGAAGACTCCTATATTCTTCTTTACCCTTTTCAGATGCTTGTAACCAGCCTTGCTAGATTGAGGTGCCTTGTGCTTCATTATAGCTTGTGACATTTGTTCTTAAGTTCCCGTCAGGAAAGCAGCACACTTTGGTCGAGCACCGTACTGGGGCTTGGCATACACCTGTATGGGAAAAAAAGCACTTTTTTCCCCCTTGAAAGTGAAAAGCACTGTTCATCCCCCTTGCTGCTGCTGCTGCAGGGGCAGCGGCACGGCGGGCTGGCTGCGGTCTCACAGCAGTTATTTTTCCCCCGTGGCCCGCGCAGCCCCTGTGGGGGCTCAGGCAGCGGCAGGTTGGGCGCTGCCTGCCCTCTGCCCCCCGTCCCGCCGCGCTCTTCCCCAGAGCTCTCGCTCCTCTCCCCGCGCTCGCCGCCCGCCGCCCAGGGCGCTCGCGCTGCCGCAGCCGCACGCGGCCCCGC
>VWPW01001968.1:2492883-2808948 GCA_013389825.1 Crypturellus undulatus | reverse complement strand
CGCGCAGCGCCCGCGGGGGCCCCCCGACCCGCTGCCCGCGGCGCGGACGGCGCCCGGGCTCGGCGGCCGTTAGCGCCCCTTGTGAGGGGCCGCCGTTTCGGAGCGGCCGTTAGCGCCCCTGGCTGAGGGACCGCTCGCGTCCGCTACTGAGTAGCCGTTAGCACCCGTTGTGAGGGGCCTTTAGCCTCCCTTGCGAGGGACCTGTTGTCCGTTAGTCCGTTAATGTGCAGCTGTTAGCGCCCGTTGTCCGGTAACGTGCAGCTGTTAGAGCCCCCCGTGAGGGGCCGTGGGCGTCGGTTAATGAGCAGCCATTAACGCTCGTTGCGAGGGACGGTTGGTGCCCGTTATCGAGCAGCCGTTAGCGCCCGTTGTGAGGAGCGGTTGGTGCCCGTTACCGAGTGCCCGTTGTGAGGGGCGATTGGTGCCTGTTACTGAGCAGCCGTTAGTGCCCGTTGCGAGGGGTGGTTGGTGCCCGTTATGGAGCAGCCGTTAGCGCCCGTTGTGAGGTGCGGTTGGTGCCTGTTAACTGAGTGCCCGTTGTGAGGGACGGTTGGTGCCTGTTCCTGAGCAGCCGTTAGTGCCCGTTCAGAGGGGCTGTTGGTGCCTGTTGTTGACCAGCCGGTAGCGCCCGTTCAGAGGGACCATTGGTGCCCGTTTCGGGCAGGCCCCCATGGGCACAGCCGCTTGTGCAGTGGGTGCCCCCCACGGGCACCGCTGCCGCCCCTCGCAGTGCAGTGCAGCTGCCTGAGTGATGCGGTCGCTGCTCACCACCACGAGCGGAGCATGCGGTGGTGTGAGGCAGCCCGCCCAGGGCCCGTTAATCATTCCCAGGCCCTGGACACCGTGCTGGTGCACGCCCACCCACCCATCCCCGCGCTGGACCAGGGGCGGAGAGTTCAACGCGTGACCTGCTGCTCAGGCTATAAGAGCGCATCCTTGCTGGCAGGGACTGGACAGAGCAGCGGGCATGGAGCGGAGTGGCAGCAAGGCAGCGGGCCGCCCAAAGGTCTACCTGCGGGAGGCTGCGCTTTGCCCTTTGCTTTGTTCTTAAATGGAGCTCACCTGTTTTCTCCAGTAACACAGGCTCGTGTCTGTCCACACAGACTTGTTCTGGTGCCTGACAGCGGGCTCGGCTCGTGAGGGGGTCTCCATCCCCTCTGGGGCCGTGAGGAGGCTCCGCAAACAGGTAGGACTGGTTCTGCTGAGCGAGCTGAGCGGACTGATGTGTGCAGGGCTGGGATGCCCCGCTGATGCTGTTACCTGGGCTCTGCACAGGGGAAGCCGCTGCTGGTTTGTCAGGTGATCTGTGCTGGTGTTTTAAACTCCACATTTATTTCATCAGGTAGAAACAAAAGGAAATATTTTTTTTGTTGGGGAGCCTCTTCCATAGCTTACAGATGTGAACGTAAATGAGGATAAGAAATGTGTAGAACTACATGATTTGAATTGAGAGGAAAAAATGTATAGCATAAAGTCTAAAAACAGTATTTGAAAATATTTAAATTTAAAACTTCTTATTAGTGAATTTGTTATAGAACTGATAGAACTGATATTCTAACTACAGTAGTTGTAAGAAGTTTTGGCGTAAACAAAGTATAGATGCATCTTTTCCAGTGCATTTAACAGAAAGCATAGACTTAGACCACCACATCAGTATATGTGAAGATGCTCAGATATTCTTGTGATGAATATATGAGAAATAAGCGTAATGTGTTGTTGTTGTTCATATACTTTATTACTTGAAAGTTAAGTGTAGCCCTGACTTGAGATGATAGTTAGAAAACGACTGAAAAATGATTGGAAATTTAAATGAAATTCAGTTTAAAATGAGGGATGTTACAGTTTTGGCTGGTACCGTCTTAGTTTTTACCAGTGCCTTGAAAAACTGGAATAGCTGAGTGTTAATCATACACTGATTCTGCTGACAACAGCTTTCTTTGCAACCATGTGCCGTTCGCAGAAAACAGCATGCTTAACAAGGCTCTAGTTGCACAAATAGCAATTTGAAAACAGTCATTTTGCTACTGTCTTTCTCAAGATTGCCTTTGCCACAGATTAATACAAGTTTCTGTGCCAAGGGCTCATATTTCTATAATATTCGTGTTCTTTAGGTCAATGTTTTTTGTGCTCTTCTGTCACTTGTAGGCCCAGTTTTTAACATATATAGAAAAAGAGCTTAGCACTGTGATAAAATTGGTTGTATGAAAAATAATAGCCAAACCCTGCTATATTTCCACATGGAAACTGTTATTGTTCAATTTGTTCTTTAGTCCAAAATCTAGCTTTGTTTTTTTGTGTGTGTGTATTTTTTTTTGCTAAGACTTTAATCAAACAGCCCTCTTCCTCTGATTCTTATTCACAGTGAGTACAACTCACTGAAAAGCTTTGTCTGACTAAACTTCCAGTCGATATCTAGTTCCTTATGCTTTATTTATCCACTTCTGTTTCTCTGAAGTGAGTAGATTTCCTGGAGTCCAACACAGCATCCTTACGTTGTGTGAACGGTAAAATTTGTGAAATGATTCTGACCTAAATCTTAAATCCATAATTGTTTGTCTCTTTCTTGGACTATACTGCTTGAAGCAGTATGTGTGGACTAGTCTCTGTGTGCACTAGCTTTTGATTTTCTGTCTTCCTTACAGTCTGTGTCCTTCTTCCTGAACAGCAATAGAAAAGAGTGTAAGCAATTTGGGACCCCTACCAAGCTGATGCACAGATTGGATCTCTGTACAGGCAGTGATGGAAGCAGTGAAGATTTGTTTCTGATGTCAACTCTTGTTCTTGCTGCTGATTTTTTATACGACTTACCCTAATCAAGAAAGCATTAAATAAATAATGTGTCAATAAAATAGTATATTGATATCCATGATCACAACAACAGCATGGGATGCCTTTAACCATGTATTGCAGCTGAGGGAACAGGATACTTGCACAGAATCTTCAGCTCCTGTGCTCTTTTCATGGGAACTTAAAGCCTTCATGTAAGCTAGGAAATATGCATTTTTTTTAGGATGTAGTTACTCAGTGATGTGAGGTAGAGGAGCAATCTGCAACAAATGGGAGGAAAGACCAGGTCTTGGCTGCTCTTTAAAACAAACTCTGGGACATCATAGACCTGTTTTCAGTTTGAGAATGATTTCTGCAAGGAAATGGTGATGGTGAACTTCAGTTTTTGCTTAGCAATTACAGATTATAGATTGTTTGATGTGTTTAGAAAATAGAGATATTTTTGCTATCTAAATACCTGTTGTTTTATCTGAAAAAGGTGTAAGATTTCTAAGCATAAAATAGGAGACTTTGGGATGTGGAAGTTAAGATCTTTTGCTGGCAGAAGTTGGTAGAGCTCTGTTAAAGTGAAGCTATGCATTTTCTCAATTTTTACTAATGTCAGGGACAAAATAAGCCAAGTGATACTAATCTGATGCAAGATATTGTGATTATATATAGATAATTTAGATATTTTGTAAATTAGGGTATCCCCTTAAGAATAATTTTAAGGATTGTTATTGTAGGAAAGTACCTGTAAGCAGCTTTTTAAAGCTTCTCTGCTTTCAGACATGGCATGATTTTTGTATATGCCTGCTGTCACCCGTGCTACTAATCTAATCGAGGAAAACATAAACGTTTGCTCTGACATTTGAGGAGGTAAACCAGAACTTGTATTTATAACTGGTATGTGTGTAACGTGATAACATTTATAATTGAAAATACTGTATTTTGAAGGTCTGTCGGTAGGTTAAAACTTCGTAAATCATTCCTAAAATGACCTAGAATGGTCAAAGTTTATTTTATGTTTGTAGACAATGTTTTTTGCTATTTGGGGATCCAAGGCTGCTGTCAGCTGTTAATGAATCAAGGGAGGATTAGTATTTCTCCACTGAGGTGACTTAATTACTTCTGAAGTTTTTCTGAAAGGGTATTAAAAAGAAGTAAGTTAGTGTGAAGTTTTTTTTTTTACTGTTGCAACAGTACTTTTGCTAAAAGCTTATTTTGCTGTTCTCTTTCTGCAGATAGAATTACCACATGAAGCTATGCCTGTAGAGAGCTGAAGGTTTCTAGGTCATCTTCTGTAAGTATCTAAGTGACATTTAGATCCATCTAACTGGCCTTTTTTTTTTTTTTTTTTTTTTTTCCTCCATGTCTTAGTAGTAACTGTTCCTAAGAAACTTCTAAGAAACTTTGTATGGAAGCTTTTTGTAAGTATTTGATACAAATTCTTAAAAAGTGTCTATGGTAAGAGTACAGGGAACTTGAATGAAAGTTCTGTTATTGTCTACTCATTTACAACATATACTTTTGCAAAACAGTCTTTTTATTTTACATTCCAATGAAAAGTTCAAGAGCTTTATCTTCTAGGGGCCATAAATCAAACAGACAGTGAGGCCAGTATCCTCTGTTCTGCTTTGCCTCTTGGGATCTCCTACAGCAGAACTTTTACTGCAGGACTCTTGTTATGTAAGCTGTAGTTTGTGAAGCTTGTCCTTGAGAGCATGTCATAAAATAAACAGGGTGAAATATTATCTGCCTCTATCTTAGAGGGTGAAGGAAATAAAAATGTTGGGAATTGCATGTCTTAGTGGCAGAGCCAGCATGAGAACATGGGTTTTATGATCATCAGTTTAGCAGATTACTTGCTGTGGAGAAGGGACGCAACTTAGTTGTTTGCATTAGGACTCTCAATGCAGGACTGGATCCACCCTAATTCCAAAGTAATTTGGATGGAAAACGTCTAAATTCTTTCCTAACTGTTATTTAAATCCCAGTCCCTACATTCACGAAGTAGTCTTGAGAGGGAATCAGCACAGTCAGTTTTTAAAAGCCATCTGTGTTAGATGACAGATCTTTCTATCCAAAGGGATAGATGGTATTTTGGAGACAGGGCAAAAGTCTAATGATATCTGGGGGTGGGTATGTAGTGAGCTTTGGGCGATGTTTGCAAACTGCGCAGAGGGCAGACACTGAAACAGCTTATAGGAGATATGTGTGTATGCGCATATATGTGTGTACCATCACGTATATTTATATGCCACACCTGCATATACAGTTTTAGCACTCACGTGACTTGCTAATACATATAAAGTCATCTTTGGAGGCATCACTCCTCAACACTTCATCTCGTGCAGAGAGGAGGCCTCAGTGGTTACTTCTGTAATATGAATTTCTGTCTTCTCTGGGCCTGCCTCTTCCAGAGTACACAGCATGGTGACAGATACCTTGTTAAACCTCGTAAAGTACTCTGCTGAGAAATAAGAATATAACTAAGCATGGATTTTTTCCTTGAACTGAAGTTAATGTTTTTGCAGAGTTTTTTTCTTCTTTTTTTATTTATTTACTTTATTTTTTTGGTCATTTTATATTCGTGCCTTTTGTCATCCTTTGAGCCTATACAATTCACTTGTTGTTAGAGCCAGGACACTAACAGCTGGTGGCCACATGGTTCTCTTGCAGAACAATGATGTATATTATGCCTAAGATAATCACAAAGCCTATTTAACGCTTTGAAAATGAGAAGTTCTCCCTTTCTGTAATGTAATACTGAGGTATGTTTGATTTACTAATGCATCATGCACTGTTCCTGTGTTACGCAGAAGATGTAGAAGCGTGGAACGGCAATACTATTTTCACTGCTATATACTGTGTTGCATATATTGCTTGACAATGATTGTCAATAAGCTTCTCTTTAAGTGCGTACTTCTCTATACAGCTCACTTGTGTTAGCAAACCTAGGTCAGTCATATTTCTAATATTTGTTTCTTATTTCTTTTTGCACAGGGTCTGCTTGCACATCTCCATTCAGCATACAAGATGGTATTTCGGAAACCACCAGATGGTGGCTGGGGCTGGGTGATCGTGGTCGTTTCCTTCTTTACTCAGTTCTTGTGTTACGGATCACCGCTGGCGGTGGGAGTCTTGTATGTAGAATGGCTGGATGCTTTTGGAGAAGGGAAAGGCAAGACTGCTTGGGTTGGATCGCTAGCAAATGGAATTGGATTGCTTGCCAGTAAGTGTAGATGCAGTATATATCTTAAAATGAATGTTTCCTTTAAAATGTATGCTTGGGTCTATATGTCCTTTTAGAATTATACTGAAGACAACTGAAAGCAGTGAAAATGAATGAGGATGCTAATTTTTTTGTCTTACGTCAAGATGACTTAATAAGTACGTTAAAAGTTCTACTATACCTAATATGAAAAGCTACAACGGCAAAAGAACAAAAAAAACTTGTCCTCTTTGAATAAACTATAAACATCAAACTCTCTGAGGAAACCTAACCATAATTTCATTGTTGATTTTTTTTTTCTTTCTTTTTTTTTCAAATGAGATATTGGGAATAACTTTTGCATTAGTATCTTTAAAAGCAAAGCAACTGTTAGCCTAAAGTGTCACAAGATTCAAAAGGAAAAAGGAAAGGTCAGTTAATTAACCAGTGACTCTTTCTTTTTTTTTTTTTTTTTTAAACTCCAGAAATAAAACTGCCAGTTAGGGTAGGTAAGGGTTCTTTTTCACTGTTTGTTTAGGGAAAAAAAATCCCTTTGATGCCAAGTAAGTTATGTGGCGATGGTGGCATTAAAACAAACTTACTGGGAGCTTTTCTTCAGTAAGAATTTGTTACTTGAAGAGAAACAGCAGGATTTGGGCGAAATAAGGCACCACTTTGGAAGTGCATAGGTCCATTTTGTTGTTGTTGTATAGGGTAATAACGCTAGCTTCTGCTTTTCAAAGTTTCACCGTGGACACTATTATGTTTATATTAAACTAGCAACAAGTTTAATTGTCTGTCAGCAGAGAAATTACTATGGGTAAAAGTTCTAGATTCTGAGGAAATTTCTTCTTGAAAGAGGGTTGACATTCAAATGGTGGTGCAGAACTGAATAGAGGCCCATTGCTTTCCATGACTGTATAGATGAGGAAATACTGGTGTTACATTCACGTTAAGAATTTATATCAGTAGTCAGAACAGAAATGAGCAAAGGCTGTGGGTTCCTAACTGCAAGAAAGCTGGATATGTCCATTTACATCCTAGAATTTTAGAATTCAGGTTGCTCCTCCATTATACGAGACACAAAGTTTTCCTATTTTAAGGACGTTAACGCATGTGCTTTAAAGGATTAAGACCTAAATGAATTTCATTGAGAGAAGTGAAGGAAAAGGCCAAACAAGATAGTTATTGAAGAAAAACTAGGCAGAAGGCAATTGCAAGAGAGGGGTTGAAGAAAAACTAGGCAGAAGGCAATTGCAAGAGAGGGGTTGAAGAAAAACCTCTCTGGAGACCAAAAGTCTCTGGCTTACAGCTGTTTGTCAGTAGCTCCTCTGACAAGAGCCTCAGCCCATTTTCTACTATGTCAACACTGTGTTGCTTTCCAGATTTCAATTTTCTCTGCTTAGCTGCTGTAATAATTGTCCAGATTGTGCTTTATAGCGAATACAAACTTCTGTGACCGATTAATGGAAATAAAAGGTGGTATTAAAATTCATTTTGGTATAAAATAATTAAATCACTTGGAATTTTGTCGGGGATGGGAGGAGCTCTGAATATCTTTGGAATTAGAAAGAAATTGACTTATGATCATAATGATCATTTCTATTTTGTAATGTCTCCAAAGTAAGGACTTTTATTTTGTTTTTGCATTGATATTATCATAGAGTTCACTGAAAACGAAACGTTCCTGCCATTAAACACCGTACTGTCTTGTCAAGCTGGCATCTGACCCTAATAACTCGCCTTAAAACCTGTTGGAGGAACAGTGTTAGTATTGTAACCACTACCTATGACTAGGCTACCGTTTGCATGCTAGAATTTCTTGTGTTGTTGGTACACTTGTGCATCTCTGGAGCACTCCCCAGGCCTCCTTGAATAGAAATATTTAAAACTTGCACTCTGGGATTGATATAAACTAAATAATAAAAATAATGATTACTGGTGAATTTAGGTGGATGTAGTTGGAAGCAGGGGGACAGTCTTCTTTCTTTCTCAAATGAAATCATTTTTCTTGAGAGAATAAATCCTGCTTCTTTGATTAAAACCTTCTATAGCACATAAAGAGGAAGTTCCACTTTATGAAGGGGACTTAGCAAGGACCAAAATATTGGAATTAATGCTCTTTAATATGCTTGTCTATGGGAAGGATGGTTACCTGGCACAGAAATGAGCTACTGTACCATATCTCCTGTGTCCTCTCTGTGAAAGACCTGTTCTTCTCCTTTCACAATGTAAGAAGCATACATGGTATAATAGCCACTAAGAAGCTCATAAGAATGCTTTTGTGCTGGCTTAAAGTAATATGAAAGAATATAATTCCCTAAATATATTTTCATTTAAGAGCTGCAATTACTAGTACAGAGCACATGAAAAGATACATTATTTAATCATTTATTAGAAATTCTTTGCTCTCCTGTCATTTAAAAATTTAAAAGCTTCACTAGATTAGTTTTTTTTAATTGCATAGGGTACATATTCAGCCTAGTTTGAGACACATAATCTCTTAGAAACTTTGTTTTTTCATGCTGTTTCCAAGGCAGGCCTTTTTCAGATATAGTCACTAGTTTAAAAACGTATGCTTTAGTGCAAAAACATTGATGTAACATATTGCCCAGTCATGAATACCAAAAAAGAAAGCCAGATTCTGTTATAATTTCTGCTATTGTCGGTTCTAGTATTATATGTGAGATGGACCGCATGTGTTGTAGCCTGTGTTAAGGAGATGATCAAAGTGATTTTTTTCTAAATTACCCTACTTTTATATTTGTGAAAAGATGTTATCTGTACTTTTAACAGTCTCCCCAAATAAGCTGATTTCCCCAGCAATATTACACATGAATTAATGAATCAATTTACTTGAAAATTTTCTTTTATACCTGTAGCTTTGATAGAGTCTCTTTCCTCTTGATCCAAGATCCCTCCACTCCTTTACTTACCTTTAAGGCTCTTCCTGAGAGCCCTCTCCAACTCAGTCTCACCTTTCTGATGTTGTGGATGCAAGACTGGAGAAACAGTAGCAGTTATAGTGGGGTTGTAAATATGTACATGAAGTAATAGAACCTCTTTTTTTTGCCACAGGAAATTTTTCTCATTGACAGAGCTGATAAATCACATTAGATATTTTTCAGCTGTAGGAGGCAAGTCCATTGACTTTGCTAGATCAGTACTATAACTGTATCAAAAAGAAAAGTATGTCCTTTTATGTATGCCATAAGTTTATCTTCTCAGCTTCTCTCCGTAGCTGTAGTCTTGAATATTTTTTACAAGTGGCTAATGTTGGTAAGCCCTATTACATTTGCTGAGTTGGTATCCTTTCTACAGTGTTTACTTCTGACTTGGGTGAGAGCTAAACTTAGATTTGAGACATAGAAACCCAGTACAGCACCTTGTTTATTGAGATGAGTTTTCTCCTAGGTTGTGTTCCATTTCTGTCCCCTCGCTTTTAACACTGGCAGTGTTGCTAAGGCTGAATGTTCTGCCATGAGCAGAAGAGCTCATTGGCTGGAAAAGGGATCAGACTAGGAGTCTGGGGAATCGTTGCTGTGCAGGATGATGTTAGTTGTAACTCCTTGCCATGTGACCATGTGGTGCATTGAAGAAAAGTGGCTAAAACAGAAAGAAATGCTTCAATGTCTTTGAACAGGGCAGTGTTGAGACCTGTATGATATTAGATATCATTCTAATTAATACTGTTGAGGCTATAGTAGGTGAGATAATAGTCTCGGGATGAATTAGGGGAATTGAGAGTCAGTCTATAGGAGGAAATTAGAAGCTTAGCATGTTTAACACAGTTGTTTTATCAGGCCAGAGGAGAATATTTATGATGTTCTTCATGTCCTGTGTTTGTCCTACACCAAGTGTTCTTAATTTTACACCTATTTGAAGCTCAAAATTAAATTAGATCCATGTTATACTTGTTGAAACCAAAACAGACAAAAGACCTTGGCGTCTCTCATTGGCACCACAGCTGTTTATAGTAAAAGTTGATTTCACAGTATTTGGCATTGTAAGATACACCAGCTATATGTCTTCCATTCCACTTTACTAATGGAAAAAGAACACAGGAAAGGTGTTTTTTTGAAAGGCAGGTTTTGAGAAACTAATGTGGTGTTTTTTCTGGTCTGAGGCATTTACTTATAGAAGTCTAAAAAGCATGATTTTGTGTTTTCAAGCAATATTTTTACCAGTTTGTAAAAAGACCTTTCCAGCATTTACAGATTTTTGGACAAAAGTCTTACACATATATAGCTCCGACCATAATCTCTAGAAAATGTATAGAAATCTATACAAATCTGTAGAAAATATTTGCGCTAAAACATATATCTCCCTTAAGCAGGGAGGGAAAAGGGGACTGAAGCGGAGACAGCAGAAGGATGGAAGGATTTTTCCCGAAGAAGTTCACATTTGCCAGAAAGGAATGAGAAGTCTTTTCAATCCGTCAGAACTGAATTCTAAAAGATTTTTTTTTATATATAATCTAATGCTCTTGCCCATAGTACAAGAGCCTGGAGATTTTCATTATTACTAACTGGTTTAGGAGTGCCTTCTATAGGCAAAAAATTGCTTTTGTTATGTCCAGTGGACTTTGCGTAGAGACAATGAGATTGTGTGAACTCTGCGATTTCAACAGGCTCAGACAGATACCAGCAAGTAGGATAGGTCAGATTAATGCACATGATAAGAACAAGAATTCAGTTTTCCAGTATTGTTTGTTTAGTAAATGTCTTGTGAATGTATGGGCTGAAGGAGGAAGGACCCTAAGAGAGAGTGGAGGAAGAGAATATTAATTTGCACAAAGTTCTCTCTCCATGTGAGTGGATGCAGCAGGACATTGTTGGTTCTTGATGTCCATAAAAGAAAGATTTTTTTTTTTAATAGAAGAATTGCAGACTGAAACATTGTCTTCACAATGAGCATGTCTGGTAGTTATAAAATTTATGTGTGTGAGCAGGTGGCTTGTTTTCACATCTCACAAAGGACTGATTGGTCTCACTAAGGGTAGAGTCTTTTATTCCTTTAAAAAAAGAGACCATAAGGAAAATATCTGGGAACAACTGAACTCTCCTAGGAGTTCCTCCCCTTTGATCTCCATGCTTGAAGGTCTACTATGAGAGCCTGTGCTGCTTTGGCTGCTTTGCAAAAGGTCTAGGGAGCCTCTTGACCACTTCCTGCAGAGCCTAATAACTGTATTATCTGACTGCTTAGCCTTAGATGGCCACATGCACAGCACTAGTAGGCCTTTAACCTTTGGATCTTTTAAATTTTTGAGAAAAAAAAAAAGTTTTCTTCCTAGAGTTAGCTGCCCTTCAGTTAAATTGGATTCATACCCATATGGACAGATTTTGTTCTAGTTTTAAAATGTATGGTTTGGAGGGGAAAAAAAGACCCTAGGGATTTTTTTTTTTTTTTTTTTTTTTTTTTTTTTTGTATCAGAGATAAATATTTATAAAAATCTTCAAGTATGATACTTATACCTGTGCTAACTCTTGGAGTCTAGCAATCTAGAGAAAATGCTGTCTTAAAAACCACTTTCTTTGCTTCCTATTTAGGAAGGTCACTGGGATTTTGTTTTATCTTGGTCAAAACTGCAGTAAGAGATGTGTTATCAGTGTAAAAATCTTTCTGAAATACTGTCAGCTAAAACCCTTATGCTGCCTGAAGAGCCATTTTCTTTGAGAAAGTGAGAGTCCATTTTGAGCAAAGTCCACAGGGCAGGAATTCACAGAGCAAGTCTGTCTCACTCTGGGAAAGTTGGATGTTTGACCAGATTTAACTGCCTTGAACCTATTGTACTTGAATTACTTGTAGAGAATAACATGTTTGTGTACAATAAACTCCTGTAAAAATACCATGGCAATAATCAAAGGTACTGTGTCTGTTGGGAAAAAATGCAAGCTCTTTGGGTAAAAGAGAGGAAAGGCAAGGAGGCAGGCGAAAGGACAAAGTTGTTGCATATTGTAGTGCTCTCTTTTGTGACTTTCTTTCTCCCCCCAACATGATATAATGAAGGGAATGTGAAAATAGAGCCTTGGGCGTAGGGAAAGACAGAGCTGTTTTTCCTCTCATCCCTAAGACCTGTAATAACTATTGTAATAATTATTTTGGTGTTCTTACAAACGGGGCCATTGCTAAGCTGCCAAATCTTGCTGTGCGAGATGACACATTAATACTGAGCTTATTGGAGCAGGTTCTTTAGTTTTGTGCAGGTTGTTTTCCTTGGAAGACAGAGCAAAAAGTTCTCTTTGTACCTTCCATGCTTTTGATGGCATTCCAGAGTAGAGCTCAGCTGTCAGGAGCATTAAGACAAGTTCTTCAATTCAGTGTCACTTTTATTCTGCCTTGGGACCGCAGGGTCTTACCTTCCTTCAGATCCTCTCGTGCAGTCAGCACAATCTCTAGCACTACCACCACAGGCTGGCTGCAGATCTTCTGAATGAAAAATGTGCCAACAGGTAGAGAGCAGGTAGAAGGCACTATCCTGTTAGTGGGTACCCTGCAGTGGGGTAGCTGGGTAGTAGGCAAGAAATAAATAATAAAAACTGAGCTAATTTTTCTCCCTAATTCAATTATGTTATCATGGCCTAACATTTTTTTTTTTAGTGTAGAAGGATTTTTTTTTATGTAATGCAGACTTAATCCTTTGTTTGTTTTTAAAATCTTGTGGTCTTAAGAAACATACCAACTTAATTTGCCAGTTGTAGTAATTAATCCTAAGAATCAACAACAATCCAACAATTTCAGCTTTTGTTTTCAGTAAGTTACTCTGTGATTCTGGCCAACTTTCTTCCCCATAGCATGGTGATTCTTGAGAAGCAGCAAGTGCGTATATCTCCCTTTATTTTCCAAAATCCAAATAAACCCAACAGGTTCAGCAAATTTTTTTTGCTTCTTATTAAGCTCTTGCTCGTTGCCTGGAAAAGTCCTAGTTCAAATGCTTCTTTAAGCTCCCTAAACAGATGGCTCTTGTGTGAGGCAAAGGTTCTGACCTGCCTTGTATTTGAGGATTGATTCACCTGCAAACAAATCTGTGCTCCTGCCTGCCAGAACTGCTTGTCCCATGGCTGGGAACCACATGAAAACCTTGCCTACATTCCCAGCTGCTTGCTTCTGTCTGCAAACCTGGGCATGCACCGTCATCAATTCCAAGTGTTGTTCACCTTATATCACCCCTCTGGGCTCACCTCCCATCTGTCGGGAATCTTAGTTATGTGCGAGTCAGGGAGGACCAGTAACAAATTGCAGACTGCTAAGTTACTGCTTTTGCAGGTGACGTTGACCATGGAGGGTCTTCGTGTCAGTGTAAGTGAGATCCAACGTTTTTTTTAGTGACTTTGAAATAAAGTCATTCATCTTCATATCAAAATTCTAAGAAGATAGTTGTCAAGTTCAGGATCTCAGGGTTAATATGTCAGTTTATTTATGAACTTTTGAAATTGAAACATTTCAGGTAAGAGATATTGCTTTGCAAACCGAGTCTTTTGCTAGTTACTTTATAAATAGAGGACATAAAACTTCCATACTGCTTCAGATTAAAAGGTGTGTTCCAGATTCCACAGCTGAAAATAAGTCCTACAAATTACTCGAGAAGGATTGGTTGAGTAGAGCTAGAGTAGGAACATTACCAGCAATCTCCTCTCATACAAAAAACTAACCCACCAAGAAATTTTGGGGAGTAATGAGAGGTGGAAGACTCTTCTGAATTTCTTAAACCTTACTCTGGATGTTCTCAAAAAATAATTTGATTTTTGAAAGTGTTCCTGTAAACACCAAGATAGGTAGTAAAACATTTACTTAAATAAGTGCAGAATCAGGGAAGATCCATTGTTTTTACCTGTTAATGTCAGCATATATTTTCCCTGTGCAAGCACCAGGTGGCATCATGACTGTGATTATGAGCAGAAGTTCGTATTTTCCATTTCACTTCTACAAATCTCACCTTAAATCAAGATCGTTACAGATGTTGTCTTATCTGCAACAAAGTTTTGAAAGGTGCTTATCAAGAAATATGTTTTTTAGTTAGGATTTGTATATTTATCTACCTTGTTTGCTACCTTTTTAGAAACTCTGTGTAAATCCTAGGGCTTATAATAATGATTTTATAGTCTAGTATATACATACTACCCTCTCTTTAAAGATTTCTCTCTCTCTCTCCCTCCCCGCCATGCCCTCCTCTCATCCCTGTTACAATTTGGTATTCTCGATGTCAGTCCTTCCTTGAGCAAAATTCTCAAAAGCCTCATCTTGTCTGTTTTATAACTTACTGATTATGTAGAAATGAATATTCAGCATTTTTATTTTCAATATAATTATATTTTGGAAGAATTTTTGCAAAGAACATTTCCGTAGACTGATTTAAAAAAAAAAATCTCCCAGTGCTGCTATTTACAAGTACTATTTTCAATGTTTTTGTCTAGGTCCTATCTGCAGTATATGTGTATCATCTTTTGGAGCACGACCAGTTGCAATCTTCAGTGGCTTTATGGTGGCTGGTGGCCTCATGATGAGTAGCTTTGCACCTAATATATACTTTCTGTATCTTTCATATGGGATTGTTGTTGGTAAGGAGCATTTCCCTTTCATAGAGAGACTTTATTTTTTTCAGTGTTGGTTTATGAATCTGAAAAAAGGAAGCTCTTTCACAGATGTAGCTAAAGACACTGGTACCTGACTTTCCAAGACATATTAAACTTCTGCTTTGGGATGCTGCAAGTAAAAGGCACACTTTTACAATGTAGGGAAAGATAAAGGCTGTGCGTATGTTTGTCCTCTTTTCATGCTGATGGTTCTTTGAGATGGAAGAACTGAGATTTTTATATACAATCAAGCAGTTCTTTTTGCAGCCATGAAGTACTAATCTTAGAGGAATAATATGTCTTAAAGAATTTTGTCATGTACTCTGATTTGATAAATTGGAGATCATTAAGGAGAGGTGGTGTTATTTACGTAACTGGATTGGATTTAAAGCACTATGATAAAGGCTTGAAAATGCTGTTTTCCAATTAGGTGGTGAACTACCTCTTTGTCCTGCAGTTGCAACTGTGGGTGTTTTAAAGATTGCAGTTAACTGGAATCAAGACACCTCGCTGGCCAGAGAGGGCCCACAGCGTGTGTTAGCTCGGGCACACGGCCACATGGGTGCAGTTGTCCTGTTCTCCAGGGCCAGCCCTTGGACAGAGCGCTGTGTAACTTGCTCTCACACAGCCCAGAGCCTGAGCTAGTGAACTCCTCAATGCGAGCCAGCTGCATACACATTCTGAGACTGGGAATGGTCGGGGGAGGAAGTTGGGACAGTGCAGGAGGGGCACAACACTCTGTTATCTGGGGAATAAATGTGAGTGTTCATATTCCAGAGCATGATGCACATTTTATTTCTACTTTTTTTTCTTAAGGACTTGGATGTGGCCTTTTATACACTGCAACAGTTACCATCACGTGCCACTATTTCGACAAACGCAGAGGCCTTGCACTTGGTCTGATCTCAACAGGTACGGCTTTTAATTTTCAGCTTTTTTAACTTTTCCACTCTGACTGATGCAATTATCACTACCTTGACCATAAAAATTGGGTGTATATTTTTCTCAGCTACTTCTCAAAGTACTTATCAGTAGCACTGAAGATAGCATACTAAGAGGGTTTAAATAAAATAGTAACTGCATTTTCACATTTATGGTATAGACAGGAAAAGGAAATGCACTAAAATGAAAGCAGATTCATCTGCTGCAAGGACTCCATGTAGATCTGTGTAAAACCAGGGAAAACCTGTCCCAGAGCCCTAGTCTCTGTGTTTTAATTCAGAAAAGGTCAGAGGTGAGAGAGACCTAAAATGCTATGTGGTATAAGTGCAGGATTATCATAATCCCACATTAGTTGTGCTTCTTAGAAGTACTCGAATTTTGCATTTACATTTATCATTTCCTATTTAAAAGGAGGCTAAAGCATAAAACCTTGGGTTATGAGCTATCTTGTATATAGAATTGCTAACCTAGCGGACTTAGTGGGAGTAGTTAAGGAAACAAATTGTCTCATGCCTGGTTTTCTGTGTTGTATGCTGTCTCTCCTCTGATTCCTGCTGTCTCTCCTCTGATCCCTTTTCTGAAGTTGCTGTTAGTGAAGCAAGGTCTGGTCAGTACAGTAAGAGCTTCGAAAGGGGGGTTTCTACTAAAGTGTTCCTTGAGCTCCTTTTCAGCAACTTTTACTGGGATTGCAGGTAGTCTTCCTTGCAGGGATCTTATTGAGCCTTGGCTAGTTTTAGTACATGAAAGACAAATCTAAATTTTACAATTAATTTTTCCCTGCATTTAGCACTGAAGTATATAAATGTTTTCAGTAAAACCTAGAGCAGGCTTTGGTAAATCATTTTTGCATTAAAGTTTATCTTTAAATTAGTTTGAAAAAAACAATGCTCTGTATTCACAAGTGGAAATTCATTGATTATAATGGGCTTATGCATTTCAGCTGCAAATGTTGAAGTTTGTTATTGGTGAGTGAAGTTCTTGGCTCTTCTGATTAAAGTGGTCTTATTTTCCTTTTATAGGCTCAAGTGTTGGACTCTTTATATATGCAGCATTGCAGAGAGAACTTATTGATCTGTATGGATTGGATGGCTGTCTCCTAATAGTTGGTGCATTGTCTTTAAATATATTAGCGTGTGGCAGTCTGATGAGACCATTGGAGTCGTCTGATTCCCCTTCACCAGAAAAAACATGCGTAGACAAAGCCCCAGATCAATATTTTGTTTACCATGAAAAAGAAAAGACCGTTGAAGAAAATATAAGCATCCTTGAAAAGGGCTACATTGATGAGAAATGTGTGAATAATGTGCCTGATTACAAACAAGATAGCATTTTAAATAAGAATGTATTAACCTCAATAAATGTAAATGAGAAAGACACTTACAAAAAGAAAGTTGTCGAACAGACAAACTTATGCAAGCAACTTGCCAAAAGGAAATGGCAGCTCTATCTGAACTACTGGGAGGAAACTGTGGTTCTTTTTAAGAACAAAGTATTTTCAGCTCTCTTTGTTGCCATCTTGCTCTTTGACATTGGCGGATTTCCTCCTTCACTACTCATGGAAGATGTAGCAAGAAGTGCAAACATCAGTGAAGACGACTATCATGTGCCCCTTATTTCCATTATAGGCATTATGACTGCTGTTGGCAAACTTACTTTAGGAATACTGGCAGATTTTAAATGGATTAATACTTTATATCTATATGTATCTACCTTAATAATGATGGGAATGGCCTTGTTTGTCATTCCATTTGCCAAAAGTTACCTTACATTAGCGATGCTGTCTGGGTTTTTGGGTTTTCTGACTGGAAACTGGTCAATTTTTCCATACGTAACAACAAAGACTGTAGGAATTGAGAAACTGACACATGCATATGGGATATTGATGTTCTTTGCTGGACTTGGAAATAGCCTCGGACCACCAATTGTAGGTAAGGTCAACTTAGAAATTAAAAAATTCCAATGAGCTTGGCAGGACCAAACAGTTTGCGTGCAAGTAGTTCTAGCTGGTCCTAGTAACAGTGAAAAAATGAAAACACAGTCTTAGAAAAGATCACTTTTCTTGAGATGGATGAGCTGATTGTATTCTGTTTACTTCTTTGATGAGAAGCACATTTCATGTGCAATTTAGATTTGGCCGTTTGTTTTCATAGTGTTTCTCTACCTTACAGTGCTGTGTTGCATATAACTCATCACTGATGCTCTTCTCTTTTATTTCCACCCTTCAGGTTGGTTTTACGACTGGACGCAGGAGTATGACACTGCCTTCTATTTCAGTGGCTTTTGTGTATTACTTGGCGGATTTCTTTTGCTGTTGGCAGCGTTACCCTGCTGGAATGCCTGTGCCAATCAGAGCCCAAAGCTGCCTCCAAATACTTACTCCTACAAAGTTGCATCTAGCGCTTAGATGACAACTGGAAATCACTTCATACTTTTTTATATTATGTAACAAAATATTTTAGCAATTTTCCACTTATTTATGAAGTCCAAAAATCCTGTTCCACTAGCAAAATTCCATTGTTGCTTGATGTTCCACTTTTTTTTAATGAACAATCTTATTTTGTCTACTATGCACTGTGTTTTCAACCTTTGTCTACTGTAATTTTCTTTCACCCTGTAATGGGTATATTCTGCTGTATTACCAGCTGTATTTTTTTTTAATGGGGGGGATGGACGTGTAGGACAACAGAGACTTTGAAACAAAAATAAAGGCCTAATCCTTGTAGGGGAAGGAAGGCATTACTGTCACCTCTTGTAGGTCTCTAAGTTGCACAATCAGACTTTACAAAACAAAAATTTGCCTTATTAGAATGTAATACTGTGGTGAGGTGCTTCTAATATCATGCTTAGGTTAACTCTTTTTTTTAATGTTTCTACAATTTAAAATGAAGTGCCAATGCAGGGGAGAAGAAGAGGGGGAACAAAACCAACCTTGTGTTACATAACTGAATTTTATGATGAAAGTAAAGATTCTTAATACCACTGAAACCAAGAGCTATGTTTATAAGTATTGCACATTTTGTGGAGTCTGTTTATAAAACTGTTGAACCAAAATCTTTTAAACCAAGGAATAAATATGATTGTTGAAACCATGTAAATAAATGTTGATTTGGTTATGCAAGTTCATAATCTTCAGATTGGAGCTGGAATTCTTCCATTACAAATGCTCACAGAAGCCCCCAAGTGGGTGTTCCTAAACGTTTGTAGGTCACCTACAGGCTGACAGGGATGGTGGCGTCTGTTGTTGCACAGCTCCAGTTTAGTAGGTTGGACTTGTTGAAAAGACCTTGTGCTTAATAGTAGAGATATCAACAAGGTAAGTTTGATTAAAAAAAATGAATAATGTGAGAGCAGGGTCATCTCATCTCTGCCATTTTTTTGGAATGGGCATAACTAGGAGAGACAGTAGCAAAATAAACAAGGAAAGGGTGAGGAAGGAAGGGATAACTGAAGAGGTACAGGATAAAACCGAATGGAAAGAGTTCCAATGCTGAAACACCAGACAGGCACAAAAAAGAGAAGGCTTCTGAAACTCACTGCCCAGGTACTCTGTAGCTACAGTACAGCCCTCAGTGTGTGCTGGGTTTTATCTTTTGTTCAATCCAAGGCCTAGGTTGGAGAGACTGGTGGGAACTTCCCTCAATAACTGGAGCAAGTCTTGCTGTTTCGGCTGCTCCTATGCCACAGTTGTCTGCTCACTCTTGCAGAGCAGTCACAGAGATCTTCCATCCAGTTGTTGCGTGTTCTGAGCATTTTAACTTTTTGATTTAAGTTTAAAGGTTACTGGAGCAAGTTGGGAAATCTTGTACGAGGTGGAAGTTCTTTGCCTTTTCAGAGTTAAATACTGCATGGTTCCCTGCGAATTCTTAAGTAGTTCTCAGCATTACTCTGTTTCTCCAATGTCCACTGTGATTCCAGGTCATAAATACTCCATAAGATTAAAAAACGGGCATTTAACAGAGCAACGTTTATTGTCAAATGTATGCACAGAGTTGCTGTGTTTGCAAATCTCTTAATAGGGCAGACACTGGTGCAAGTCAAGTTCCCTTTTCCGATCCAAGGCAGGAAAACCTAGCTTGGCTTCTGCTGTCTGTCTGGGATTCACTTCTTTTAGTTTGTATTGAAGCTTGACAAAAATATAGGTTCAATTATGTTGGCTTTTAGTTTTTTTCCACCATTTGCCAGATGGATGTAACTTCATGAACTGCTTGCCATATGTGGAAAAAAGAAATCTTAAGTAGGACATTCAATGTATACATCTATCTCCAGTTTCAAACTGGTGTCCTGGATATATGATATGTATTTGTGCTGGTCGTATATGCTGTATTGCAACTGCAATCGGTGTTCACTTTGTGCGTATGAATGTAGTGCCATGCGTATTACACATTGGAAAGAAACTGCAGTGGTATAATGTACATAATCAGGTTGTGTTTGCATTCAGATGAGTATCTTTTAATGTTTCTGGCATTCCACCAGCTTTACATTCTCAGTGCTTTAAACAAAAAACTGATGTTACTTCACTTGTTGATCTGAAAAAATCCAGCTAGAATTAATATTAATGATTGGGCAATATGTAGCACGCTTTGCAATGGAAATGGCGTCTATTATTAGGCAACTTGATATGTTTGAAAATATGACTAGTGATCTATGATAGTTTCCTGGTGTAACCTCACCTCTTAGTGAGGGGAGAGCCTGGGCTGTGGGGGAATTTTATCTTGCCGTTGCAGTTGATATGTGTAAGGACTCCTAGTCCTGACCAGTTGGTTCAACACTGTGACCATACTAGTCTTGACTGCATTTGATAAACAAGACCCGGGACAAACTGTTTCACTTCTTGCTTTTGCTTCTTGGGTTTTTAGGGATTTGTTTTCAAGAGTAGCTTGCTAGTGGTGCTGCAACTTAATGGTAACTTGGATATTTGAGATTATGTGAATTTGCCAGGTTTAAATAATTTCTGTTCCTTCCTATGACCATCTTTGGCTGGTTGTAGTTGTTTTGTAGCTAGGGAAAGAAAATAGATTAACTGGAAAAGTGGTAATAATGAGCTACTCTGAGTGTAGAGACAGTACTGGAGTTGAAAAACTTGGGAGAAACAAGAGTTGGGGAAATAATGACACTGGATTTTGTGACATGCCCATCCTTTGTTCCCTGACCTCTGTGACAGTGGGCCAGACTGGGTGCTGCAGGTAGCTGTGAGATGAGCAAGGATTCATTGCTTAGGTGCCAGCAAACAGGATACAGTGACAGTTCATCTACTTTTTCTACCAGCATTAATTTTGGAGCATTGATTTTGGCCTCATCTCTATCCAGCCACTGCTTCTCAAAATTTGCAGTCATATAGGTTTTATTTGAGAACTTTATCTTTTTCTGTCTACTAGGCTTCATGCAAACTAGCCAATTTTTTTTTTTTTCAGTGTGATTATCATTTATTGACATTGATAGGCTGGTAGAGATAGGTGGACATACAGTTCTGCCATTTAGAATTAAATTTTGCATTTTCTGTTAAGTGAATGGGATATTTAGATACTCTTTATACTATATTGCAGAATAAGGAGATTTTTGCTGTTGTATAAACTAATTTGTTACAGTCGAATTGGTAAAAGTAAACATTTATTTTCTTATTGGCAGATACTAAGAAAATTTATAGCAGTTACCAAGACACAAGATGCATGTTACGCCAGGTTTTACTAGATTTAAAGATTCCCTTCTGTGACTTGCTAGGTTGTTGATCTCTATGATTTGTTTCAAAAATTAAATTACATTAAATTGATACTGGATTACAGCATCAATGCCACATACTGGCATTGAACAATGTGCTAAATAAGGTCTATAGCTCATATACAGTATGAATTGGTTGAGATGTTTGCATAGCGTTAATACTGACATTCTATTTTTTTTTTATTTGAAAGTTAGTTAAGACTCTTTAGAAGGCTGATTTTGGTGAATATGTCAGTCTCAGCATGATACCAGTCAGATTAAAAATAGTGAAAGATAAATGATACAGATATTGTATACATATGCAAAGGGAAATGACAAAGACTTCTTTCTAGTATTAAATAAATTCCTCAGAATGAAAAGACTATTTCAGTAACATTTTGCTTTGAAATCAAATAATTATGCCAAAGAGCCAAATAGGAGACTTCTCATTCTTCTTACCAGAAGTAGTCTTTGGAGTCATGCCATTATGTTCTTTACTCGCCAAATTCTCCATTGCTTTTTATGTTTCTTAGAAGAAAGAAACATTCACTTTTTTAAACAGTGATGCTTTTAAACAGTTGAAACAGTTCTCAGAAGCAGATATTTGGAAGCTCATTTTATGCTGTGCTATATCATGTAAGGGTTTTCGTGCATGAATTGAGCTGGTGATTTGAAGTTTCTATAAATAGCTGTCTATTTCTGGCTTGTTGTCACTCTCAGAACTACTGAGAAGGCTGGACTCATTTCTTTGTAGGGCTCTCATTATAGGGCCTAACATTTTGTGCAGTAGCTTCTCAAGTTATTCTTATTTTTGTGTCCATATTTTGTTGGAGCAAAACTATTGGGTCAGCTTTAGTTACCTTTTTTTTTGATTTGTGGGGTATTTGTTTCTTGTTGGTCCTAAATAATCACATCTGTCCGAATTCATTTTACCAGCCCTAAAATTCATGCTGCCAGAACCTAAAGGCCAAGTTATCCAAAATGAGGAGCATTTTGAAATTCTTGTCCAGAGCTGTAGATCTGAAATCAAATATGATTGATATGAATGCAGATCTCTCACCTTTTCTGCCTACAGATGCCCAAAACTTCATTTAATGAGGAACAGGAGTCTTGTGCTTGTGTGATAAGGAAGAGTGAAGATAGGACAAATCTTGAGGCTTCGAGTTCTCATTGCTTTTCCCTCTTGGGATTGCCTGTGTAAGGTGCAGCTTTTGTGCTGCAGTTTTATGAGCTAGCATAAGGTGAGGTTTCAGCAACTTGCACTCAAGCCTGATATTTAACATGCTTGTCCATCCAATCTTCTCACTTAGAGTACAACCAGGAGTAACGTACAGTATTCATGTATGGAACATGTACTTCAGGAGTCCTCAAAGAAGAAGCATCTGCCTGCCTGTTTGCTGAGCCCCTGTGCCAGTACGGAGGGTTAAAGTACAGTGAGTTACTCAGATTATAGTTGTAATTACATTTTCTGCAGTGGAAATGGCTGTGCAAGGCATCCAAAGAGGGTACTGCTGTATCTGGGTGCTATGTTGTAAACCCACCGGGCTGGGGACGAGCATTGGAGCAGTTGCTTTGTAAGCTGCCCTTGTGGCCATAGTCCTTGTGCAATGAGGCTGCAGCCTACAGTGTTCACTACTGCTTTTGGCTCCAAATTTATTATTACCAGGTCATAGTTAAACTTAGAAAAATGTTTTCTTTTGGTTCAAATAAACATGTAATTTTTTTCCCTGTTTCTGTCATGGCAAGCTGAAAATCTTCCAGCAGCTCATGTTGAAATGTAAATGTGTTTTCTGTCATTAACAGCAATAACTAGGAGCTATTATTGAGTAACAAGATGAATACCTACCCACCAGTTTTGTAAATGGTCAATACTCTTCACCAACTCTATAGATACCTACATTATGTGCTCTCTTGTGGTTATAACTTCAAAATTTGATGTGTATATAAAGTTGTAATAGGTCATGATATCTTCTGTTGGAATCAAATTTCTTTGCTCTTTAATTAAAACATTCCAGGGTCAGAGTGGCTGTCATTCTGCTTTGCCTTAATTAGGGCAAACCAGGATAACTAAAATCTGCTGACATGTCTTGAATTACAATAAATATCATGAGGGCATGTTTACATAGAACGCTTCAATTAATATTTTCTTTAAATAAAACAGGGATATGTGGAGATGATCTCAAGGAGTAAGGGACAAAAAAAATATATGAGACTGTGCTTGGCAATCTGATATTTCCCAAGCACTGCAGAATTAATAGTACAAACGAGAATTAAATAATCACTGTTCTGCATGTGTGGATGACCATTTTGGCTGCTGAAAAGCTTCCTGGGTGAGAGATGGGGAAAGGAGAATTACTGCTGAGCACACCATATAACTTATTTCTTCAGAAATCTGAAGTTGCATACGAAAGAGCAAATTACTGAAAATGGGGTTTCATCATCTTACCCAGAATGAGAATGCCCAGTGGAACTGCTGCCACAGTCTCAGTTTCTCTGCAGGGAAGCTGTCACTTTGGAGGGACTTCTGTGTTAAGTTTTCTCCAGTTTCACTCAACAGCAATATTACACGACTGTGGAAGACAGATTGATTGAAGTTGATTAGAGCAACTAATTTGAAACAGTGTTGAATCAATAGCAACGAAAGGTATTGAAATGCTAAGTCATTTGGGAAATACAGATAAAAACTCCCCTTTGCCTTTTACATGGGCTTTTATTCTTTTTTTTTTAATCATTCTCCTTCGCCTTGCAAAGATGCTGTACAAACTAAGGGCAAGAACTATCTATATGTTTCTTTACATCTTTTTCAAAGATTTTTTCAAAGAGGTAGTACTGTATATTGTATGACTAACTGTATTATTTATGCAAAATGGCAGCGTACGGTGCCAGATAATTGCTCCAGCTAGAGATACTGTAGGACAAGAGCAGCTATTACAAACCAGGGACCAGCTTGTGGATGGAGCCTCCATGGTACGCTGCAACAAGGACCCCTTGGGCTGGTTTGTGCAGGTCTGTCTTCCTGTAAAGATGATGGGATCTGCAGAAGCTGGAGTGGAAACTGTAGTTTCTGCTAAACTAGCTCACTAATTCAGATTCCCACTGAAAGTGAGCAGATAGGGGACAACACAGGATCATGAAAATTTAGATTTGGTTTGGTTTTTGCTTTTCAGCTTTCTGTTTCTTGAAGAAATAAACACAGGATCAGTCCAACTGAAGGGAAATTATATTTAGTTTATTAGCTGATTACAGTTAAGCGCATGTTCAGTAACTGGTAGTCAATCATTTCAGTTGTTTTTGTTATCTGTTGTAGCACCCTGACAATTTCATCTGATAATAGATAAACCAGATGCCTTTAATCATTTAAGTCAGTACCTACAGCAGAGGCCAAATGTTCTGGGAATCATTTTCTTTATTTCAGTGCAATGTATACAGATACCACACCAACACAAACACTACAAAACAGTGGGGTTTTTGTTGTTTTTGGTTTTTATTTGTTTGTTTTGTTTTGTTATTGGGTGCTAAACTTCCTACCTCAACTACCAGAGCTACCAAAATCGATGTCCCAAGCTTGTTTCAGATGAAGCCCACTCTAGAGTGTCCTGTTCTGAGGCTAATCCTGATAATTCATGCTTCAAATGTGTTACAGTCCTCTGGAAGTCAACATGACCTGAATATAGATGATGTGATTATGTCTTTTTTTATAGTTGGAGTCAAGAATTTCCCAAGCAAATTTTGCTTTCCAAAGAACGGTAACCTAGCACCCACTTTGAACTGGAAGAGATATTGCTTAAGAGAAGCAAATGGAGGATTTTTGTCAATTGTCTCCTTCAGAATGAAGAAATAGAGATGATGCAACCATTGCCAAATGGCAGGCAAATTTTACATGGAAAGAAGCATAAATTCGCTTCTGTCGCAAATACAGATTCTCAGCCCAAAACCATGGTCCAAGCACTTTATTTTTTTGTTTTCTGTGTGAACTGCACCAAGAAGCACATTGAATATCCGCCTTTAGGTCAGACAGGATAAGACTCTGGGAAGAGCGGACAATTTTTCTTCCCATGGTGTATTTCTCTCTAGTTCTTTGCCAGTAAGAAATACTATATACGCTCAAAGACAAGCTAAGATAAGGTGAGAGGCTAGATGCAGAACAGATCTTACCTCTGTGCTCAGTTTTACTGTATAGATCCTTTAATGGGTGATTCGGATGTACTGTTGCTCTCAAATTTATCATCTTTGCCAAGCTCTGGGATTTGCTTGCACTCTATTAATGTCCTGAATAGAGCTCAGTTATTGGTCTCATTCACATGCGTTTTGAACATCATGTCATAGATTGAAACTGCTTTTGAATATCTTGTAAGGCCCAAAAAGGGGGCTTTATTTGCTGCACTACAACAGTTTTCAGCTCATAGCTATTTTTGCTAATGTCCCTATTCCTTGAGGAGCAGCAACAAGATAGTGCCTTTAGCTAATAAAGTAACACAGAAGTTTGAATGGTGGTTTTGTTTTCCTTGGAATAGCATCAAGAAAATTTGAAGGCTTAGGTGTCAGGTGGAGATGTAAGGAAAAGAATGACAGGCCCCAACTTGCCTTTGTGACATTTCCCTGTCAGTAGAGAGGACTATTTACAGTTGCAGAGCTCTCGCTTGCCTGTTTGTTGTCGTTCTGCAAAGTTGCTAAGGAAGCATGCATTTAAAGATCGCTTTTTATGACTTTTGTAAAGCCTTGAAAACAAAATAGATGCCGGAGGAAAAAAAAAAAAAAAGAAAGAAAAAAAGAAAGAAATTAAGCAAGGCCTCTTCAGACGCTCCAATGTCTCGTTGGACAGTTCTCAACATGCCTGTGATGCAGCTGCCTGGAAATAGTCTGTGCTCAGGAGCCACATCGGACACCAACACATCCATTGCCAGAGATAGATGCAGATACAGGGAAGCAACTCCAAGCTTGCCAGGTGGGTTGATGTAGTGTGGTAACAAACAGCGTTGTTGTGACTCAGGATGTGTTTGCTCGGGTTAATGTTCCTAGGCCTTTGCTGGCTCATGCCCGGCTGATGGAGAAGGGAGGCAGAGTTCACCCGCGCTTGCCCAGTCCTGGCCGTATAGACAGACTTGTCCCTGGCAGTGGCTTTCTGAGGAGACTACCTGATCAGCAGGTCACAAATAAAGCAATGGCACAGGGGACGCAGTTGGCAGCTGACAAGGGCGTGCTTGGGAGGAAGGGCTTGGCCTATTGCTGTCTCCCATAAGCACAGCATACAGGAAAAGCAGTGCATACAGGAGCGAAGGATTCCTGCTTTCCTCGCAGGACAGCTCCTCTTGCTCTCTGATAATCTAATTTGGTACGTAGGTGTAGCCAGGATGTTGTGATGGAGATAATACGGCAACCAACCTTTAAGGCTGTTTAATGGCAAAGATGTGGGAAAGTATATTGTACACAGATATGTTAGAGATTAAAAATAGAATTCCCTTTTTTCAGTATTCATTTTGTGCCAA
Organism: Crypturellus undulatus; assembly: GCA_013389825.1. Lineage (NCBI taxonomy): Eukaryota > Metazoa > Chordata > Aves > Tinamiformes > Tinamidae > Crypturellus > Crypturellus undulatus. The sequence continues at coordinate 2,782,273 of VWPW01001968.1, read as the reverse complement.
TGATTACCTAATGCCAGATGCTATTTTTCCCCATCTGTATTTCTGACTTGGCTGTAGCTCGTGTTTCCAGTTTTTCCTTTTGTTTGAGAGACTCGCTATAGTTTTTCCACCAGCTCCGAATACTTACCTTTAAAAGGTGTAATTGTTCAGAATTTACTCAGGTTTCAGTTTAAACTGATTTGTGATGGATTGGAATAAAATATAAAAGTGATAGATGTCCAGAGTTGCAAAAAAAAACTGCTTTGAGAGCCACTAGGACACATCTGTCTGATGGAAACTAACTGTGTGAATCCAGCCCTGAATGTTTTTCATAATAACACATGGACACTTCTACTGGGAGAAGATTCACAAAAGTTTGGAAGTCTAAGATGGTGAAACTAAGATGGTGTATCATAATTCATTTAGCAAATGATTGTGCTGTTCCCCAAAGATCATAGAGAGAAAAAGAAAAAGCACATTCCTGAACTGGACAGTCTTGAGCATTTAGAGCCAAGGGCTAGACTCGTATTTTTGCTCTTTTCCCTCTCTCCAAAAAAATGACTGAGGCCTTTCGGTGTTTCCACTCTTGCTTTTTGAAGCCATCAGGTCTGAAGAATGGGAGGTCAGTGCACATTCACTTGGCCTGAGTTTCACGTGCCTGTCATGGTGTTTTATGCTCCTTTAGTTTTATTTTTAAAGCCATACGAAGTGCTTCCTTTAATTGCAGTCAGAGCAATAATATTCATTCTTATGCCAGTGACTTTTCTCTGAGCTCCCCACCCAAAACGAGCCATGCTTTTCAAAATAGTTCTGGGCACAACAGAACAGTGTTTTCAGTCCTATATCCCTGACTGCAGCTTCAGCTTTTTAGTCTGTCTTGCTCACAGTGCTCTTTCTACCTCCCTCAGCTCCTGTGCAATGTGTCCAGCCCTTCCTGCCCTGCGGTGCCTCCAGGCTCCAGCTCTGGGTGCCAAGAGAGAACATGTGCCCTGGGTCTCGGAGCAGAGGACCCATCTGCATACGGTGATTCACCTGACGGCAGCTGCGAGTTCCCTCGGGGTGCTACCTCCTGTGGAACTCTTCACCACAACCAGCCTGCCCTTTGTTTCGAAATGCAGAAAGAAAAGATTTTCAAAGGAGATGAAATGGCCTAAGGGCTGATTACATGAACTTGTCACATCCAGTGTTTTGGCTACAACACGTTCGGTTCATAATCTTCATGTATCAACAGCATATTTTTATCAACAGCATTATTTTTAACCTCGTGCTTCTATTAGGTCCTGAGCTGCCAGTGCTGCTTGCCAGCAGCGCCTGCCGTTTGCCAGCTCTGCTCATCCGAGCAGAGCAGTGCCCTGTGGAGCCCGGCTGCCTCCCCCAGTGCTCACCTCTGATCCAGAGCCCCACGCAGAGCCGTCACAAGGGATGCAGCAGCACCGCTGCGTGGCTGCCCGCAGGCCATGCGCCGGCTGCTGCGCTCGCCGCCACAAAGGCCTTTCGCTCCCCTGTGGCTGAGTGCATCGAGACTCTCTAAGGTGAGGCACAGATCGCTAGAGAAGCAGAACAAACTGCTTGCATTTTCGAAGGAAAACTCTAAACTGTAAAGCCTGAGCTTCTTGCTACTATTGATTTTTACTACTGCTGATAGCTGATTTGCCACAGCTACCGGTGCACTCCCGCTTAGTGATCTTGGCATTTCTAATGCTTATGTAAGAATACTTGCTTTCTAAAGAAAATTACTAAACTTTCATGTTTATTTCTCCTCCTTTTCAAGGCAGCAAGCCTCAAAAGCAGCCACCCACTGAAAAGAGTACAAAAGCAACTCCTAATAATCTCCCAGTCTCCTCAAGCCACACCAGCTAGGGCACTGTCTTTTCTCACAACCTTATCCTGGGGTGGCAGAGTATTAGAAGGCAAAAAAATTGTTTTTAGCTTAGACATGCTCCTTGAAGTCAGGGTGGCTGCCCAAGGTACTACATATATTCATACGGTTGAAATCCTGCTGACATTGCCTTTGATCCTGTGGTTGTGAAGACTAAGCCACAACAGTTTACTTGGTTACTTGGTATACACAGTTATATTTAATTAGCTTAATTAGTGTTTATTGTGGGCTTCTGCCCTATGTACAACAGCAATGTGAGGAAAAATCACTGCTCTAAAATGTGTTATTTTGTGCAAAAGGAAATTCTGTCAAAGACTGATGTTTCCTTGATCCCTCTGAAGTGAAGTTTGCAGTATTGCCTCCCTGACGAGCCTCGTGTGCCCTCTAGCTGTTGCAGGTTTTCAGAGGAATGGAAACGTCTTTGCATTTTAAATCAGCCTCTTGGAAATTTGTTTTTGCAGGCAACAGGCAGATCTTGAAAATGAATTCCTCATAATTGCAATTAGTGGAGCAGTAGAGACTGAGCAGCTAATGAACAAAGACACTTTGTAGTTACTGTCATATTTGCACTGTTGCGGCTGTGATGGTCTAATGGAAGAAAATTGTACTTGCTGTTTGGACTCAGCATTTATTGCTTTAAAAGGTATTTGCTTACAGTTAGCATGTTTATACAGTTAGCATGTTCAGCTGAAGCAGGGGAGAGTGACTTGTCAGGAAAGGATGACTCCTACGAAATCTCCTAAGATGGATGGAGCATTCTGTGGGGTGCAGGGATGGGGAGTGAAGAGTTTGACACAGCTTTTTTACAGCTTTTTTTTTTTTCCTCCTTCCCCACAGGCCTTCTTTGAGATGTTATCTCTGCAGAGCACTGGCCCACTCTCCAGTCCGCTGGCACAGTCAGCAGGATGCTGGTGGCTCTGAATGCACTGTACTTCTGGCTGTCCCAAAGGGACCCAGCAAAGGTAGAGAAGCTGCTTCTGCTCATAGCTGCCTTGAAAATACAGCAATAAAGTATGTGAGGGCATGAAGGGCAGGACAGCACTATGTTTTGCTGCAGGAGACTGGTCATGCCACAGAAGATTTGAATGCACCAGAGCGAGGGTGTCACCTACCAATATGCCACATCTATGTATCTCATCTAAGATATGAGAACTGGATGACCCTAGCTATTGTCAGAGAAGTGTACTCAAGTCATGGATGTGGGAGGACCAGTACCTTTTGCTGGATATTTTTGTCTCTCACTATGTATTTACAGTTTGTTCTTGAAGGTGAACACTTGTATGTTGCATTTTTTCTACTCTTTCCTGCTGCACTGTTAAACCTAATTATGTTGTGTTCACTGCTAGCAGCTCTCGTAGGACCTTTGCAGCTCTCAACACCAAAATGAGCCTGGCTTTACATTTAATGGATGCAGAAACTCTTCATTCTCAGAAGCAGTTAGTTCTTGTATCCAATAGAGGATGAATCTCATCTTAATAGGGCATTGATCCAGTCTGTGTGTGGATAAGTGAAAACTCTCACTATAATTGGTGACACTGGTCACAACTTTACAGTTCCTCCAGCTTCACCACTTTTTCCTGCCCGAGGAGCAGCAGTACAGTCCTAGCACACACAAGATCTCCTTTGGCTGACAGCCACAGGACAAACACCCTGAACTGTGGAGCAGGGAGGGAAAGGGAATCTAGGGCTCCTTTAGAGGCAGGAGAAAACTGCTCCTCCATTAGTAGTTGGCCGCCTGTAGAGCTCCGTTTCAGGATGACTTGGCAACCTTGGCTCCTGCAAAGCCTGCCAGCCTGTATCCCCTCACAGCTGAGGACTTGGTGACCCAGCAGGAGCTGCCCTGCTGCCAGGTATGCGTGAGAGCCAGAGCCCCGTCACCCTGCTCGAGAGGCAAGGAATGTACCAAAATCCCCCCAGAGGAGGAAGAGGGAGATGTCTCCATCAAACAGTAAATACCTCCATCTGTGCAAATCAGATATTCATCTGACAGCTGATGAGCGTGTGTGGAAGTGGCGGATCTGCTCTGCTAGAAAAACAGCTCTAGGTCTGCGTGAGAAGCACCGTGAGCAGCACTGAGAGTCTCTCGTGCTGAAAATGCACGAACGTGGCTCTGATGCGGCTAGCCGTGAACCACGCTTGTATGCTAGCAAGAATGCGAAGTTCAGACAACTACCCGCACGCAGGAGAAGAGCATGCCCCAAGGCACCCTTGTGCCTGGTGATAAGGGGGCAGTCAGGACTGTGGCAGCCCTGGGCCCCCAATGAGCTGCAGCTGAGGCAGCTGGGCCCAGGTGAAGCTCGTCTGCACTGCCGAGACTGAGGCTGCTTCTGCCCAGAGAAGGACTGGACTGCAGCAAGCAGGTAGCCATGGGGCTTCTTTCTCTTTGCTTGGAGGGGGGGCTGGAGAATGGGCTCTGTGTCCCCTGCCTCAGCCTGGGGGACTGAGTGCCTGGGTGGGGGAAGAGCAGGGCAGTGCTGGGGGGGAAAAGCCTGGGCTGGGTCATGAGGGGCAGGAAATTGCTGGGTGGGAGCCGTGTGGTGTCGTGGGGCTCTCTGTGAGATGGTGGCAGCCTTGGGCTGGGCCTTTCTGAACTTCTTTCTTGCCAGTTCCCTAGAAAAAGAGACTCTGGTCTCCTGGAAAAAGAGACTATGGTCTCCTTGGGTGCATTAAGGGCTGGGGCTGGCTTTTTGCCACTGAAGGAAAGCTCAGATACTGAAGTCTGTTAATTCCACAGTTGAGTTTGGCCTGGCTAGAGGAAGTTTCATGTGAGGCCACTCCTCACGAGCAGGAGCGGGGAATGGTGGTGGCAAACACTGTGGACCTCTTCTCTCTTGGCCTGCTCTTATAGGTCTGACAGATGGGGAAGCAGGAAAGCTGCTCTCCTCTGGATCTTATCTCTGGATTGCAGCACCCAGCTCAATGTGTTTGCTTCCCCAGAGTAGCTGTTCACTTGTCCCCACTGCTGCTGGTTGTTAAAATTGCAGCCATACAGAGGGTAAAACTCCTGTGTATCCTTTAATATTCCAATAGACAATACTTGAATAATAGGAAACATCGTGGTACAAGCAACTCTAATTTTGGCTGTCTCCTGGCCTGTGCTTGAGCTGCACTGTGGTGCCTCCCTGTCTCTCCTGTACTTGTGTTGGGAGGTGCTGCCTAAATCCAGGATAACGCTGCTGGTCAAAGGGCCTTGGGGAAAGGCAGCCATCCTGCAGGAATGGTGTGTGCCTCACGGAAAAGGGATTAAATGGTTGTTGGGCAGCTTAATCAGCAACCGTCTGTTGCACAGACAGGTAAAGGAATGTTCACAGAGGGTTGGGAGCTCTGTATTTGAAGCACTGGGAGATGGTAATGAGGGAATTTGGTAAAAAACTGAACCCCATCCTCTAGGGATTTAACCATGTCTTTCCTACAGATGGAAGTAGAGGTAAAGGTATATTGGGGTGCCTTAATCTGTGTGTGCTCTCTTCTCCCATTAGGTAAGCAACAAAAACGAAGTTAAAGCATTTCTAATCCTCAGCACAGCATCTTGCAGAGAGATAGGTGAGCTAAAAATCACCATTTTTTTTAAAATATCCCTCCTGGGGAAGAGGGAATTGTCTCTGTGAGTGTTGTTTTACAACAGACCTATGTGTTCACAGAGTAACTCCTCGCTTTCTAGTACAACACCAGTGGGGTCTTACTTGACTCCTGTATTTTTGTCTTCTGCATTTTATTTTTTCTTTTCTGTTATACACCATATTGGAATCATATTAGATCTCTTATAGTCGTGTTAAGCATCTTCTCCAAAGGTACTTAACTATAATGTTGCCTGTTTTGTTGTGGCATACTTCAGAGGAGATGCTTTATTTCTGTGAGGATTAAACACAAGATGCTAGACTTAACGGCATCTGCATCTCCATATTTCAGAGGCTTTATGGATTTTTGCTCATATGTCTAACAAAATGACTGTGCAGGTGTTATCTAAATGTGTATCTGTATTATGCATACACTGTGGACTACCTCAAAATAATTAGTTATTGCTATAATGAGACAGAATGAGCAGCGGGTAAACATTATTTGCCAACCTGCGCTTAAACAAACAAACAACACCCCTCGAATAGCAAACACGGTGTGTGAACTTACAGGAAGCTGTGCCATTGTGTGCGTTAGGTGCCATGGAAACATCTCTGAATGGTAACTGGTCTGTGAGCTTTTGCAGCGTGACTCGGGGGATAAGTATTTGCTACAAGGAATCCCCTTCTACTAGCAGTTAACTTCTACCTTCCGCAGAATCGGGAGTGAAATTACTGATTAAGAGGTTACTTAGCAATTATACTATGATAAGTTAATTACAGAGTAAGAGCCCTCATGGCTGCAGTTAACTTTGACTGGATTGTATGGAGCTCTAACGAGAAGAAAGATGACTGTATCTTCTGAGCAGCACAACTGAAATACTGATATTCTCCTGCAGTCTAGTATGGGAGCGAGTGCCTCCCTTTCACTTTGTGTAAGTGGACTTAAATCTGGTTTATTGAGTGTCTCCTACGTCCTTTCTTCTTTTGGAGATTTACTTCTTGCAACACAACTGTTAAATTTGAAGAGGGAAAAGGAAGGCATTTAGTTTTAAAATACCTATGATTCCTTACTCTAGACAGCTTTTCAACACTCAATGGCTTATATTGTATGAATGCTCTAAACTTTTTTTCCATGTTGATATTGGTCTCATTCAAGTAATTATTAGCCCTTTCGTACTAACAGCATGTTCTAAGCTCACTTGTATATTAAAAGAGCTAAATAAGGCTTAAGGTTTTTCTCTCTGTATGTCTGTGTGTGTTCACCATGGTTACAAAACTGAACACAGCCAAGTCAAGCTATGACTTGTGACATTGCTGAAGGTATGCATTTTATAAGCTGAAAAAAAGAAAAGCTTTTTCTATGGTGTTCCAGCTACAAATCTGTAGAAGAATCTTCATTCTTTTCTTCGGAAACTCTAGCAGTAAAGTATTTAAGAAAAGGCTATCTTTAGAATGTCTTGGGATGGTAATAAAACTTTAAATCTCCCTTTAAAATGAAATGCTGATACTGTTTGAATTTTCTTGGTATAGAGCTAGTATCAGCCTGTAAATCTAAATAATTCAGGTTTGGACTTCTGCTTTCATCGTTTTGTGTAAAACGATGACTTTGAATAAATATATTTTCTCCTAGATATCTCTGAGCATAGATATATTTATTTTTTCTGGCAAATTCAATCAGTGGACCAAAAAATATACTAATGACAGGTGCTTACAGCAAACATGTTTGTTTGGCTACTGCCACTGTGTTTTCTCTTCAGATATTTGACAGTGGCTGACAGGTTCCTTGCTGTTCAGTCACCAAGTATTTAGGGATGATATGATTGCCTAGATGGCGGTCGGGAAGCATCAGTGGAAGAGAGATGTCTGAAGCTACAGTGGAGGGTTGTGTTAAGAAGGTATTAGCTTATATGCTGGGAACACAGCTTTCTGCCAGCTGAGATTTCCACAAAACGGCAATTTTGGATTTGATCTCACAGAAGCAAGGATAAAATTTGCATTGCTTAGAAACAGAGCGAATGGGAAGTAAGGGGATAGCTTGTGTTCGAGTGTCCTGACTTGGCACAGTTTGGAGGCTGAGGTAATGCTTGTTCTCTGTTGCGTGTTTCCAAGCAAAAGGTTGGATTAGCAGGAAGGCTGGTATGATGGCAGCAATGTTCAGGAGGGTTCTTGGGAAATAGCTTCAGGGCTTAGTCTGAGGTAACACGTGATTTTCAGCGCTTTAGATTAAACCTGCTTCTCATGGTCACATGGGTTGAAGTATAGAAATTGTAGGTTTATGGAGCTCAGGTGGCTGCTGCAGTGACATGCCACTCTTCTTGTCAGCTGACTTTGGAAAAGATCCTGTTTAGGGCCTCATGCCATGTCAAAATCTACTGCTGTTTTTTGTTTCTGGCTTTTTATGTCTCTCTCCACCATGTTTTAAGCTTTGGTAGTGGATCTCTTGTAAAATTGTATTACTAGGTTGTTCTCTATATGCAAATTATGTGCCAAAGATATACACAATGTAGTGTGCAGATGAGAGGAAGCAGCTCAGCCTCACCTGTAGTTGAGGATAAGATGTGTGCTCCCTGTGATCTCAGCCTGTAGTGATGCTGGATGTGCCACATGATTTGGGATTATTAGGGTTAGGCGTTTGGAGTAAACTACCCAAGACTTTCGATAATTCGCAGCTGGAATTTATAATCGAGACTTTTGATTGGCATTTAAGAACATTAAAGATAACAATTTCAAGTTAAGCAAAAAAGGTTTAAAATGGTAGCTGTCCTGGCAGCAGTATTTTTTGAGAATTTTTCTATTATAAATAGACTTTTCAGTAGATAAAGCTGTTTACAGGTGCCACAATAACAGAGTGGATATATTTGCAAGTGAATATGCCCGTAGCCCGTTTCACCTTTTATTCTTTCAGTTTTGCTCAAGCATGGCAGAGAAGAGAGATTCTCCCCGGTACTTAAAACTAAGCTGTAGACCCTACTCACTTTCAGTTCTGGGCAGCTTCTCCATCTTAGTGAGATGATACACCAGCTCCTGAGGGCAAATTATTTGAGTGTGTTTTTAATATGTTTCTATATCTGTTATGGAGATAACAGCATCAGAAATAATCTGGAGAGTAAAGATTAGAATCCAAGAAGCTTTCAAGAAGCTTTTTTTTTTTTTTTTTTTTAACCAGGCAAGTCCATGGTGGTTTTTTAAATTCTTGTTCTGGCTCCATGAATCTTGCATAGCTGAGCTGAGCTTAGTTACACACCAGCCTTTGCCTGACAAGTGAGGGCTCACCCCAGAGACAGGGATTCAGCAACACAGCTCTCCCCATTCTAAACAGAGTGTTTGTCCTAAGCTGGCACCCCATTCCTTAGTGGTCTAGTCCCATTCAGCAGTTGTGAGTACAATTTCTGCATTTTAGAAAATGATGTGAAAACACTGTTTAATTTCAGGAGTGGTTCAGATGCATGAGTGTGTACATACATGGAGATGTGTACATATCTACCCTTGTAGTTCAAGGGTCTGGTATCTTTAATAAAGCAGTGCATTTTCCCTGGAGCACAAGTAGGAGTTGGGGAGAGTCTTGTAGCTTCCAAGGTCTGGGAAGACCTAGAAGCAAAATACCAGCCTCCTAGGTCACATGATATTAAGCTCTTTGGCACTAAACCGGAGGAGATCTTTAGCATCTGTCTCTGATCTTGAGCAGACTTGGGCACCTGCAGGTCTTATTTGGGTCTCTCCAGTTGCAGGTGTTGTCTCAGCTGTAATTAGAGTGATATTAGTATTTTAGGAATGTGCACCAGGGTAGAATCTGTACTAAGATGAAGACAAAATAGTAGCTAAGGTATAATGGCAGAATCCAGCTTCTGTGTATCACATTTTTTTTTTAATCTCCAGAAATCATTTTCTTCTATTCGAGTTAAGCAAACAACAAATAAAGTCACACCAAATCCCCAGTTCCAAGAAGGAAGAAGTGCATTTGGTGTTCCTCTGGAAACTCTCATACAGGATGAACCACAATGCAGAGTTCCCTTTCTTGTGACACAGATGGTGGAATACCTGGAAGTATTTGGTAAGCTCATGTTTTCTCTGTTTTTGTATAGTAGTTGTTTTTTCTTGGATGAGCCCTTGTTTTTTGAGGTACATTATTTATTGCACAGGCAATGCAACCAGTGCTTACTGTTTGATATTTCTTGCCAAATAGGTCTAGAGCGTGTAGGTGTGTTTCGAATCAACGGTTCTGTGCATAAAATCAAGGAATTGAAGCAGAAATACAATCAAGGGGAAGATGTAGACCTTGTTAATGATGGAGATGTTGATTCTGTTGCCAGTCTTCTGAAACTCTTTCTGAAGGAACTGCCAGTGGCAGTTTTTCCAGACCATCTATGTGCTGGCTTCCTCAAAACTTTCCAAGGTATGGAGTGGGCATGTGCCAAGGTAATGTCCTTTCTCTAACAGTGACAGATATGCTCATTGCATCTTCCTAGTAAGCAAGAACTTAGTTTCCTTAACCTGATATTGATGAATAATTGCTCTTGATAGAGCTATATTCCATTAACTTTGCCTAATTCCTTTTTTGAATTCATTGACACTAACACTTTTGTACCTTGCACTGTCAGGAGGCAGAGCCTTCTGCAATCCAGTCCTGTGCTCTTTGAGGAGATGTCTCCTCTGCATGTTCTCTTTTTAAATTTGGTGCCTTACTGCATTTCAAAATATTATTTTAATTTTAATCTCCATTTAATCTAATCACCATCTTAATCTTGTTCATGCGTTTATGTATCCGCTACTACTTCTTTCTCTTCCAAGGAGAACCTTTCCTATCTATTCTCTCATAGAGAAGCCCTTCTGTATATCTCTGTTCTTTCTCACTGGTTTTCATATCTCTTTGGGCATTGTGAGTGAAACAGCATGAAACATTCAAAATGCAAAGGCAGAATGGGTGCTTGCAGCAATATCCTGTCTAGCTCCCTATTCATACCTATAATTCTTAAATGTATAAAAGCAAAAAACAAACAAACAAAACCCATTGTCAATAATCATCTAGCTAATGCTTTCAGGCAATTGTACCCAGTGGTTTTTGAGTGATAACTAGTTCAGATGTTTTCATACAAATAAGAGGAGTTTGTGGGTTTGGCTGTACATTGTATCTGTTCAAACTTATACTAAATGCCAGGTTATGTCTATGTGTGTGTTTTAAGTCTCTTGCAACAGCTGGCAAAGGCTTTCTGCAGTTGCTCTGCTTTGACTATTCTGAACAGTCTTACTGAGTTAATGTGTGTGTGGTATGTGTTTGGGTGCTTTTTTCACCCCGCCTCCTCTCTCTGCATCCCATTTTCCAGATAAGTTGAAAGGGTGAACAGCATAGGTATTATTAGCCTTTTATAGAATGTATTTTTTAGTGATAGAAATGTCCTTTAGGGTATGATTTACCATCCATGATGTCAAACCCTCCCAGGTGTGTTCTGGAGATCTATTTCTAGTAAGTATTCCTAATATTTACATGATTATGTATATTAACTGCTGTTTTACAGAGCATAAAGTCAACACAACAGAATGCCTAAAGAACTTGAGACAGTTACTCGACTGCCTGCCCAAAGCCCATCACAGCCTCCTTCAATTCCTGGCTGCTTTCCTGTTAAAGGTATCCATGTACAGTGCAGTGAATTTCATGACCCTGGAAAACCTAGCCATTGTGTTTGGGCCTACCTTTTTTAAGTGAGTACTTTGCTTCTATTTTTAGCAATTTTTTATGGTGCTACTAGATCATTATTTTAAAAAAAGCATTATTATAACTGTTCTCCTATTACCAAGTACAGCATCTTAGAAGCTAAATGCCTATGTGGTGCGTTATGGGCAGGTGAGAACAGACTGAATTGGTCAAACACCTCGACTCTGTTAGGCTCTTGCAGTATAGGGACAACTTCAAGTTGGAAACCACTGAAGAGGTATGGGAGATGTAAAGCTCTTTGGATTAGAAATATTTCTCTTTTCCTAGCAAATTACATGCTAGCTGTACAGACTACATTGTGGTAACACTGATTCTAAAAAGTCAAGACTGATTGGGAACTTGTATTAGTATTTGTTATGAGAGCAAGAAGCAAAACAAGTATTTCATTCTCCTGTTGTCAGGTTTTCTAGTGGCACCAACATACGCCAACATTGCAAGTTGCTAACGAGAGCAGAGCTTGCAGGTAGTAAAATGGTGGGCTGAAGCTAGGGAAAGTGAGTTAGGTGAGCAGATGCATAACTAGATGCTAAAAAAGGATTGCAGACCAATCAAGGCAAGACAAGAAGAAACAGCCTAGAGTAGTTTCTGACAGGAATGGATTTTCCAGCGAAAGTGGAAAACTGGGAGATGATCCAGCTACTTCTCAACATTGCCCTTTGTCTGGCTTTTAAAGTAAACTTAGCACTAAAACGAATGTTTTTGGCAATGACCTGAGAAGTCTTGAAAACAGCATCAGACTTTCTTGGTTTCCTTGCCAGAGTGTCTTGTCAAGACAATGCAGCTACCATAAATAGAAATATATCTCCTGTCTCAACACTATCTCTTTATAATCATGATTTCACCAGCTCAGGAGAAGAACAAGAAAATCTTGACTTCATCTTGTTTTGAAGTGTTTCACTAATATTGCAGTTTGAGAGTACCCTCCTAAGATGATGAAGAATTGCTTTTGTGGATTTGGGTGCAGGGGGAGAGCCTTGCAGCTCCCATGTTCTCTCAGTAAGAATGTTGTGCTGCTTCCTGCCAAGTGACTTATGGCCTCCCATTATTTAGAGTAAACCATTTGCCTCCTCCTGGATAAGGGCAAACTTTAAAGGTACTCTGATGCGGCAAGTCAAATCTGCTAACACTGAGAATGAAATCATATTTTTCCTTTCTGTCTTTCTGAACAAGACTATGCAATTAAGCAGAATATTATTAAACATTTGGCACCTAAAGTGTAGATTTACTGAAAAGTGAGACAAGTTAGATAGACCTTGCTGTATTTGTTAAGTCAGAGTTGTGGAAAAACAACTTTCTAGTTTGCTACTTAGCGAATGCCATGAAATTGCTGGAAGTAACCTTCTGGATGTAACGGTAACTGTACTGGAGACTCTAATTCCTCCTAGGTGTTCCAACTGCTTATATTCATTCTGATAATCTGCGTTGTCACACAATTAATTTTCCCTGTTCTGACTTTAGCCAATTAAAGCAGATTGTTTATAAACCTCTCTATTTGAAATTGCTGATCTGGTTCAAGTGTAAATTCTATGATTACTTCCTGTCTCAATTTGTTGACACATCTGTAGAGACCTGTCATGTTTCAGTATTTCCTATAGTTTCAATGAAGCAACTGAGTTTGAATATTCAGTAGTTGGAACGTGAAATGTATATGGGCCTTGGGGATGTAAAACTAGAATGTAAAACTTGCTGTTGATTACGCTTTACAAAACTAAGCTGCGTGTCCTTCGCGATTAGTAACTACAGTAATTGCAAAACACACACACACACACACACACACACACACACACACACACACAAACCCTTAATACAATTCTTAAATTCAAAGTCTCATTATGGAATTGCAGAAAGCTCCTACTATCCTGAATTTTAAATCTTGGAAAACTAATATCACAGTTCACTTGGAAACGGTATGAAAGAAACTCTCTTTTCATTTGTTGCAGCAATTTGCTTTAATGCTGCTTATTTTGAATATTTATTGAAATCCTTATCACCTGTGACTGAGTATGGGAAGACATCAATAATTCAAGCCAACTGCAGAGTTGGCTCAGATATGGCTTTGAGTAGAGAATGGGACAATTTTTCATTGTCATTGAGAACTGGCTGCCCGTGGCGCAGGCTGGATTAGTTGGCACCATTTATATAGATATCCTCCAAACCTCCAAATAGTTCATGAGGGGAATACCTATAGTTTGTTCAGGAAATGATAATACAATTTCATATACTGAATATCTTGGTTTTAATTAAATGATTCTGGCTTGGGTTACTTACATAGCATAGCATAACTACTGCTTAAAAACACATGCATGTGCACACGTGTCTGCACGGACACATGCATGTGTATGGCAAAATGTTAAGTGAGTATCTAGAAGTTTCAATGTATGTGACTAGTCTGAAATTATAAATTATTGCAATGAAGTAGATTTTACCTAGTGCTTTTTTTCTGGGCAGTTTTAACAATAAGATATGATTCCAGTTGTTAAAACTCATCCTTATAACCTATGATGGAACAACCAAACTTTCTTATACCCCCAGAAAACTTTCTAAGTTGTTGAGTGGTGGTAGTTTTCCTGTGTGTGTGTGTGAGAGGAAATTGTTTTCATTCTCATTTTTTGTAAACTACATGACTGAATTACTAGGTTGTAGCTGTTTTGTTATGCTGCCTTAAAAGCCTCAGCATAATGCAAACTACAACAGCAAACTGGGGCTTCATCAGCATTTTATGCAGTTTCCCAACTGGCTGCTTTGCTGACTTACCAAGGGTACTGGAGGACTCCCTGGGTGACTAATCATTTGCTTGTGACCTGAGGGCTGCTAAACTTAATTCACCTGCTCTTCCCTTAGGATCCCTGTGAGTCCCTCCGCTTGTGAAGATCAAAGGCTTTACAATGGCTTCCTGCTGTATTTGCTTCAACACTATGAGATGCTTTTTGCTGACTTGAACCCTTGTTTCTCCTTGAGACAAGCAGAGGCCCCTCAGGTAGGAAAGTTACATTGATTCAGCAAGGAAGTGAAGTATTTCATTAGATTGTAACTACAGGTGCAAATATATTTGCTTATAGAGTAATTAAATGACTAAACTCGTGTCGCTAGCAACAAGCAAATCAGCTGCATGCTAAAGCAGGAAGGGAAACACTGATGTTTAAATTTCTGACTGTTGTATTGAATGCAAGTGAAAAAGTGAAAGGTCAAGAAAAAAAAGCCAGCTTTTTCCACTTGAAATATCTTTGTTTTGTCTGATATCACTGGATTTTTCTTCAATAAAAACACTCTGTATGTGTGATTGGCTATACATTGGTGAAGGAGAAAAGCAAAAGCAGAAGAGTGAGATCTGTCTTTTCAGGTGAAGTCAATGAGTATTCAAACTCTTCTTGGGCAGGTTCTTTTAGAAAAAAACACATTTCTACTTTGTTTCCTTGTTTGCCATGTTTGTCAAAAATCTTCTGGTGAAAGAAGAAATTATTTATTGGAAAAAAGCTTGAGGGAAACGTAGTAGGAAAAGCTTCAGTGTAATACTCCACCGTGCATTTATCACACATCCTTGCAGTTCAGGAATGTATAAGTGTGCCAGATCAGGTGAAGGGTTATGAAAGATTTTTCACTGAATGTAATTCTGGGTCATGGTGCTAAAGTTTGATTCCTTACTTCCTCAGCTTTGTATTGGAAGCCAGTGGACTTCTAACACAAAGTGCCAATCAGTATTTATGGCATACCATATGTCCCAAAACAGGGTACTGGGGCTTTAATGCCTCTTGTTTTCCTTCTTGGGACACCTCTCTTAAAAGAATTCCAGTACAACCTTAGGTGCAGCAGTCAGAATATGTCAATGTTTCTGAAATATGCCTCCTATGCTACAGGATATGGCCCTCATTTAAAACTAGGGTCATTTAATGTTAAAACAGTGCTGAAGTCCACAGCTCTAGCTCCACTCTTGCTTTTCCCTCTGAAGGTGACTGATGCCAATTGGGTCATTGAGAAATCTTACAACCTGTACTCAAATAGTCATCCAAGATCAAAATGCTTCTGCGCCTGTGGATAAAACTGGGTAGAATGTGAAGTGTCATCAATTAAATGAAATTGGAAGGAATTAGAGAGGCCAGGAGCCTTGCCTTTCTATCACAATGCCTTTGCTCTAGAAGCCACTTCACTCCCTGTAATTCTGTAAAATGTCATGGTCTGTCTGGGGTTGTGGTGATGTGGGAAGGATTTCTGCTGAAAAGATCCTTTCAAGTTCTTTAATAAAACCCTGGTGAAGGCATAGCCATGAGGCACTCTCCTGCTCTGAGGTAAGCTTATGAGAGAAATCCCATCTGTGGGTGAGAAGGGAATTCAATCTTCTGTGGTTGATCTTGTTTTTGTAATTTCTGGCAGGCGACCCACCACGTTGGATAGGTATCCTTCATCTTTCATAATAGAACAATTGCTCAAAGTCTGTTGAACTGGAAACATTAAAGTTAAGTTTACAAACTAAACATTAAGAAGTATATGCACTAGTTCCAGCAAAGCAAGCAAAAATGAAATGGCAATCCTGGCATAGCTCCCTTGTTGCTTCCTGGAAATGAAACTTGCTTTTACTGGCTGTGTCTCTTGAAATAACTTAAAGCAGTTACACTGATACTTCCATCCGGACTATTGCCTCATTACTAGCTTATATGCTGCCCTAATTAGCAGAACCTCAACAAATTAAAGCCATACCAGTCTGTCAGGCAGGCCATTCAGCTAACGTATACTTTACCTTCAGTTCTCTAGTTTGTAGGCTTAGAAAGGTGAGAGCCACTGTTGCTGGGCAGAGCTCTTAGTATGTCTAGATGTGCTGAGGGTCTACAACAGTAACAGTCCCTATCATTCCATCTACTCTAGTCTGCAGGCTCATTTAGGATGACTGTTTGATGGGGGGAGGAAAAGGCCAGTTTTTGAAAACACCAGTCCAGTAATTCAGAACTTCTACTGTGGGTTGGATAGTTAACTATTTACACTCACCTCTTCCATCTAAAGATGGTGGTTAAAAGATATAGGCAAAATACTATGTGTTTTAGTTTGTCCTCTTCTAGGTTACTGTATGCTATCCATTCTGTTTTTCCTTCTTAGTACATGCTGGAATGCTGTAAAATCCTGACAGGCACTCTCATGTCTGGTATCATCTGGAACAGTTCTGTAATCTTCTGGGTCTAGTTCACAAGCTGTTCTAATACTGAACTGACTTTCCCATTTCATTTTAATCATTTTTTTTAAATGTTAGACAATTTGGTGTGTGTTTTTGACCTGAGGCCTCTCTGGATAGCTTCTTTCAACTGAACTTTATTGCTGTTTTGGAAGTGTAGAAGAGCTTAGCTTATATAATGTAATTAAATTGTAATTAAATTATGAACTAACCTTGCTCATAGCAATTCGTCATGCTCTTTGCTCTCAACATTTCTGAATCTTTTGTTCTAGATGAAGTTTATTATGGAACCTTCTGCATGTAGGTGGGCAGGATTTGTGTGGTGTGTGTTTGTTTGTGTGTGCTTTTTTTTTTTTTTTTTTTTTTTTTCCTCTATCTAGATCCTGCTTTGGTACAGCAGCCGTAGATTTAAAAACTCCTGCCCTTGTCCCACTGACGAACGGAAATGTGACTTTGTGGACGCGTGCGAGCTGCCACCTGCCTCCCCATCAAAGCACGCAGTTCATTAAAGGGAGCCTGCTCCTTACGGAAACCACACACGTTTCTAGCTCAATTTCTCTGTCTTTATGCATGCTTCTGTTTACATTAGCAAGGCTGCAGGGTCCTGTTGAGCGCATTTTCTAGCTAGTCCTAGCAGAGGAGAAACTGCCACAAAGAGCGTGGAGACTCTGGGACTGGTGAACTGAGGGTGCATCCTGCGCCTGGGAAGCTCCTCCTTAGACCTGCAGAGTCAGCCTGTGGCCACCTGCAAGTTGGCGCTGAAACTGCAGTGTGGCTTTATGCTGGTTGGAACTCTGCGGCTAAGGGTTTCAAGGAGATTTTATCTATTTGAATTACAATTTTGTTGGGAAAGCTTTTGTGGTCTAGAGAGTTTTGACAATCTCAGGGTTTTAGTCCTCTTTCAAAGAGGAAATGGGTGTTTCAGCATTGACCCAATTTTGTGGAAACACTCGGTGCCTTACTTTTATCCAAAGTTGCCGTAAAAGAGAGTTGTGGTCTCCCAGATAGACTGTGTTCAATTTGGAGGATGACTGATGATTTAACTGGAGTTTTCCATTGCTATTCCCATGACAATGCTTGTGAAATTAGTTGAAATCTTTTCCCCCTTTCCACCCCCAAACAAGATCTCATTTTCCTGTAAACTGAAATTTCCAGGTTAAATTGAAATGTCTTGTCAAAGTCATTTTTCTTGGATAGGGGAACGTTGTTCCATTCCTTTTTGTGGCTTTTAGTAATATTTACTTAGTTTTAAATGGGTGCAGTTCTTAACTCTCCTCATTTAACTTTGCTTAGCAAGGAGAAATTTTAGTTATGTTTACACATGAATGTAGCAAATCCCACGTTTGCCACGTGAACTGCCAGGAGATTTGTCAATGCTTTGGAGGGGCTACTGTTATCTTATAGAAGGATTTCTTTATATTACTTCCGTTTCCACAGAAATGTGTTTTCCTAACCTTTGTAAATTTAGCAAAAGCATGGACTCATTTAATGTTAAATTTTAATTTTGTGCTTGGGTAATACCCAAGCCGGAAGACTGAATAAAAAATGCTCTACATGTAGGATCAAAGTAGGGCCTGGTTCTCCACAAAAGTTGCGGACAGTAAATTGTAAGGATGTAGATTTTCTTCTGGAAAAAGTGCTGACTTTTTTATTGTTTATAACCATGAGGATTTGATAAAATGCCCTGTGGCCTGGGCATGTGTGACAAAGTGGGTAAGCAGAGCAACACGGCTGCTGGTTCTTCTATCTGTCCCTCAGTAATGACAGACACAAAAAGGCAAGAGACGGACACAGAGCATGTGAGAGGTCTGGAAAGGCCTGGTCACCAGCCATTTGTGGACTGGGAAAACATTCCTGCAGACACCTGCTCTGAGGAGCAGCAGAGCCGCCCGGGTTGCCTGTCTGCCTGCAAATAGCTGTTCACAACAGCAGAGCTGGGAACAGAGCCCCTGCCCTATTCAGCCTTGGAGAGCTTAAATGGGTTACAGATTAAGGAGTGTTACGTGCAGTGGATGGAGGAGAGCAATATTTCCTGAGCTGAGGGCAGGTAGCTGCTTGCTATGCTTGCTGTGGTCAGCTACGCTGCCAGGAAGAAGAAGGTAATTAATCAGCCAGTGCCCGCATTGTGGGGACAAACATATCTGCTTTGCTGTGATGTGTTTAAACGCATCACCACAACACCAAGCCAAGCACTTGCCGCTCAGTTTTCCTTCTGTCTTGACCCTGCGATGGAGACAGAACCAGACAGTTTTCCTCCACTTGGTGTCAGCATTGGTCTCTGCCTCTCCAATGAGGATTTGCTTTGAACATAACTAATATGCTTTAGTTCTCAGTACCTGCCTTAAAATTGGGTATTACTCTTCTATTTTTGTAACATAGCAGAACATGAGCCCATTCCTTTCTCAGATAATTACTGATATCAGAGAAGCATGAAGGAAGGGTATAAATTCACCTCCAAACCCTTATGAAATGCAGCCTTTTTTATTTTCATGCTGGTGTCACCTTTCTCCAGCAAGATTATCAGCAATATCTCTTGCCACTTTTGTATTCCTTGGTGCACATGAGCAACTTTAGGGCTTTTTGCCAGAACATCAGAGGAAATTTATCCTCTGGGGAATTAAAACTGTTTTTCCTAAAGGGCTTGTGATGTGTAAGCATCAAAATATTTCAGGCTTTTATTTGTCATTGGTTATAATAACAGAAGAAAGAAAAAAGCCTTTTTTTTTTTTTTTTTTTTGTCATGAGACGGTAGGGGTAGCAATCAGGGAGGTGTACAGAAAAGCAGTCAAGAGATGTAGAATAAAAACCAAGCCTCAGAAAAATTCTGTTATCAGAAAAAATCAAAAAAAAACCTTTTTTTTTTTTTTCTTTAATTTTACTGTAGTCTTCATAGAAAGACAGGGCATCTGGTAGATGGAGCTATGCAACAGTGAATATAATACCTGAATTCTGTATTCTGAATATCTTCCTCTCAAGACATCTCCCCACAATTTCTAAGCTACTTCCATCCTTTTTAATGAGTTTACAAGGCCTATCCTAGCAAAGATCCAAACATGCTGAAGTGCTCACATAGACTTTTTTATTATTATTCTTTCTTCTGTAATTTAATTGTTCATGTGCCCTATAAAACTAAAGGCTACGTAAGTTGCACAATAGCAGCTGTCAGGAGACTATGTTGAGCCTTTAAGTGTAGCTGCATGAAGAAAGACATGGCTGAATCTTGAAAGTGTGCTGCTGTGCTGTAGCCAAGTGCAGCTTCGTGCTCTCCCAGCTTGTTTTTTTTTTCCTGTACAGTCTGTTTTATTTCTTTATGTCAAAAAGAAGGTAAGTGTTCATGAGTCAGCGTTTCTGTTAAATAGTTTCCAAAGCTATCAGACTAAATACTGGGTAACTTTTTATTTTGCTGTGAAAACGGAAAAGGATGAAATATTTCTATGCTGCATTTGTATTTTTTATTATAGCCAAAAGCATGAGAAATGAGAGGAAATGGCTGACAAAGAGGTATGCTGCTGCTGTTCCCTAGGGTTCTTGGTTAGCCCAAATTGTCCTGTTCTTATAGCCCAAATTTGTTTTTGTAAATGAAAAGATTTGTGGAAAAAATAGGAAGAACTAACCAGGGAAAAAAAAGCCCGAAAAAATATTGTGGAAAAATCAATGTGTTGTTTCAGAATATTTTAGTAAGTACAAAAGCTTCAGCAGAGTCCTTTTTTCCCCCAGGGCATTTCGAAGTTGGTTCAAAGGCCATTTTTAATTGAAACAGACATTACTGCAGGTCAGCTTTGCAGGGGCTGGTCTGTGTGGTTGAGCGCGTGGGCTCTGAGGGGCAGGAGTCGATGAGCAGCCTTAGCTCTGCCCTTTGATTTTAGCTGCCTGTTCTCTGTAAGGAGAAGCTGCCCTAGCCTCTGGGGCCAGTGGGTGAGCGTGTGATGATACCAGCTTGGGCTGAGGCCTTTCAGCCTACTGACTGGTTAGTTACCTGTGTCTGGAGATGATCGTGTTAAAGGATACCGATGTGGGTTGAATTTTCCATAGGCTGTTAGGACAAGAAAGAGCAGTTGCGGTGCGCCCGGCCTCCGCTTCAGCGGGGCCCTGGAAAGAGGAGCGGGAGCCGCCGCTGTCACTGAACTGTGTGCGGGAGCAGCTGGAGGGGCTCAGCTTTCATTCCGCCCTTTCGGGAAAGCCTTGGGCCGCCACTCATGTGCAGGCGGTGTGTGTGTGCTGTATGGACTGTGCACTGTTGCTCAAAACCATACAGTACTTCCAAATATGCTTCTAAATATCTCTTATGCATTTTCAGTAGTGAAATACAGCAAGAAATCTACTGCTCACTTGCAAGAATGATGAATGAATGGGATATTTCCTTGACTGAATAGCTGATCTGCTTCCTTTAGTTTCTTTCCAACTCTTGCTTTCATATCCCACATGTTTAGTCTAAGAAAAATCCTACCTATTTTGCTAACCCTTTGTATTCCATAATGTTTTCTGTGCTTAACCAAAATGTCGTGGGCTGGGGAAGGGAGCAAGATAAATTTGTGATCAAAATGAATATTAATAGGACAACAGAATGATATAGAAGAGCTGCATCTATTTAATTACTCTTTTTAGTTGTTAAGCAGAGGTCTTGCTAAAGCTTAAGCAACTTGAACAAAGTGCTGCTGACAAATCAGCGTGCTGATGTGTTGCAGATGAGTGAGCTGAGCTTTTTTCACTTGCCCTTGGTAAGTTGGGTATTACAAAGAAAATAGTCTTCTTGTCTTGCAAGATTTAGAATAAAGATACTTCTAGCGAATTTGTAATTGCTGGCAGACATGTCGGCTAAAAGCATATCCTTCTTGATCTGCCTTGAGTGTGAGTTATTAGTAGCAGAAAATGGTTCATTTCTTTACCGCTTTATTACCTGTATTCATGTGGTAATAAATACACTATGATTTCTGATCAGGGAGAGCACAAACAGATGAAATCTTAACCTAGAGCTTCTCTGATTTCTGTTTTTAAGTCTTTTGATAAGACTTGAGAAACACATTTTATAATTTTTGTTGTTGCATTTTCTTCCAGTGTAGTAAAAGAACAGAGAAAGGAGTTCTTAAAGAAAGGAGAGAAGCTGATATTGAGTCAAACTTGGAGGAAAAAAAAATCAAAACCTTTTATATGCAGAAAAAGAGGACAGCATTTTTAATATTAAACTGTCTCTCTTGAGAAGCCTGGCACTGCCACAGTGACTGTAGAAGGAAAAGAGACTTTTCAAAGTAGGATATGGTAACTTCAACTAAAGGACAGATCAGCTCTTAAGAATACTGGGGGGAATGATGGATTTCTCAATACATTCTTCTTCCCTTCTCTGAAAACTTTAAATGACATGGATTTCTTTTTTAAATCCAAGTCAACTTTGGAGTTGAAGGGCTGCTGGCGCCCCTGCATGCTCTTTGACTGATTTTTTAATTAATAGAAACGGAGGGAAAAAATACTAGTGGAAAATAGAAGAATAAAGTAATTCTGTGGTAACAACTAACAAATCACTTCAATGAGGAAGTTACAAATGGTGTCCTCAACTGACCCTGTTGCAGCTCATTTACTCAAAGTGGAATATTTACTCTGGAAAGTACTACAAGCCCTTTAGGTATTCTCCCTTTTTCTCTCAAGTCTTTCTCTTTTGGAAAGTGACAAAATATTCTGTTTTTCTTTGAAGTTCTTTATAATATAAAGTAGGACAAACACTTGGTTTTAGAGAAATCTTTTTATATTTGCTTCTTGTTCCTTATTAAATTAAAGCTGATGGGTTTATAATGTTTTACTCATGGCAGAGAATATTGCTACGTACAGTCTTGCGCTCTGCACGTACAGTGGGCAACCTTCCACCCTACGAGCAGCGAAGAGCAGGTGCCATTTTGGGCAGTGCTATGCCAGTCTCACTACTCTAGGTGGTGCTTGGATATTACCACGGGGAGCTTGGAGTATCTCGGATGAAGTGTAGGATATGTTTTGAATTACGTAACAGTGAATTCTTGATTTTTTTTTTTTTTTTTTTTTTTTCCTCCCGCTATCTCCATTTTATCCTCAAGCAATGAGTCAACAAATTCCAACCAGAAAAGCTCTATGAAGCAGGTAAAACCAAGTTAGTATATGTAGGCCTTGATGTTGGATATTCAAGGAGGAGGTCTGTCTAGTAAGAGATGCTAGAACTATAGATAGAAGCTATTTGTGGGGATTGAACCTGTCAAATGAGGATTTGGGGGTGGTTTTAGTTTGTTTTGCCTTTTAACTAGTTAGTTGTAAGCACAAAAGGGAAGGAGGACCCTCATCATTTTGAAGGAAGAAATACAGAGAATCTAAATCAAATCCTTTGTCAAGCAAGGGCTTTTAGGTTTATCTCCCAAGTAATAGGAAAATTCTTGGCTTGATACAACTGTTTATTCCATTGGTTCACTGATTTGCCTTTTAATGTATTGACTTTGCTTTTAAAAACAAAAAGTGTCTTTTTTGTTAGTGTTCCTAATTTTGTTTTTTTCATTCCAAATGTGCTTTTCAGTCACAGTTCAAAAAGCAGCCCCTCTTTCAAGGCTTCCCCTGTCCTTCCTGTGGCATTTAATATTAGGAAGAAAAAGGCATGAAAAGCATGCACTTTTGAGATGTTATTAAACAAGGGAAATTGGTTTTTGAATCATGAATTAGTTACACAGACAAAGTCCACACAAATTTTTTGCATAAGTGGGAGGAAAGTTGACTATTAATTCTGGGAAGAAAAAAATATTTCTGTGTAATTAAATATGTGGAAAAACCACTGACACTTTGGATGAGCCCGAGAGGTTTGTGTTAAAATTAGCATTTTTTTTCCCTGACATCTACTGATATTACACAGGGAAGCCAATACTGTGCAAAGATGCCAAAGCTAATGTAACATTACTCAGCAGTCTGGATAGATAAGCAAAATTCTCAGTCACAACTAATGCAACTGTTTACAGTACCTGAAATACCCTGCAGTTCAATGGGATATAGAAGTTAGGTGAAGAATATGTTTTTTTCCTGGGTGTATGTTCCTGAATGTCTTATGCATAAATCATTTGCTTTTAAACGATCAAGTAAAACAGCTGCAGAACAACTGGCTTCAGCAGAGAAGCAGTCAAGTATCTCTTTCAAGTCTCCTTTTGTGTATCCATAAGACGTACAGGAACTTAAAAGGGGGACAGTGGTCTCAGCTCAACTTTTGAATAAATGCCTGTAAGTGTCAGGAACAATATTGAGGTTTCTTCCATGTAATCTTTCTTACAAAAGATAAAGAATTAAAAAAAAATGGACTGAGATGCTTGCAAAAAAAAATTCTTTATCGTGTTTTCACCCTTCTCCAGACATAAAATCTCATGTAAAGTATAATCCAGAAAAATGTGTCAAGAGGATTTGTTCATAAGCGTGCAGTGTGTTGGCATCAGCAAACTCTCATTATGGTTGTTGCGTTCCATGTCTTAGCCTCACTCTAATCTTTCAGCAGCATTTTGTGATTTCCATTTTTATTGAATTAATTGGGGAAGTCTGGATGATTCTGCTGATTGTAAAATAATCAGAATTTTTAAATAGAATGTTTGCAAAGATTACTTTTATTCTAATTAATAACAAAACATCTGACTGCATTTCTGTATTATTTGAATGGAAAATATATTGCCTGCTTAGAAGCAGAGAAAACGGTAAATGAGAGCTATATTTATGTACTTATCTTGCCTTTAAGTTAATCTCCTGTTACTAGTCTTGAGCCTTTTAGGTTGCTATAGAAACTGCCACAGCCTCCAACTGTGCTTCCTCCAAGACTTAATTGCCTTCTGAGTTTCATACGCTCTCTATTAACTGCAGCTCTGGCAGACACAAGCACATTGCAGAAGGAGTTGAATTAATGGTTCAGTATGATGTATGCAATTTTTTTAATAGTATGTTTCCATATTCCATTTCAATTTTTTTCCTTACCAACTGGCAAAGCTCTTCTCTGAAATGTAGCGATATTGCAGGGGAGGATTTTGTTTGCTGCCGCTGTATTTGATACTCTCCAGCCTTCCACACCCCTGGAGTAGCCAGAAGAGTTCTTAGCCTAAAGGATTGTCTGTTTCTTCTTCATTAAAGAGTCAAATTATTCATGAAATATCATAGCTCTACTGAAGTCTTCCTGATGCTTCTCCTTCACTTCCTCCATTCTGAGCTAGAGAGGTACCTCAAAGCTCTGGCAGGCTTCTGCTGATGTGGTGCTCAATTTTTGCTTCCTCGGTGTGTGTTAAAGATAGTATTCCGCTAGGCCTGTCTTTCAGGTGGTAAATACCAGTTCATCAAAGATGAGACTGATATTGCTGTGTGTCATACAGTATGACTTTGGGAAGTGTTTTCTATGTCCATGATGGAAGATCTCATCAAAGCTGGACTGAGACTCTCTTTCACTCAACTGGCACAACTAAATCTCACAGATTTATTTGCCTACTCAGTTTTCAGCATGATGATGCTGTCAGTGCAAATAGGCTGTTCTGATTGATGCTGCCCTGCATTGAGGAGGGATGG
Source organism: Crypturellus undulatus (assembly GCA_013389825.1). Lineage (NCBI taxonomy): Eukaryota > Metazoa > Chordata > Aves > Tinamiformes > Tinamidae > Crypturellus > Crypturellus undulatus. The sequence goes on along the minus strand of VWPW01001968.1, from coordinate 2,757,461 downwards.
ACTAGATCTTCACTGGCTAACGCCAGCTTCCAGCAAATTCACTGGCCTTAAGATCAGCCTTAAAAATCAGCCTGTGTAGAACCCCTCTTACACCAAAAGAGGGAATAAAATATCACAACAGGAAGAAGACAGCAAGCAGAATATACCTTTCCATCTCCTGTGAAGTCCTCTATATCATCCATTTTGCTTGCACTTAACAGAGGAAAAGGACAAATATCCTCTTTACTTTGTGAGTCTTAGACCTGGGGTGCTTCCATTCTTGGTTCATTGCTGCCCCAAAGATCTATTTTACTCTTGTTAGAGACAAACAAGATAGTCAGAATGATGCTGAGAGCAGGGCAAAGCACAAGTTTCACTGGCTTGTCACTTCAAAATGTTCAAGCCTATTAAATTCTGCTTTTCGGTGCTGAACATTTGTAGAGAGCTTTAAAAGTCACAATGGGTGTATTTAACTTCTCAAATACCTTTAAATTTTGACCCTTTTTGCTAGCATTATTCATATTTGTTTTTTTTCTTTTTGCCATTCTGAATATGTGGTCTGTTGCTTGAGTATCAATAGTCACTTAATATCCTTAAATTAGGCTTTTTTGCCTCAGCCTTGCTGGAAGTAGTTTTAGGTAAATTTGTATGGAAATTTTTGTTCTTTTTGAACTCCTTCAGCAGTTGAAAAAGGAAGAAATTATGGCAGTATTGTTAGAATTAACCTGAGGGCACGTAGGCAGTTCTGCAGCCCTCTCTCTTGCTTTTTTTTCTGTCCTATATTTTTTCATTAGCTGCCTATTTTGCACCTCTTGCCACAAAACAGTGAATTTCCTGTCCAAGAAGTGATACTTCATCCACAACATCTCAGCTTTCACTTTTAGCCTGTTTGAGCGTGCCTGTTTGCCAGTGCCGTGGCTCAAGTTTCAGCACGTTACATTTCTTGGATCACCCTACAGAACATCAGCATATGTTCTGAAAACATGTGTGATAGAGGGGCTGAAGGTCTCCAAAAACACCTAATTTGGGATGGGATTCATTTGTATTTCAGTGTAAAATAAGCGTTGTTTGTTGGCTTTTCATTCTTGAAAAACCACCTATTTGCTGTCTCCAAGTGGTCTGTCTGCATAGGCTCTTTTCCAGGTTGCGGTAGCTGCAGAAAGCTCTGCTTGTGACACCTCCATGGGTGTCGGGAAGAGACACCTTGCCCCTCATCTGGACAGCAGAACATGGAGCGTGCACAGGGCTTGACACTGCTTAAATACAGTTACTGGGAACTTTAGTAAAGAATAAAGAGCCGCTGCAGGTCTTGGTGTGACAGGTTGCTCTACTGAACTGTAGAATGTATTGCAGTAGTTTTTTCACAAGTTTTTTTTACTTATTTTCTCTTGGGATCACAATATTTTTAGGCTGTTCCTGTGGACAAATGGCACTTTTTGACTATGCTATAGGTATGTCGTATAAGTGGCTATGGATGCCAAGGGCATTTCTGTGGCCACATGAGCTTGTGCAGCCTGTTGTCTCAGTGGAGTCTGTAAAACTTCCATTGCATCTCCTGCGTTACCTAAAGCTGTCCTCAGGTACCAGGTTAATCCTCCTTTCCCTTCCCCATCCTGTTGGAGAAATCTGATTCCCAGCCAGCTCTTGTGCACTGTCTAGAGGTGGGTGAAAAAGCAGGGCTGCTTCTCCCTTGCAGCCCTTCTAGCCCATCTTGTTTGTCGGAGCAGCTGTACTGCTACGTGGGAGATGTTTGTGTTGGAAGCCCTGCTGTTCCTGGGGGCAGGGAAGATAAACCATGCGAGGGCTGGCAGGCATCAGAGAGAGATTTGAGCCAGATTGCTAAATGGACAGTGGAAAGATTAAACCTTGAAATAGGCTTTAAGCCTTGATTTCTTCTTCCTTTGTTTTTCAGTATAATCAAAGAAAGGGTGAAGGGAAACTTGCCCATAAAGAGGATTTTGGTTAATAAGGGGAACTAGTGAGATGGTTCATACAGGTTTCAGAGTAGTAAGCCCCCTGAAATAAGGAGTGTGGGGGATAGATAGGGATGGACCATTGAGCAGATCTGATCTTGAATTTGGTCTTACTCCTTTACCATTTTGAGCCTTGAACAGCCTCAGCATTGGCTGGTGCACACACTGAAAAAAACACAAGACAACCAGCGGAAATGCAAGTGTGATGCAAAACCTGTGAAATGGAGGCCAAGTGATTACTTCTCATGTGCTTTCTGTCTCTTTCTCTTCTACCTTTCTCCTCTGCCTCAAAATCCTTTCCCAGTGTAGTTTCTATTTTCTGACCTTAAACCTCCTTGCTGCGGTTGCCACTTAGCAGAACGGTTTCACCCATGTATTCACTACCCAGGTCAGTTGGAATATCCTTGCATGGGATGCAGCAGAAATGAGCCGGGATCTATTAATATCTGTTTTTATGTAAACAGAAGCCATTTTCTTTATTTCTTCAGCTAACGAAACTCTGTGGGAACAGGACAGTCCAAAGCTTGGGAATTTCTCTGCAAGGAAGACTCAGTGTTTCTTGGCAAAAGCTACTTTATGTGCTAGGCTTACTTGGTAAGAGCCAACAGTAACAAGGCTTGATTCTGGACAGAAGTTCAAATAAATAGACAGTGAATGTTTCTGCCTGTCTTTGAACTTTGAAAACATAAATCCCAAAGATCATTTCAAAGAAGGCTTAATTTTTTCTTATTAGAGCCAGATAGTCAATGGTGGTGGGTCTAATGAAAGAAAAGAGGAGCTGTATTCCCAGATGAATTTATGGAAAATTCTCTCTCTCTTTTTTTTTTTTTTTTTTAATTTCCAGATATTCACAGAAAGAAAATATATCCTCAAGTCTGTGTCTTACATGAAAAGGCAAAACCAAAAGGTAGAAGGTGACTGAGGTGATTTAGTTAGCAACAGATGTCAGAAATCTAATTATTGCCATTAAATATTTTTAGAGTTGTCATAGGAGCAGCTATATTGTCTTTAAATGGTGGTACAAGTCAGATGTCACAAAGTTTCTGGGGTTGTTGAAGACGACAATGCTGTCATTAAGGCATTAGATTTACAATATCATGACTCTTAGTATCCTTTAAATTCTTCTTGTATACTTGTATTGAATAAGCAGTCAGAACTTAAATATCTTCAGTATTGTGTAATGTACAGGTGTGGCCTCAGCCTCATACATCCATCATACATCCACTTCAAGGCAAAGAAAGGAGAGGATAGTGACCTTGCTCATTGTATTAAAAAGTATGTGTGATCTTCTGTGAGGGAAGCTACCTGGCTTCAGGACACAAGGCCTTGATTTCATTTTTCTTGCACAGCAGTAATGCTTGTTTTCAGCCTGCCTTGGCAGCACTTGCAGAAGAGCGAAGCAGTCTGCAGTGCCCTTGTGTGCATTGCTGCAGGGCAGTGGAGGCTCTCTCCCCTAACAGCTTCTAGCTGGGTTCAATACTCATGCAGCTCTGTATGTGGTAAATAGCTTTATTTTAAGGCAGCAGCTAAGGTACTATCGTAGATGCCCTTTGGTGTTTGTTGCTTTGATTCAGGTCGTGCTATGTACAAAGGTCTCTGCCGCTTAAGATGCTTCGGGCTGAATGTTTTTCAGTATAAAGATAGCATCCTTAGATATAAATACAGGGAAAAGATGATGCTCCTCTTAATTTGTGGGTCATCATTGAAGGGAGTTTTGCTAGAAAAGTTCCACTTGTGATTAATTTTGGAATGGAATTTTGCATACATGAAAAGAAATCCAACAGGGATTAATGTGAGAGAAGGTAGGGCTCTTTGCCTTGTCTCTTTTTCTTTTGTGCATTATTCTCTGTTTGCAAAATCCTATCTTCACCCTATTATGTTTTTGGATTTTAATAAGAAGATGAACTCTGAGTTTCAAGTTCTAGGGAAAAATGTGACCCAATGGCTTTTTGCAGCCTCTATGAAGCAGGAGCTTCTTTTTCTTGGCTTGGGCTATCTAATTGCCACTTTGCAATGTATTGTTATCAGCAGAAATACTAACAGGAAACTAAGTAATCGCTGGTTAATGCATTGACCTGCACAACTGGTCTTCATATAAATCTGGATAGATTATTACTAGAGCTTTTATATGAGTACACGTTGCAACTATTGATGTGTAACAAGGTGACTTGTTCAGACCTATATACAAGTGCAACAATAAAAGGGATATCAATCTTCATGAATGCAGTGTAAAACTGAAGGAAATCTGTACCATATGTGCCGCCATAGTGACAAAAATGAGCCCTTCTCAAGTCCAAAAATCTATAACTCTAAATATGAAAAGGTTTTCCTGGCTCCAAACATAATGAAATACATACTGTATTATTTTAGCTGTTCAGAATTGCACCTGGCCACGTGAAGAACATTTCTGTGGTCTTTGGAAAGACTACAGTATTCTGAGAAGAGCTGAAAAAGAGAGAAGTCTCCCCTCTTCCCTCCCCCCCCCCCCCCCCCCCCAACTATGAATAATAAAATACATTTAACAAGCAATAGTTTTTAAAGTAAGAAAATAGTTAAATGAAGAAACAGTTTTGATTCTCTTTCCAAGGACTGTGTACTATGTAAGGAAATAGAAGGTAATTATTCTGAGAACACCTGTGGTAAAATCATTAATTATCATTCAGATAAAATTTAATTAAAAGCGCATCTTTAATGTAGCAGTATGCTTCTCCCTGCACGCTACCGCCTGGGACTGACTTTTTCTTCTGCCCTCTCTGTTACTTAAATTAAATAGTAACAAATAGCTGGGCTTGTGGTTGCAGTTTTCTCTTGCCTGCCTTGCACTGGTGTGCGTCTCACGAGGCTGGTGCTCACGAGGAGGTCACTGCCCTGTTGCAGGAGGAGAAGTCATGACAGGCTCCTGGGTCTTTTTGGTAACTGGCATATGAAGGAGAGGAAGGAGGACTTTTCTGGGATTTCTTTCTTTTCCAGGAGTAGTTTAAGAATTTCTGAAAGACGGAAATGTTGGCAGATGATACAAACCAGAGAGACCCACCCTGAGATCTTCCAAAATTGACAGGGTTGGAGCTTGCTACCATCCCGGATTGCTTTTCTGTGTGTGACATCTACTTCCTCATACTGCATGATTTGGGGATGCAATGATGTTTGTTTCCAAAGTGTTTCTATCATTCCTGAACCAGAACACGCTACATCATTGCTAGCAGGTAGAATGTTCCATGAAATACACGTTTCCCAAATCAGAGTTTGAGATATATGGTGTTAAAAATAAACCATCCCCCATGCTACTACTTTTGTACATATTTCTAGTACACAAAACCAGCCTTAGCAAGAGAAGTGTCCTCTCTTTCCTCTTTGCCCCCAAAAAGTCACTTGCATTCTCTTACAAGCACAGTAAGACAAATCGGCTCTGAAGTTAGTAGGTGAGATATTACAAAGAACTTCTGAAAAGAGACTAAAAGGAAAGTGTTGGAACTCCTGGGTCTTCAGAATGTTTGTCTGGCTTGCTTGCAGCATGCCAAAATAATTGTGCCCTGTGAGGAGATGTGTCACTTGAAATGTGAAGTAGGTAGTAAACTGTCTTGCAGGTCTGCTCGAACAATAACCGAAGAGGACAAACCCTTCTCGGGTTGCTTGGATCTCATTTTTAAGCTATTGTGCAGCAGGCAATTGAAAACTTCTCCTTGCAAACCTGTGAAGAGCTAGAGGTGCTATGATTATATGACCTACGAATTCTATTGGAGGGAAAAATCTCGAAAAATGCTTTTTGAGCACTACAGTGAAGTGGCATTGCAATATATTGTATTGCAGGTCTGAAAGTGCATGCAGGGTAAAGGAAGCAGCACAGTGTAGGAATCTAACATAGAACTAAAATATGGTTTTATTGTATATTGAGTAGAACAAAAACAATTTGGAAACATTACTGTATTCACATTTAACCATTAAATATCAGCTTGATCAAATGCAGTGACTTTGCAAACCATCCCCGAATGGTTTAGCTTTTAGTGAAAGAGGTCCGGGTATACAGAGCCAAAGTCTAATTTTGCAGTGGGAATAACAAAAAAAAATCAGGGTGTTTGTGTGTTTTTGTGATGTAGAATATTATTTATTTTGTAGCCCCGTTCTCCTTTTTTGTGGCTTCAATCCCGCTTGGTTTCAAGTGATACATTTTAAAATTGTTGAAAGAATTGCTAATTAGCAGAGTTTCTTCTGCTAACTGCAAAGATCCCAGGAGAAATCCTTGCTCTTATTCGGAAGGCCCTGTGCAATTAGGAAACAATTAAGTATGCTAAAGGCGTTGTGTGTTGTGAGCGCTGTCCCTACTTCCTTACTGCCTGCTGCCTTGATTTTCTTTGACAGGAGCATCTAGTTTGGCAGAAGGTGCTTAATGGCTCTTTGCTGAAAAGGGTCCAGTGAAGAACATGGAATAAATAAAAGCTGGTTGTCCTAAGAGAGCTTGAGCAAGAGCTATGCAGACTTTGACCTAGAGGAACAGTTGTTGCTACAGAGGAAAGGGGAGGGCATGGGTGTAGTCCCCACATGACAAAATATTGCAGCAAGGTTAGGGTAGAATATGAGACCTTCATCAGGAGACATGAAAACCACCCTGCACTGGAACCTGGGCGAGGAGGAGACACAAGAAGGAACTGAACCCAACCTCCCCTTCCCTGGCAGAGCAGAGCCAGCGCAACCGGCCTTGCAGAGAGTCCCTGGGGCTGGAGGAGTCCTCTTGAGGTCTCCAGTCCAGCATCCCCAGTGCTTCCCCTCGCTGTCCCAGCGGGTCTGGTTGGTCAATCTAGCCTGCACTGGCACTGAAAAGTGAGAAATAGTATCTTTAAAACAAGATGTAAATGCTGCACCTCCTGATTTATAGCCGAGGGAATGTATAGCTTAAACTGAAGGCTGGAAGCACTTGTTAGGGGAGAAGAGCAAAGGCAGAAAGTGTGTGCTGTGCTTTCATTTTAGCCCAGAGTTGAGCCTGACTTTCCCAATTGGCCTTTGCACAGATTAAACCCTTGATTCCAACTGTTAGGCTCCTCATCTTCCTTTTTCACCTGAGCATTATTAATATAAGGAATGTAGATGAATGGAAAATGGGTAATTCAGTGCTATGTGTCAGATTTCTTTTGGCAGGCACTGCAAATTTCAGGGGGGCCAGGGGTTGCAAACGTGCAAGACTTAGATCTTGCTTTGCTTAACAAGGCACTTCACTGCTTGCCAAACTACTTAGCAAGTTTTTAGCAGATTTAAGTTCCTAAAGTTAAGTACATGCCTAAGTGTTTTACTGACTCTCTGCCTAAATCAGAAGTTTTCCATTTTTATGGTAATTAATACAAGCTTGCTTAAATTTGGGGTTAATGAAAGGTTAGTTGATCCTTTGCTGTGCCTGACAAGTTCTTCCTGGATACTTCTGATTAGCTGTATAGTGGCTGTTTCGCTGCTATGAGATGACTGCATGACAGATGTAATTACAATAACGCTTTTACGTCTGTGCTGCAAAATGGTGAGTGGTTGTGATGTCCTCGTTTTCCAGATTAGGTTATGATACTCAAGCAGGAAGAGTCACAAGGGCTGAAAGGATACAAAATGAAAAGGATTGCAGAACTAGACAGTTTTTCTAGTTTCTAATTGCGCCTTCCAATAGTCTGATGTCCAGATAATATCTAATCAAAACTGTATCTCATAAATTAAAAAGTACAGCTGAAGTCCTTTAGAACTGAATTCTAGGTCTGTCTTAAGTGCCTGGCAGAAGTGCCAGGTAGTCTGGGGAAAGTTCTTAAAATGATGCCCAATTGGCCCCATCAAACAGGATTATTTTTTTCTATTATATTTTCACACAAGATGTTATGTATAGATACTCTTTCTGGTCTAAGAAAAGAGTATTTTTCCTTTATGTCTGTTTCTACTGAGTTAATATACTGCTTTCTTCCATGTAGAAAGAGGCTATTAATTTAGTAGTTATTTAAACATATCATTTTAATATTTTAAATGTGACAGCTTTTTCAGCTGTTTCTCTTGGAATTGCGTTAATGAATTTTCTGTTCCCTTAGATGAGCTAAGCAAATGATAGTATGCAGTCTCAAGCATGACAAGAAAATTAGAAACACTTAAATGAACAAGTATTTATGAAATAATTTATTCTCCTAAAATAGACAAAAGCAACAACATAACAGGACATTGGACCAAGCTGGTCTTGAATTGTAATCCAGTGTTTACATTTTCTCTCTTCTTTCTTTACAGAAAGATACTACAGAAGATGATGAAGGAAACAGACACACAGTATTAAGGTAGGGTAAAAGCACATGATATTTAAGTGTTACTTGGAAACTTTGGGCATCACATAGCAATACATATAATGTACCTCTCCAGTGTAATGATTGTTGGTTTGAATGAGGAATAACAAAAAAGTGAAACTTCTCAAAGTCTTACTGCTAACATGTATCAGCTACAGACAGATAAAAAGAGGTCTAACAGACAAATGTTACCTGCTCACTTCAAATAGTTTATTTTTTATATTATTTTACATATATATAATTATATATATCTGTGTAACTAGATATATAAGGATAGATTTCTCTAGTTTTTCATTTTGTTTATGCATAACTATTTCATGGGTCGCCTGCTGGAGTTTTGTTAATCTGCAAGGTCTAGTTTCAGGCAGTGTTTCTTGGGTTTGCACCAGCAAATTCATAGCACTGGCTGGAGTTGCCATCACGTTCAAGGGCTGGGCTACCGAGTGAATACACTGTGAGTATGTGTGTGTGCTTAGGCCAGGGAGGATGAGGGAGGTGGCGGTGAAATCAGCACTTTGAAAGCTTCCTGTTGGAGAGAGATAGGGTGAGGAGTGACTGTGCTTTGCAGGAGGCTAAATGTGGTGACGAGAGAAAAATCGAAGTGTGCACAAAACTGAAGTGCTTCATTGGGTTCTGTCAGACAGCTTTGGCTGTTAGGAGACTCATGCTTACGTAAGGAACAAGCATTATGTTCCTTTCCAAGATAAAGTTTTCTTGCAGCATTTCAGCATTTAACTTGGGGACTATTTGACCACTGCTTAGCCAAAAAAAAAAAAAACACCTTTTTTTTTTTGCCCCAAAGGAATATTTTTGTCCCTAAGCCTTAAAAATACAGTAGTGCTTTCCTGCCTCTATTTGCATTTTGCTGTAGAGATCATTGGACTAACAAAATAGCCACTGGAAAATCATGGTATGTGTTTTGGTCTTTTAGTTTGGGCGGGTAATGAGGGGAGGTTGCTTTGAGGTTCCACTAAAGCATCGTAGCAGAGGCCAAAATTAATACATTCTGCAGTGAAAAAGCAGAAGAAAATATGGTTCAGAGGAATGTTAAGTATTTCCCCGTGACTTTGGAATTCTATACACTGCTCCAGTATTCCACTTAATATTCTGCTTGCTTTGCTAGAAATGCTGCATGATAATAAACTACATTAGTTAGGAAATAGCCTAACTAATGAGTTCTTTCTGAGTGTACCAGAAAAGTTAATTTGAGTATTTAGGCAAAACCATTGAAGCAGAAACAAGCTGGCATCTCCCAAAGGCTAATCATATACTAGTAGAGCAATAAGAAAGTTTAAAACATATTTGGGAGATGAAAGTCAAGAGAAAAGATTCAACCTCAATTCAGCTGAAGATAATAGCTCCTGTTGGTGAACTTTTATCACCAAGAAATTATCAAGTGCTGTTGAAATAACCACCTGTTTGGCAAAACAGTTATCTTCCAGGGCCGTACTGATGCTCAGGCTTAGTGGAGGACTTGTGCGTAGTCCTAATGCATTGCTGGACCTGAGATAAAATATAGTGTTCAGTGCATAGGATTTGGGGGCATTTTTTCTTTGTTTTTGATCCTCATGAAATAATTGGGAATTATTTTTGATTCTGAAACATTCCTATCTTACCCCGCAATTCCGAAGTAATGATTTGGATGCTCATCCAGGTTATGGAACAGGCTGGCTTCAGAATCTGCAATGAATATTTTTACAAGCATATCAGTCAGGAGACAGGAAATGCTCAGCTTCAGACCTACTGGAATTAGGGTATTCTCCACACAGAATTGAGTTCAAATCCCTTCAAGTACAGGGAACTAAAGCCAAGTTTCCTATCTCAAGATTTTGCCATACACTTAGGGTTTCAAAAAAATGTTTTCGTCCTCAGATATTTTTGCGAATCTCTCTGCCATGAATTTTTCTCTTGCTAACTGAAATCTGTGTAGCAAGTTCAAACCTAATTTAAGTATGCTTGAGACCAGCCAAATCCCCATGTCCTAGAGAATACAGTGTTCATCTGGCATTCTCTTCTAACCAAGATCTGGTGAAGAGGAGCAAAAGGCATTTTATCAGGAAAAGAGTTTTGAATATGCCTACCCTGGAAGTGGTGCTTTATTATTTGCTTAGGAAGTACTGGCAAGGGGCCTGATTGCTGTTGCAAACTTCCTCATTGTTTATTTCCATTCAAACAAAATTAAGCACATGCTATAGAGAGATGTTCACCTTGCAAACCCTCACCCCTGCTGTTTGCCACTGCCACTTCCCTGGGCTGAAAACACCCAGGAATTTGCTGCTGGCAAAATAAGATGGACTAACCAGAGCCAGTGGTTTGAGTTAACGTGGCTGGTTCTTATCTGAGCAGACTGGGGAGCACCTGGTGATGTGATGTGACTGCTTACATTGAACAGCATTGCTGGTTTTAAAAAATCATCTAGCGTTGCAAAGTGGTCTCTTCTGAAACCAGCAGTCAGATGGGAAAGTCTGACAGTCTGTCACCTAAAATGTGTATACTGCACAAAGATAAATACGAAATCAATATGTGGAGGGGATAGCTGTAGCATTAATCTGCTGTGGTGGGGACTAGTTTTATAATAATGAAACCTGCAGCAGGTACTGTGAAGCTTACTGAATCAACTGAAGTGCTGGTGTTTGGTTAGCATAAAATAACCTTTCTGTTAGGTGTAATTAAAGAATCAAGCATACTATGATTACACAATTAAGTGCTACTAAAATTTTGATTTAGTTCAGTGTCTCTGTAAATACATCAGTAATGAAGGACATTACCCAAAGGGTACATGATGGTGGAAGGACAGTAAATCTATTTCAGATTTCCTAAATTCATGGTGTAGCTCTAAGAACAGGGTCAATTATCCATGTGCCTTTCTTCGTATCATTAACATTAAATATGAGATTTGTTGGTTAGTATGCTTATGTGCTGTTGCTAGTTTCTTTTATAATGTAAACACTCACAGCTATAATTGGATGGTGTTTCCCTTTTTCAGGAAATTGTGCTATACCATCCTGCTCTGTATTCTTGCATTCTAGAACTTGATAATTTCACTTTTAACAAATCCCTTTTATCATGGAAAGGTGAAGATGAGTCACACATTTGACTAACAGGCTACTGACTTCTCTTACTCTAATTTTGTGTAACAGTTACTGTCTTTCATTTAGGTGGTTTAATGTTGCGCCCTGTCAAAGAAAAGCAGTTTCAAGATTTCCACAAGATACCTATTAACTGATTCTCTATTTTGTTTCCAAGTAGCTTGACATGATTGCACAAGGAAATCTGTCAGCTGAGGGATCTGATTTACAGAAGTGTGTTTGATAAATGTCTATCAGTATGCTTAGGCAGGCAGTATCAACTCCTTTAAGTTTAATACTAAAGGCAAATGAGTGTTCTTTGGGTCAGACTACTAGCATGGGATTCTTGAAATGCTGCTTGGCATTTATCATTTAGGGATAATTAAGTATGGCAGAATCATCTTGCTGGGCTTTGTCTTCTTTTCATGTAGATCTAATTGTTAAATCTAATTAGTTTTAACAGCTCTGTTGCCCAAATATAAGGACAGCTACAGGAACAACCTGTGGCGGTGAGCACCGCTCCATACCCAGGGTTCTAGCTGAAGGTACATGATGCCAAATAAAGCCAAACCTACTAGGCATAAATATTGTAATGGCACAGATATATTTATGAGAGACTGGTCTTTCATCCTGCCTAGCTCCTTTGTACATTTCCAATGCTTATATATCCCTTTGTCTTTGACAAAGGTGCACAGAGAAAGGAGCCAAAGTTTAGAATATAAAATATTAACAATATACAAGTGATTAAGAGAAATGCTCAAATATTCTCATACATGATAACCTCATCTTTCTATCAGAAAGTTCTGTCAGGTGTTGTCTAGGAATTGTCAAACTAGCGAATTGAAAAGTCGGAATGAAAAGTTTGAAATCAATTAGATGTTTTGAAGGAAGGGATCACAAATGTTTCCCTCCAAATGTGATCTTCATAAAATATGCAAATGAAATAGCAAAATTGATAGGCAAGGGCAAATGTATAATAATACTGAGGTGTTTCCTCATATGTGAAGTACAGGAAATGGAAAAGTTGCTTTGATTCTTTCCTGATAGTGGGGTAAATTCTAAAGAAGTTATTCAGCATATGCTGTTGACATGGTTTTCTTCTCCCAAATAACATTTTTCATCCTTTTGAAGAGCCTTTTGAAGTGAGTCCAGTTTTGTGAGTCTAGCTATGTGTAATGCCAATTTCTCCATGATGTTTTTTCCTTTTGTTTTGAGAATAGCTTTGTTTTTATATTTTATTCTGCTTAATATGAATGAAACCAAAGTAAACCTGGTTTAACTGGAATTCACCCACCTAGCCTTGTACTCTAAAATTCAACTAAATAATTTAAAATGAACTCCCATCATGTGTATGTGCACACTTCTTCCATGTTCCTGTGAAACACGACCTTTCCCCACTGAATTCCCACCTGTTTAGAGACACTTATTTTAATCCCGCTTGCACTGCAGCAGCCCTGCTCCGCAGAGGAGGCAGTCCTGGCATTTGGGGCATTTTCTGTAGGCACACAGCGGGGCAGAGCCAGGCTAGCTGCTTGCAGGCACATCTGCCCTGGGAGCTACGTGGAAGGCTCATCAGGAATGATTATAGCCAATAGGATCCTCTTTCCAGAGCCCATTCCCTGTGTATATTGACTTTTGGGTCCTGTGTATGGGTGGACAGTTTGCGGCAATGAAGATTTCCAGTGGTTTTGATGAGGATGCAGCTAGAAATTATGTGCCTGAAACTCATAAGGATTTGTGCTGTGTGGTGGGTACTCATTTTCAAATTTCACTGCTGGAGGGGAAAAAAAGACAGAATTTTTGAGTATTTTCCAAATGGAAGTGAATAGTTTTCATCCAGTCTCTAGTAAAATTAAATCCAACAACATTGGCATATGTGCAAAGTCTTGGGGAGGTTTTGTTGGCAGCCAATATAAAGAGCAGTTCAGTGGGCTCATTTTCACTTTGGGGGTTGGACAGTATGACTCTACAGAAGTTTTAGGTTACCACAGTTTAATCTGCAAGTATAATTCTCCAAATTTCCCTTATTTCTCCTTAAAAGCAGTCATTAAAATCTGCTGACATTTCCCTCTTTCTTCAGAGAGCATGGCAGCCCAAGGAAATAGCAGTTTTCCAGACCAATGTCGAAGCAAAGTCTTATTCTAATTGCTGTCAAGTTACTTATTTTTCTCATAGCTGTAAAGCAGGTGTCTGTTTCTCAGCAGCAAATCGAATGAGCGAGTGTGAATATGAATACCCCTGAAAGCTGAAACAACTTTGAGGATCATGAGCCACATCAACTGTGTGGGTGGAGCTGAAGAAATAGGATCAAATAAATTATTTCCCTGTTGATTTCTTATGAAAATACAGTTTATTTAAATTAAGAGCTTTGGGTAGTGTGTGTAAAAAGAGAAATTGCTCCAATTTACACTAGAGACTGCGCTAGCTACCAGACAGGGAATCCCTCCCAAGCGTGAGGTTAGGCTTTCCTTCTAATTTGCACAGTGTCTCTCATTTTCACAAGCACGTTTCAAAGCTGGGTGCATGGGCGCGCTTCCTTACTGCAATGGAATAACAGGGCTGTGTTTCTGGATCCAGATGGTGATGGATCTAGACTGGGAACTGAGTAGGGTCACCTTGGGTGGTAGAGGCATTAGCAGTGCAACCTGTGTAAAGCACTGTGGGGAACTGTTTTGTGATACTGAAACATTAAAATAGTTTTTTTTCCTAACTTGAGATCATTAATGACAGTCCCTCATTTGAAGCTACTGTAACAGCTGATTGCATTTCTGTTAAGAAAAGTTTTATGATGGCATTGAACTTGCTAGGCCAAAGCTGCGCTTGGTCTTTGGGGATTACTCTGCTACACTTGAAAATTCTGCTTGTGGCTCTATCACTAAATAAAATTCTTTCCTTCCAGAGAAGCTATAAGCCAGTTGTAGCAATGAAAGAAAATATATTGGAGGCCCGTGTCAAGCAGGCCCCAGAGTTCCCAGAGCCCCTGTTGAGAAGAGCAAATTTCAAACATATGTTAAATATACTTAAAATTACAAACTTAGTTTTCTTTGTCTGTAACTTCGGCTACATTTAAGATTTTGTTTCTTCTAAGTTTTTCTCACTTCTGTTACTATTGCAATGAGCAAAATCTGCCTGCAGTATGAGAATTCTCAGCTAATTGGGCTTTTTAGTTACTGTAGACTTTGCCAGTTTAGCACACATGTTGCTGTTGTGTGCTGTAGTGATAGTGTAATTAAAGCAAATGCAAAGTATATAAATAGCTGACTCTTCTTTGCAGAAACAGCTAACTCTATATTGCATTTGCACTTTTAAGCGCATGATGCCCTATGAGGAGAGGCTGAGGGAGCTGGGCCTGTTCAGCCTGGAGAAGAGAAGGCTGAGAGGGGATCTGACCAGTGTCTATAAGTACCTCAAGGGAGGCAGTGAGGAGGATGGGGCTGCCCTCTTTTCACTGGTGGTCACTGACAGAACCAGAGGAAATGGCCACAAACTGAAGCCCCAAAAGTTCCACAGGAACTTAAGGAAAAATTTCCTGACAGTGAGGGTGCCAGAGCCCTGGAACAGGCTGCCCAGAGAGGTTGTGGAGTCTCCTTCTCTGGAGATCTTCAAGACCCGCTTGGATGCAGCCCTGTGCCAGGTGCTCTAGGTGGCCCTGCGTGTGCAGGGGGGTTGGACTAGATGACCTCGAGAGGTCCCTTCCAACCTTAGGCATTCTGTGATATCTGGAGCAATAGAGACTTTCTGGCGCCCACAGGCAGTACCTGCGGCTAACCAGCCCTGGGCTTGGCTTTTGGAGCAGTCTGTAGCTTTCGAGGGAGCTAAGGAGTAAATCTCCCTGCACACAGGAAGGGTTTGGAAGGAAGCGTCTCTGAGCTTTCTTGCTGGAACAAAGTTAAAGAGCCAAACTGTAACTAATTGAATTTATCCTTGCTTCCTATCCGAGTTTCAACATTTTTCATGACCCAGACTTGAATGGAAAAGTATATGAAAATATTTTTTTCATAAAAAGAGCACTGTCAGTACAGAATATTTTAGGTTTTGTTTTTATTTTTGTGGGCAACATATTTTGTGCTTTGTGTGATCTGTTTGTTTTGGGAAATAGTGAGGACCTGTATTGTTCATTGTCTTAATTCCTGTCCTTCAGGTATAATTTTAAGAACTGAGCCTGCAAAACAGAACATTATGAATTTTATGAACTTCTGTCTCACAAAAGGCACTTAAGAGCTGCAATTTTCTTTTAGCGTGGCCTTAATGATGTTTGTGGCACAGCAAGACTGTCAAGAGAATTTGAAAAATTAGAGGATATGAATCATCAGAAAAATGGTGCTAATGTTATTTTTCCATGACTACTGGTCCATGATGTCAATCTGGATCCAATCTTGCTTTATTATTGAGACCAAAAACTCATCAGGTTTAGAAAGATTTTCCCTGATATTCCTTGGAACTTTGTCTGATACCACAAGTCATACAGTTATTAAATTCTGTTTAACTATTTTGAAAAATTTAGTTAATGAGAGTAGTAACACAAAAACCTGAAAACCCTCTTAGCACAGGGGGGCCAAAATCCTGGATAGATGCTGCAGTGTGCTGCAAAACGTTTCCAGAGAGGATGGCCAGAGACAACGTTCCTGTTCGTGTCCAATTGCCAAAGCAGGGGTGATTAGGCCCACGTTAATTCACAAGTGCAATGAGACCTTCCCAACCTCGAGCTGACTGTTTGTTGGCCACGAGCACTTGCGATGAAACTTTTCTGGGGGCGATTACCAGGATGGAGCCCATGATGATCTGATATGAGAGATGGGGAACACCCTGGAGATTCTTTCTAATCAATGGGGCATCCTTTCCATTTTACCACTGGGAAGGCTTGAAGGGAAAGTCTTTATGCTGCAAAGAGACTGGGAAGCGCGTTTGTTCCTAGGGAAGTGTCTTGATACCCTCCTGCCACGGGCCATGTGCTTCTACCTGGAAGGACCAAGATGTTGGTAAAAGTCCAGACTCCCGCTGTGAGGAGGAGAGCCCTCTCCGTGTGTGCTGTGTGCAGTGCAGAGCCTCTGCTGCCAGTCTCCGGCGCTCACAGTGCACGTGTGGGCAACACAGAAGGGCTTAGGCTGTGATATGTGCTGAAATATACTTTTCCTACTGAGTAATCTGCTGGCTTTACAGATCGTCCCTGCCTTAAATGCTTTGTGTTACTGTTCTTCACCTTGGAGTTGCTTTCAATCCAAAGGTGTCTTAGGGATACTCTGATACACATATATGCACGAATATATAGGTCACTGTCGAGGAATGTGTGATATCTGAAGGGAAGAGCTGAAGGAGTTTACAAAGCTCTCAAGAGATGAGTTTTACTTTTAGGCAACATTAGTAGTAATAAACTTTCTGTATGTCCCGTCTCTGTTCTGTGTTGTGCAAAGGAGTCTAACAGTGTTCCTCCCGTCCTTCTTCCCAGAGAAAAGGCTTCTTATCCACACCAGAGGCTCCTCTACCGGCCCCTTGCAGCCAGCGTCCTTCAGCACAGCGAGCAGCTCTGGCAGGCAGCCTTCCTCGGGGAATGGCCATCCCTCCTGTCCCTCTTCCTCTTCAACTCTCTCTTCTTTGAGCCCAGCTTTTGTAACTTTGCTATAGATTTTTAAAATATCTTGGTCTACTTTTTCCTCTGTTGGTGTTCAAGACAGAAACTTAGTATCATGGTTCAGTAGTTAATTCTTAGTTCTCCAAGAACTTGACTTATTTATCGAAGATTTGCTTATTTCTGTCTTTCACAGCCAGATTTTTCATTTCAAAATCACTGGATGTGAACACTTGTCATGTCTGACTGGAGTCCTTAATCCAAAAATGTTCCCCGATTAAAAACTTTGAGATCCCTGCCTCTCTTCAGAGTGTTCCTTTTCTTATGACATGAAATGTTCTGATGACATTTCCCTGAGTTTAAAATGAAGTTTCCAGCCAGCTCTTCTGCAAAACACTTCTGTTGTGGTATTACAGCTGATAGGTAATGCCCAGTGTAGCTATGAATCTTTTCTTATATGTGACCAATGTCAGAAATTCATCAGTAACTGTATAGCTAAATGCCACCTGACACTGGAGTCGCTCCTGTGTTCCTCACTTAAAGGTGGTTACAGAATTACACCAGCATGGACCTGCAGAGATGGAGTAATGAATTCTTAGATGGCCTTTCCAGTATGAGGCTTTTGGCAAAGGGAAAAAGATTTGGTTTTGTTTTTGAAAAGCAATTCTGTGCACTGCTTGGATCCTGTTGGGAATGAAATTGTTTGTACTCCGTGGTCACTTCTTAAACCACACTTTTATTGAGAAAAGAAAGCCTGACCCTGGCTTGTAACATGTCTTTCAAGGGAAACTGCCACTGTTAAGGAAAGCAAGGAGAAGAGAAAATATTCTTCCTGCTTTTCTAGTGTGGTGCTTGTTGTTACTGTGGGAAGGAAGGGACAGAATCTCCTGGGCGTTTCTGTTGCTGATTTCAAAATGGCCTGCGTCTTCTCTTGCAAAGCAGACTCGGATGAACCTCATGCAGCGCAGCCTGTGGCTGGTGGTGACACCGCGTATCTGAATAGCGCCTGGGCTCCAGGCTGAGCTGCGGCCTCGTGGTCGGGGCAGCAGATGCTCCAGGACTCAGCTTGGACGTGGCCTCCTCAGCTGGCACCGCTCAGAGGCACTCACCGCCTTGAGATTTTGAGTCAGGTCAAAACTCTGCCCAAACAGCTGGGCATGACTGGAAATAAAGCTCAGTTTAACCCCTGGCTGCTTTTTAGACCCTGTGACTGCTCTCATCACCCTCCTGCCGGCATTTGCCCCTGAGTGCCCATATTTCAGTTTTACAAACTGAGCTGGAGTTTAGATTTTATCCCAACAGCTATGTTGGCAATTTTCTTTGTATCCTTTTAAAGGTAACTGATGCTTTTCTTTCTCAGGTCACGAGTGGCACCTCAATATTGAATGCTGGCTCAGGAGAGGGGTGCTAGCTTTGTATGATTGATCTAGTTGCTACATCTGGCTCAGCCAAGTATGTGCTTGGATGTGTAGCTTATATACATCATAGGCAGTCTGCAGTTTAACAGTCAAGGTTGTTATTTTTTCAATGACTGTTATTTTCTCTGATATTGATGATTTTTCTGTGAAATTCTGTCACTCCTTTACCATAGTTTTCCAAAGTATTTCTGTTTTTTTTTCAGGGCTTTTCAAAGCTTTGGCATTTTCATGACACATATGTTACATATAAAATTCTTCCAACTAATGTGGGGATAAAGTGAAATTAAAGTATTTCTCAAGAACCATGACAAATTGTCTTCCATGTCCTGTAGCTATAGCTTAAAAAAAAAAAACCCACATTTTTTACAGTATTTTCCTACCACTTCAAACTATGAGCTTCATAAAAGCAAACTCTGAATCCATGTTTTGATTTCACTGTATGTTGAAATGGATATGTCAGCAGCAACATTTTTTTTCCTAGACTTGAAGTTACAGTAGTTTTCCATAAAAATAATGGAAACTTTGTGCTGAGCTACTTCATATTAGTTAGTTTTGCATGTCACCTCCAATGTTTCTGTTGGCTGACAAAAACGGCTGGTATTTTCTGTTTATCAGTTCATTTGACTCTTTCTCTGCAAAGCCCAAAAGTTAATAGTCTGCAGGTGGAAGACTTCACATCTTAAATGGAAAATTTGATTGATTGCATTGAAAAGAGGCAGGCTTCCAACCACATTGCTGACATGTTGTTTTTAAATCAGTTATGAGTTCTAATTTGATTTTGTTTGATGATTCTAGGAGAAATTTTTATAACTTAGGTGATAAGGTGGATGTAATTGGATCGTTTTATTATTTTAATGTGAGCTCAAATGAATAAGTACGCTGGATATTTTAGCTATCCTGACAGTTCTAGGAAGCAACCAATTTACCTGCTGCAATTTTGTTTGGGGTTGGGTTGAGCGTGGCAGGAGTAGCTGTCTGCCAGACAGCCCTGGGAAACCTGCTGCTTACCTGTCCCACTTGCTCTAGAGACTCTACAAAACTGGTATCAGAAAAGGCAGTATTCTAAGTGAAATTCAGATTAGTTTGATTTTCACTCTCTTATGAATACATATACTTCCTTCGCTAAAAAGAAAGAAAATTGTCAGCTTACATCCTTAACTGTTGCAGGTTAAAAATGCAATGTACTGACACAGATGCAGAATCTCATTAAAGCTGCATACTACAGATGCTTTCTAATGAAAAAATGTCTTTCCAAAAACATCAAATTCCTCGATGTCCCAAACACTTTTTTTCCATGCTCTCCTTCAAAATATCATATTAATGCTTCTCTTACTGCCTGCCTTGAAAGGAAAAAAAAAAAGATGAGAAAAGTTCAGGAGAGCAGCCCCAACCCTTGCCTCTTCCTCCCCCTCCCCACTTCCATTTTGAATTCTCTATAATGTATTTCACCTAATTCTATGATGCAGAAAGTTTAGTTTTTTTTTTGCCAACAACTTTTTTTTTTCTGTATTATGAGTACTTTTGTGTCCTCATCTGTTCAAAGAATTGCATTCCTGCATAGCCCACAGTTTCCTGCAGGAATGGTGTGTGTCATGGTTTTTGTTTTTCCTTTTGTTTTATTTTAAGGTTATTTGGTCAGAAGAGCAGGGTGTGCCCTGACAAGTAGTAATAATCAGCTGAATTAAATTGGTCAATTGGATGGTTTTCTACAAAGCTGGCATTTGAGAATGCTTGAGGCCTTCAGCCTGGTCCCAGCTGAGCTCCCAGAAAGGGCGCAGAAGAGCCTGGATGTTTCTGAGACTCCTAAAGCTACCGGGTGCTACCAGGAAAGTCCCACATCAACATCCCACTGTATTCCTTTGCTCTGAAACAAACTTCCTCTTTCCATTTCAGCCTTCTTCTTTGAAGGCGTTTGCTCGGTTGGGCTCACTGAGATATGGAGCATGAGGTGCCTGCAGTTGAGCTGCCTCGTTCACGTGAGCTTGGCTCTATTGGCGCTTCATACTGCGGTTGCAGCAGTGACTGCAGCAGGTGTGCTTGCATGTGCCTAGAAAGGTCTGCTTTTGTCAAAGAGGAGTCAAGTTACTCTGGAAAGAGTTAGATCTAACCAAATCCTAGTTTCTTTTTTTTTTTGTACTTTTAGTTTTTGTACTTTGTTGTGTAAATTGACTTTTTGTGTCAGGCAGGTATTTTCATATCAATGGAATAAGAAGCTAAACAGTACCAGTAAATTAATTTTTCTGTTTCACTAAGCTGTTATTAAATTTGAAAAGAACACTGTGCTGACACTTGAGGTAAATACAAAGTTCCATTGGGTCAAAGTTAATTACTTTTAAATGGTCTATTTGAGTAGAAGTCTCTTGCAGTTCCATTTGAAATGAGAAAAACAATTGCCCAGTAAGCAGAGAGATGCTCGCACCTATCTTAACGTGAATACCTTCAGCTATACAATTATATAGAATTTAGCTATACAATTATATACAATTATACAGATCAGCATCTATAAAAACTATTTCTTATGAGCAAGCTGCCATATTTTGCTGTAGTACTCTATTTTAGGATAAATATTTGAGATCCATCCAATTTGACAACATGTACTGTTCTCTGTCATTTTTGCAGCCTATTTCAGTATTTTGTGTGGAATATAAGTAGATGATTAATTTATTTTAGCTTAAAATACTAACTCTTGCAGTTAAAAACACAACAAAACAAAAATAAAGCTAAGTGTCCCTAAACTTTTGGGCTCTAATTCTGTTATATTTAGAATTACCACAAAGTCTGTCACCATAGTTTTTTTTTGCCTCTGCCAGCTTCAGATGTGCATCAACTGGAAAAATCCTTCTAAGCAGGAGCTCTAGCAATCCGCTCGCATTGGCAACTACCTACCTCAGCACTAGATCCCAGACCACATTCTGTCATTAATTTGCTAATCTATATAATTCATCTCTCCAGTTTGTGCAACCAGACACCAGCTGAGGTTAATTTTTTTTCTTAATTTTTTTGAGGGGGGAAAAAAAATGCTTTGAAACAACTGGCATAGAAGGGTTTTTAGGAAGCAGCTCAAAAGGTGGTTGCTGAGAACATCTTTGCATAGAGTTTTTTTATAGCAAACAATCAGCTTCAGCTATGTTTGACAATCGGTGAGAAAGGATCAATTTCCTTGAAATGGTGCTTTCTAGATATTTTGGGGTCTCGAATAATGTTTATGTGCATTAATTTTATCTCTGGTTTCGCCTCTCGTTATTTCTTTGATCTGAAAATCAGGCAAATAGAATTACAGAATGAGGATGTACCTTTTTTCCGTTCTCCTTCTCACCCCATTCCCCAGTACTGCCTTGGATTTGGTTTGATATGCTAATTTCACTGTAAATCTCACTCTTTCTTGAGCTGAGACAGAGAGAAGTTGACTGCATCATAATTAATGAGTTATCAAAGGTTGCTTCTTATAATTTTAATATTCAAGATCTAAGGAAAAAAACAAACAAATTATCCGAGGCCTTTTATGTATATTACTAATAAATACAAAATAGACATAGATATAGATATCTTGTCCTGATTTGTCCTTAGATAATATACAAGTTCTAGTTTTTGTTTAATGCTCAGTACAGAATGACTTCAAGACGTGTGTGGGTAACACTGCAGTGCTGGAGTGGACAGTACATCAGGTGCAGCCTCCTTTGCAATTTGCGGTGCTTTGCTCTTGCTTTGGAACATTTTGTTGCCTTACCAAGGGTATTTGCCACATACTACAGCAGTCTGTGTGGGGCACTAATGGAAAAAGCAGATGAAAAAAGGGAGGCATCGGTCAGGGACAGCCTTTTCCATGGAGACAGCAGGATCTAACTACTGTCAAAAGTTACTGTATCTGTAGGTGGTACTTTTGCATAGAGAACACATGGAAAACAAACTCTCTTTATCAAAAAAAAAAGCTTCTATAATTGGTTTAAACATATTGCATATGTTCACCAACATGTCTGTGTTTACATAAGACCCAGAACATGAAATGTAAAGGTCAAATTCAGAAATGTCAAGTTCCAGAATCTGCAGCGAGTCAGAAATTTCTCCAGCAAGCTAACAAGGTTAAACCTCCTTATTAAAGAAATTTGTTCTAAAGTGTATTTTGTGCTTTGCATCTGAATAGGTTTGCAGCGAGTCTGCCACGATTCTGGCTTTCATTTAAAGAATGAAAAATATGCTTTCTTTGAGATTATGGTAATTGACGGATGTCCTTATGCTTTTTGAAATGTTTTTACGTTTTACAGTACTGGATTTGTTTCTCTAATACGAGAAAATGCTGGTGTGGTTTTAGAATTACATTTCGTGGTCTCAGGTACAAACATGACTATTAACGAGCTGTTGTATTAGAGTATTGTAGGATGCTGTTCTTGGGTATCATTGAAAATAAGTAAAGGTTGATTGTACTTGGGTCGGCAGAGAGGTTCATAGCTCCAGGGCAACTGCAAAGGTCTCAGAGTGTCAATATTTGTTCTTTTTTCAAACAATGAGAGCAGGAAAAACAGAGAGAAGAACCAGATGAGGCACTATGGCTACAGTTTGATGATCTTTATATGGAAGGGGCTTGTGCTAACACTTGCGAATGCAGAAAACAAAGGCAACCATCTGAGTTATTCTGAATGTAGCTGTAGATGCTTGTGATATTCTGTGAGTTCCGATTAATATTAATTTTCCTTTATTATTGTAATTGGCATAAAGCTGCACATCTGGGCTGTGTGCAGCAGGATGTACGGCCTGTCTCAGCCCCTATTGTTTAGAAAAAGTGGATTTTTTTTAATCTCTCATCATAAATGTTCATTTGTACCATAGAGATGACCCTGTTATTCCCACTTCGAAGTTTATCTGTGCTCATCGGCAGCACAGTGTTTTCACAGATGTTACCAAATACAGTTAGATGCAAAAATGTTGCCTTGTGCCTGAAGGAGTTTCCAGGCCCTGACCTACCAAAGAGCCACCAGTGATCTTTGGAGATATCCTTTCCTTCCCTGTGCGGGAAGTCCATTAAAGGTCCTTGTTCTCTGAGAACAAGATGATGTCAGTTGTGGGGTACGTTGTATTTTTACATTAGTGTTTCTGTTTGTGAGAGCTGATGCCTCCCAAGTGCTGAAGGAAGAGGAGGAACGGAATACAGGCAGCAAGACCAACAGCTATTCTGAGCCCATGGCCTTTTCCCTGGGAAATCTGCATTTCATCTGCAAAATAGGTTTTGGTGGGTGTTTGTGGGCTCTCAAGATGAGTTACAGCTCTGCTGCGCAGAGTGACAAATGCTCAGAGGTAATTTTAAGGAATGTATTTGAAAGTACTACTATAAAAAGTGACAGAGGTAGTTAGGACCCAAAATCTAAGTAATGGATTCAAATTCCCAGATCACAGTTAAGCTACTAAAATTTTATACCAAGCTTCTATGATGTCCTAAAAGCAATCACCATTTGCATCATGTTTCAAGTGCTAGTAACATGCTGAATTGACTTGTGTGTCCACTGATACAAATCTGACTAAGAAATTGTATTCCAACTGAAATAAGACAGCAAAGGTCTTATTTCAGGGTAGAATGCCAGTTGATTATGGTATTGTGGTATTTTTCACTAAAAAATGAGTTAGAGCGTAACTAAGGAGAATGATACTCTGCAGTTCCACTCAATCAGTGTAACTAAAACTTAGTGGTATTGGAAAACATCAAAAAGCAAAGCAAATGTGTATGTGTGTATATTTATGTGTGTGTGTATGTATACTATAGTATATATATATGTGTGTGTGTGTGTGTGTGTGTGTGCACAAATACACATATATCTGTATATGTGTATGTGTATTTTTTTTAAGAATCCTTTTTCTTCATTTAAGAAGATGCCAAAAAAGTTTCAGTTTACGAAGTCATATTGGTCGTTTTCCCTCAGATTCTTAGGAACTTACATTCCATTCTTCATTTATCATTCTTCCATTTTGTTTTGTTTTATAGAAGGCTTGCATTTTATTATTGCACATTTTAATATCATTCTTTTTCAAACCTGCATATTTACTTTGTATGTATTTCCTCAGATATGAGTTATCTTGTTGTTTTGCTGAAAACCAAGCTGTGCCCTGTCAACAACAGAGTATTTCTGGGAACTTTCCAGATTTTGGAACAATAGGAATGGTTGAGTCATCTTGTTCATAAATTATTTGCCACATAATCAAAGGTTTTAGTTTTAATTAGTGCCTTTTTAAGCACAAGGAGGGATTTAATGAAAGTACTTCTCAGTGTTGAAGTCCCTACTGCAGAAGAAAAAGGCCTAAAATGTCCAAATTCTCTTTTGTGAGATTTAACTGTGGAAACAGTGACTGTCCAGCTGTGATATTGATTACAGATCACAGGCAGCTTTCATCTGGTAATCAAAAGGGGGTTTGGGAGGAGGGTTTGTTTTGTTTTTTTTCTGAGAGTTTTTAGGAAGTTTTGAAACTCTTGGGAAACTCGATACATTAGTATTGCTGAGTATTGGACATGTGCAAACTAAATAAATCTTTTAGTGTATCT
Source organism: Crypturellus undulatus (assembly GCA_013389825.1). NCBI lineage: Eukaryota > Metazoa > Chordata > Aves > Tinamiformes > Tinamidae > Crypturellus > Crypturellus undulatus. The sequence continues at coordinate 2,732,641 of VWPW01001968.1, read as the reverse complement.
ATTGATGAAAAAAAAATCATGTTAGTGTTTGTGTGTCACTTGGGCACGACAGCTTGCTTGGCACTCGGTCCCCAGCTCTGCAGCTTGGCAACACTGCCCTGGAGGCAGCGTGTTCTGCTGCTCCTCTTCCTTCAGCATGTGGGGCTTGCCGGCTCTCAGGAACAGAAGCACCGTGTAAAAGCACAACATACTGCACAGCTGACAACATCTGGCAGGCCAGCATGTGCTCAGTCAAAAAGGACCTTTATAATGGACTCCACACACGTGAAAGGAAAGGAAATCCCAGGAGATGACCAGCGGCTCTTTGGTAGGTCAGAGCCTGCAAAGCCCTTCAGGCACAATGCAGCGCTTTTGTGCTAAGTGAGTTTTTTCTATTGCTTATTATGGTATGCATTTATTTAACATTATAGATAATGAATTTTCTAGTTATTGTCTTTGCTTGGCTAGACTTCCTAGTGAGTTTGAACTGGGCAATGTTCAGTAAGGAAATGTCTGCCCATAAAATGAGGTCTTGCTTTGCTAGACATCCATGCACTCTACAGTTCTGTTAAGGCAGTTCACAAAGCTTTAGCCTGGTGCTCACTTTAAAGTCAAAAGAATAAAATAGGAATGTAATCTTGTTCTCTTCTTCCTATAATTGCTCCCTATTAATTTATTTTTCAATATATTAGGTTACGTTTTTGTTATGTCAGCTATATTTTACCTTGAGGCTTGTTTTGAAAGATTAAAAAAAATGCTCTCTGGAAATACTTTCTCTTCTGGTTTGCCCATTGCATTCAGGATTTACTTTTACAATTAAAGGAGTAGTTTCAGGTCAACTTATAATTTAACTATTTTAGTGAAAAATTTCCCCATTTTTTCCAAAATGCATGCGCCACCACAGGGTCGGTTACTGGGTGCATGCTCTGCGGAGACAGTCCTTCTGTCTCGGGCTTTCTTGTTGCCACTGGAACGTGTGTTTTTTGAAACAGATCTTTTGTGGATGCCAATAAAAGGGATTGAAAATCTGTTTCTGACCTGTAGGTCTTGGGCAGGGGAGGGGTGACTGAAGTGGCTGCCTCTCTTCATGGTGTTATTATCATCTTGTGGTTCCTGCTAAAGCATCTTTGAAACGGAAAACATTATTTTAGCTTGCTGTAGCAGTTTTGAATGGTGGAAAGCATGTGAGAAAGTGGACCAAAGCAGAACAGAGCAGAAAAGGAAGTTTAATATTTTGAAATAATTGTTCTTCCATAAGCCCTCTCACCACAGGTCTTGGGGAAGTACCTGGACCTACAGGTGCAGAGAGCCTTCCCCTGGTCCTCACACTTTGCAAGTAGCTCTCTGTTTCACATTTCCTCAAATCTTAGAAGTGCAATTGCTGCTTGCTGCTCAAAAGGAGAAGTATAAAGATGTTGCCAGCTAGCTAGAACTCCTGTTGCTTGAAATCCTTTAAAACGCTCCATCTTACCTGGTCTCCTAGGGTCAGCGGAAGAAAGAATTGCCTGTGTTAAAGTTAACCTGAGAACTGTGCCTGATTATTGTTGATTTGCCCTTTCGAGGGAGGTGAAGTGCTCTGTGAGGTTGCTATAGTAGCTGCACTTCTTGAGCATCATCCTGGGAGTTACAGCGGCCAGGAAGGCTGCTCCAGAGACAGACAGGGATTAATGGCATATTCATAGACTCACAGCTCTGGAGGAAGCCTCGGGAGGTCGTCTGAGCCGTACTTCTGCCTAAAGACGAGGCAAACTCCACTTAATGCTTTTCTCACAGGTATTTGGTCTGAAAAAACACCAGAGGTGGGGTGGATCAGCATCCCTTGATGATACACTCCAGGGCTTAACTAATCTGTCTCCTGCTTTATCTTCAGCTGCACAGGGCTTTTTGTCTTCTGTCTTAGTTCCTTGACTTTGTGATGTGTTTATTTGAAAGACTTCGGCTGATGATAAAATAGAATGACTCAGACCTCTTAGATTAGCTTAAAATCTATGAAAATGAAGCTAAAAGAGAAATTTATTTTGCTTAATGTTAACTAGATGATCTCTGCCTGATTGGGGAGTGGGTTAAGTAGAATCACTTGACTTCTAACTCCGTTTTGCCTCAAGAAATATGAGCAAATTCTGCCTCTGAAGCACACCATGCTGAATAATTTAGTAACTCTGGGACTGTTTTTGTACATAAAGGTATCACGGGGAGGAATGCAGCATTAGTTTGCATGGAGGCTTTATGTAATTTTAAATATAATATATATTATAGCTAATGTATGCTTGATGAAAATAATCTGTTCAAGCATTAGCTGTTCTGTAACAGATCCAAAATCTAATGTGAAATTGGTGTTTAAATAAAATTAATGGAGCCTATCACCATAATGTGCCAAGGCAGCTTATGGTGCTCTGACAGTGTAGCAGCCATAAATTAGTTGGATCAATTTTGCAAAGAACACCTAGGCAAGCAAGTCTGCATTGCAGCTCCTGGTGGCTTCGGGTATGCAGGGCACGATGCCACCGAGGGCCGTGGGACAGATCTGCCCACGTTATGTGGGCTGCAAATGTTTGAGCTCTGGGTACGTGCACGCGCTGTCAGTCAGACGGCGGGTGATTTCAGGGCACGCAGGACTCGGCAGTAGTTTATGTCAACCCATGTCTGCTCCCATCGAGGTGTTGTGTTGAGCACAGCTTGCTGGAAATCATGAGCCGTAACACTATGTAGATGCAAAATATTTTGCTTCTGTTTTTTCTGGTTTTGCCTTTTTAAACAAATAATTCCGTTAAAAGAATTTATATCTGCTGATAAGCCTATGAGTGTTTATGTGTTTCTCTGTGCTTGTTGTTTATGCGAGCGTTATGCACAGGTTTTAATAGAAGCAAGGAAGATGCATTGAGGTTTTCCATGAAGGAAAATGATGATTCATCTCTCAGATGTGAAATATTAAGTGAAATGCTTACAATCCACCTGGCAGGAAGAGTTTCTCCTTAATTTAATTCACTGAGAATAATTCATTAATCAACACTTCTGATCTGTGTCAGTCAAAACTAGATTTCCTTACTTTAGATTCTCACTTTGTGTTCCTTTAATTTTTGAATATATGTTGGATTTGGCCTTGAAATAGCTTTTTGTGTGCTGCATTTCTTGATACAAGTAAATGTCTGCTGTAGGATTTTAATATTCTAGTGAATTATGTTACTTGCAAAATAATGTTAGTCCCAAAAGTTACTGCAAGTGGTAAGAATATCACACTCAAACTAGGAATATTATTCAGTGCCACAGAAGTACCTGAGTTCTGGTAGCAGTTTTAAATGTCTGATGCAGTTGTTGGTGAGTAGTAGAAACTGGAAAACATACAGGCTTAGCTTTGTGCCTAGCTTTGCATAGGCAATGTTTTCACTGGAAATAATGTAATTGCACTGATAAACTGGACTTATTTCTATTCAATATCACATTAGTCTTAGTGAAAGGCTTTTGGTTAGCTCAGATAGCAAAGAGTAATCTAGGAATTCTCTGTGAAGTACTGGATAAATTTATGTTTAGTAGCCTGCGCCCTGAGCCTGCTCAAAGCCTTACAAAGAGCATCAGCTCCTTCCAGTATCTCTGTTGAGTGACAGGGGGCTTCTCATTTTGCCTGACAAAGTGGCTGTGGAAGAGGACTGGCACCTTTGCCTCTTCCTCCAGCAGAGGATCAGCCTCCTTGGCCAGCAGCTGGGTTTGGGCAGGAGCGCAGGGCTGCGCAGGGCTGTGATGCGCTGCCTCAGGTAACGCGGGGGCAGCACCGCAGCTCCTCGGCTGCGCTGACCTTTTGTCTGCAAGGAGATGTGACTAATGCCAGGGTGTTTGAATGGCTGTGGCATCTCCAGCCAAAGGCCAAGTCAGCGGTGATCCTGGCCAGCAGTGTGCATTTTAGGCAGAGCTTTACTGTGCTTTGTAATTGGGATAATGCATTGATTAAAAAAATGATGAATTCAGATGGAATTTGGGGAGAAGTTTAGTTTCTAACCTCCATTTTTTTTTTTTTTTTAATCCCAGTTTCACTGAAACATTTCCCTAATGTTTCAATTTGGGGAATGGGATTCACGTGGGTGTCACTGTATTGCAGAGATGCTCTGTGCAGAGAATCCCAGCACTTCCTTGAGTGGAATTCTGGTCCAGGCTGGACCAGCTTAGCAGGAGGGGACTCATTCCCTGGAGCCTTCAGGTCAGGGTGCTGGCAAGAGCAGCTGAAGTCCAGCTTGGCACTCAAGCCATGTGTCCCCTACCCACCGTGCTGCGCTCAGTACTGCAGCAGTAGCTGGCGAGAAGCAGTGTCAGCACAGGGGCTCTGATTTGCTGCTTTGTACATCACTGTCAAAAACTATCTTTTTTTTTTTTAATATTTTATTTTGGATCAAAACAGGTACAAGTGGGCACTTTTTACTTTTTTCTTCAGTTTGCCACTGATAAATAATGATGGGTTTGTGAGCAGGTGTGATGCTCCGTTCCATGAAGAGGCTGCTTTCAGACACCATTTGGAATTAACTTGGCTCATTTGGATTTCATGTATTAGCATTTCAGGAAAATCAGTGATTTTTTTTAAGAAAAAACTTTATGAAGAATTATTACTGAAATATTTGCCTCTAGCTGGACAGAGGTAATTTAACAAGAGGAAATGATTTCTTTATGCTGCTCCGTTGAAGACATACCAGCTTTCAAACAAGTTAGTACTCAGGCAACCTCAAATCCATTTATTTCTATCCTCCAGTCTCATCTGCCCATCTGTCCTATTTGTTTAGCCTATATCACTGCATGATCGGAATATCTTCCAAGCATTAAATGTGCCAGAATTTCTGCTTCTGTTTTAGACTGAAGGCCTATGTGCACAACATCTGCAAATTAGAGCTGGCAACAGCAACGAGTGCATTAAAATGTGACTCTGGCTGTGGCTGATAGAAATCTAAGTATAAATCTTCTACTAATATGAGTTAGCTGTATGTGAAAGAAAGCTTTTTTGTTGTTGAAGTCAAATTAGCTTTCATTTTCTTGAATGGAGAATGGGTATAGTTTTTTTGTATAATTTTTGGTAGTTATAATTTTAACCTAGTTATTATCAGTCAATCCTGTAGAAATTTCTGATTGTTCCAAACTCCCAGAGGTTAAATTATAAATTATACTCTGTTGAATATTCTACAAAACTAGATTGTTAGTAAACTGCTTGAGCTTGGAGGACAAAATAGGCACATACAAAAAAATATGTCTTCTATTTAATTTTCATTAGTTTTACTATGATTTAATACACAATTATTTATGTAACCAACTGATCGCTTGCACATGCTGAAATCCAGTGTAATGAATATATATATGAATATAAATGAATGAGAAATGCAGATTGTGTTTTCCTGCTTGCATAAGTCACTGACTGTGTATTTACTTCATAAAAAGACTGAATCCTGACTCTCTGGGGTGTTGAGGTTAAAGAGCAGTCACTGGGCAGGAGTTACCAGATGGCTTTTTCATGGTCATGTGTATTTCCTAGCATAAATTCAATGAAAAAGAAAAGTGACATCTACAAAAAAATTGAATAAATTGTAAAATTAATCAAGCGTAGTTATCAGCCTAAACCTCTGCCGCGGATTAATTAGATTTGTAAATTTTCAAAGACCCACAGCTTATTTTTGGATACAACTGGAAAGCACGTCAAACATGGCAGTTTCTTTACAATGAACAGTAAGAGTAGGTCACTTACTCTTACTGACAAGACTGCTCATATAAATGGTTTAGTTTGCAGGCTTTTTTTTACAGTTATGGCCAAAAAAGAAAGGAATTTGTGTATGTCTATAAATACAACAAAGATAAATATGCTTGGTTCATTTCAACCCCTTCTAGCCTATTATTTCTGTTATCACAATTAATTCTTCCTATGCCTATGTGGACCTTATCACCAGGATTCAGTCTCTTCAGTTCTCAGCCTTGTCACAGCACAGCCGGGGCACAGCAGGGCAGGGGAGGCAGCTGGAGGTTTGCATGGGCTGATGGAGGGAGGAGCAGCACCTCCCTCTAGGAACCGGGGAGAGGAAGGAAGAATCCATGAAAATGGAAGTCACTTTCTCTTTAAGTCTGTGAGAGTCAATACATAATCCATTAACTGTATTTTTATGTAAATCAAAAGTATACATAAAAGGTTCTTGTGACAGGGGGGCACAGTATGGTGAGTTGTGAATGAGTCCCGAAAACAGGGTACTGGGAAGGCTACGGACAGACCATCCTTAGGGAGCCACAGTGTGTGTGTGACAGTATGGCAGACTTCAGCTGGCCTTGTCAAATGCAAATAGACTTTTACCTGAGAGAATATTGCAATCCTGAAGTATAAAAGGCATTTTTTTATTCTAGTGAGTTACATTTTTTTTTTTCTCTTAGTCTTGCTTAGTAGACCCATCTCTAAAATACTCACTTCCCCATCAGAAACTTTGGATTTCTGTTACACTGAATTTTGATTTTTTTTTTCATCTCTGGCTTCAGATCTTTTGGTCTTACTTTGAGTAGCAATTGGAAATCAATAACCAAACGCATATCCAATAGCTGGGGATTTAGCGAAATCATATTAAAACTATGTTTCAAAGGAAATGATATGAAAGTGTTCTAATAGTGCCAATGTTTTCTAATTTGTGTTTCTGCGGGTGCTAATAGGATTCCATGTTAGATAGATGTTGTCTGTGCATCTGAAATAGATTTGCAGGACTGTTTTGTTAGATTAATGGCAGGCATTCAGATTCTCAAAGCTGGGTGGTTGCTTTTAATCTTGCAACCAGACGACTTCTTCCTGCTAACAATGTATCCTGACCTCGGCAATAGCAGCGAGTGTATTCGAGAAGCGGTGCAGCTTGGAAGCATATATAGAAACACAGATGGCTGGATTAGGATGTGAGTTGTGGGAACTATGTGATTTTTAGGATTCTTAGGATATTTCAAAGCTTAGATGGCAGATCTGCACTTGGAAATAGCTTGTGCTGTCTACATCAACACTGATACAGGCAGTGATGCTTTGAAATGATGGCAGTAGTCCCAGGTTGGGAGCAGACTTGTTGCTTGCATCCTTGTGACTTACAGGAAGACCCGGGATGTCTGCTTATGTACAAGAAGCTTTCAGGTTCTTTCCTGAAAAACTTCAATTGCCAAGCAGACACCTTAAGTCCTTTGGGAGGTTCAGGGGCTTTGCAAGAGGCAGAAGAAAAAGCAGGTGGAAGGAATGCCATAAAAATATGCAGGAGGCAGCAAAATGACTTGCTATACAGGTTGTCTGTATAGCAAAGCAAAACTTTTGTGTTGCATGTGGCTAATCTAGCTGCTAATCTCCTAGGAGCTCCAGAATGAGAAATCTCCCTCCAATGTATTAGCAATTTTGCAGCTTTCCAGGAAATAAAAGTGTGAGGCTAGAGATTGGATGTGCTGCAAGCTCTGGCTCTTGAGTGTGCATCAGGCCTGTGCTTCTGCTGCAGAGGACAATACCGTTATTAATGAAGTCCCATGCAGCCTGGACAGTGTGTGAGAGAGAGGCAATTAAACTCAAGGGTAGCTCCAAGGATTTTTATTTGCAGGTTTTACAGACTGTTACAAAACAGCTGAGAAAAATCTTGCCTGAGATCTGCAAGGGATGCTAAAGATTTCTTAGAAACTGAGATCCTCAGCATGTGATCTTAGTGATTCTTTGTTTCAGCATGTTTTAGCATGTAGTGGCACTGCCATTGGAGGGAATATGTCCCAGGGTTATCCTAGCTGTGTCCGTGGTGCTGTTCCTTGAACAGATTGCTACTGGTACCAATCAGTATTTCATTTTGTTCATTTGGGATTAAATGAAAAGAATATTAATTGTGCATGGGGCACAATAGAGCTCCTGTGGCAGTAAGTGTTATCTAGAGGTTAAATGCTTATGAAAGAACTGTTTATCTCCTTGATATAATGTCATGCAAAGTAGGTGATGCCCGTGAGAATGCTGCTAAAAACAGAGCTGAAGTTTGGAGATATGTTGCATAATCAAGAATCTGACATTACGAGCAAGTTTTAAACTAGATGGTCTAATGGCCATGAATTGTTGCAGCATGCACAAATATTCAAGAGGCCACTGGGTAACAAGTGGAACAATATTTAAGATACTTAAGCCTGATTTTATAGGGCTGGATAGAGATAATGGTGCAGCTTAATGTTGACTTTCAAGAAATGCAGATACTTATATGCATTTACAACTGGTGTAATTGGTGGGGAGATGCTACATTTAGGCAACAACAAATAATTGTTAACAAAGTTAAGACTGCATTTAATCAAGAGGGGAAAACGTTAATCTTTTTCTAAACTGAATCTGATGCACATGCTTCTAGTTTTACTCTTTTTCAAAGTTATCCTACTGAAGAGGAATTTATTTTTGCACAGTGCAGAGAACATGATGAAAAAAGTTGGATTATTCATTTCAAGTGGCAGCAGAGTAGTGACTCACCCCTTTCCGAGTCAGGCATCCTTCCCTGCATTCATAATGGATTTTGAAAATTGGAGCAGGTTTCTGCTAACAAACAAAATATTAATGAAATGCAAGGTTGCATAAAACAGTTTTTGCATAATGTAATTTTTCCCAGAGAATGAAGTGACCGCCTCCTAAAAATAACCTAATAAAATATTTGATACTCTTGTTTTGCTCTTAACCAGAAGGTATCTAGGTGAAAGCTAAGATATATGTGAATTGGCATCTATTTGTTCTTTACAGAAGCTCTGCAGTAAGGAAGCTGAACTTGAAACTCCTGAAGCCTTGTATGCTTTATCACAGTGACCCCTGCATTCATTGTAGCAAGTTTGTCTTACTGTTGAGTATGAAAGGGTTTGATATTTCTTGAAAGGTATGAGGTGCCCAAGGAAGAGCAAGGATGCTAAAGATAAGTAGGATAGTCAGGAGCTCATCAGTGCACAGAAGGAAATATTTTCTGACTAGTTTAATTGGAATTTTTCACATTGAGATCAGAGTGAGATGACTGACCCGTCTGCTGCAATTATTAATCAATCAATCAAACCCTTTCGGTGGTGTGGATTAAATTTAGCAGGTCCCTGGTTACTGCCTGGTCTCTGAAGTGGCAGCATAAACTTTTTGTTCCTCTTCTTGTGCTTCACCCAACTAAGGCTGTAAGTAAATGGCAGCAACTTGGGGTTGTGGGGTAGTGGTGGGGTGCGGGTACCTGATAGCAAATTGACACATCCCTCCCTTCCTGGGCCTGGCATTCAGCTGTATTTGCCTTAGGTTTGACTAAGAAATCATCTGCTGGATTCTGGGCAAATACACTTTCCTAACAGTAACTTACTGTATGTTTTATTTAAGACGTTAAGGTACATTTTTATATAGTTATGATTTACGTAGTTTTACACGGTGATTCTGTTTTGATCACCCCGTTAAAATTATGGTGTTCAAGGCAATTGAGAAAGATCACGCAGAAATAGTTTAAAAGCTGACTTCTTAAAGGCAGATATTAAACAGGTTTGTCACAACCATGAGTCACTGGGATTGAGTCATGCTCACTTTCTGGTAGCTCTAGATAATGCGGCTTTCCTGTTTCTCCATGCAGATATGACTAATGCTGTATTAAGGACTATTCCTGCTTTGGAGGATGTTTTTCCCTGCTCTGTGTGATGTCTTATCTGAGAACATTTTTGCATGGGGCAGTGTATGATGCCAATATTTGGCCTGTCCTTCCAAAGCAGTCGATGGCATAAAACAAGCACTGAAATATGTGAAATAGGTCAAGCAGAGGCAAGAGACGAGCAAGGAAGGGGTCTCACTTTCAGTCCATTTATAAGAGTATTTCTGTAGGGGCTAGTCTAAGATATCAACAGTCACCGAGCCCCTTTAGCCACCCCCAGCAGCTGAGACAGGAGCTTTGGGGCAGTCATGCAGGATGGTGACGGTCTGTGGGGAAGGGTCCATAGGACACGTGATGGGGACACAGGAATGTCCTGAGCTGAGAGCAGGCTCAATGCTTTAGTAGGTGTCAAAGCTGCTTTTGGCTTGGTTTTGTTTCGGCTATATTTGGAGTGAACGTGCATCAGCACAGCTGCCGTGTTAGGCACAATACCAGCGCCTTTGCAAGTACTGTTCGAGCAACAAATTTTCATACTCTGTGTTGGCCAAGTGTTTTCAGCTTGGGGCTGCCTAAAATTAGTCTGAAAGTGTGTGGGTGCTTAAATGTGGGTGTAGGAGCCTGGATTTAGTTTGGAAAATGTAGGCTGTAGTTCTTCGAGCAACAGGAAAGAGGAGAGTCACTCTGGCTCTAAATATGCGTTCATTTAGACTGCACTATTCACTGCTATTTTTTTTAAAAGTACTCTCAGCATTTCCTGCGAATAGAAAGGCAAGACTTCCTCTCCATGCAATCTTTATAGGAAAAAAAATACCGGCAAGTTTTCAAAGATAATTTATTATTTTTTACTGCCTCTGCTTTTGTGAATGTTTCTAAAGACTCTGGTTCTCTCCAAAATGAATAGCTTACCTGGAAATAAAGCTTTTCTTCCAAGATGGGTACCTTGCGGATTGGTGCTGCATGATTGCTGGATGAAAATCATTATTAAAATTAGGATGAAAACATTTTTCTTGTTTTCTCCACTGCATAGGAAAAAATCAAAACCAATTTTCCCTGGTCAATCAAAGAAGTCAGGAGGCAAACGGTTTGAGCTAGGAAATACAGTGATGGCACAGAGGGCACCCAGTATTATTTACAACAAGGAATCCACGTGCCTCAAAAAGGTGAAGTAATTTTCACTGCCCTTTTGTATCAAGACTTGCTCTAGATGGCAAAGTGGTAAAGCTGCTTCCTGCGGCAGTATCTTTCCCATATGCTTCTGCTCCATTCGAGCAGGTCTATACAGGAAATACTTGAGTCACAAATAGCTTTCATGAGAGACCAAATTTATGTGAGAAGGGGTCATTTGTCATCAGCTGTTGTGAAGCTACAGCAGGTCATCCCGGGGGAAATTCTTGCTTTCTTTTGAGCCTTAAACTTATTGCTAGCCTGGGATGAGCACGTATCCAAACAAATAATCAATTGAAGAAAGCAGCTGGGGAATGTGCTGTGCGACCAGGGCTGCCTGCTCTCCTCTGCTTGCGTTTCAGCAGCTCCCTAGGCTGTTTCTGAGAGCTCTCTGAGGTATTTTAGGTCAGCATGAGAAGACATCTCTTTTGCCAAGCCCCTGTGTGAGGCTGGCCTTGCTGCGGGGCTGCAGGCCTGCTGCTAGCTCCACGCTGGTCCTGGCACGGCGCCCGACAGTCCCTGCGCACGACCATCCCCGCAGCATGACCGTCCCCTCGGGCTGCTGTGCCTGGGCTCGGGGCCCTCACGGGGCACCCTTTGTGCACGCTCCTCTTGCTGCTCTCTTGCACGCAGGAGAACAGCAGTGGTTTCCTTGCGCGTGAGCAGTCATCTAATTCAGGACTGAAACAGCAAACTAAAAGTGTCGCCAGATGTGGGAGCATGTGCTTGAGAAAGGACTATGGTGCCTGTAGGTTAATACCCAAGTTTGAAAATGGTGTTAAACTAATGACAATAGTTGTGTAGCACGGCAGCAGATGAAGTGATGAGAGCTATGATGTGAAGTATCCAGACTGGAGTTTCCATGGGGGGCTTTTTTAAACAGAACAATTTTCCCAAGTGTCCTCTGGTAAAGATGAGCCCCGGCTCAGTAAGGGGCCGTGGTGTGGGGTGACATGGGGCCGTGTGTGGGGTGATGTGGGGCCATGGTGCGAGGTGGCATGGACCCGGCTCCCTGCACACCCACGGCGGCACCTTGCAGCACGTCAGGAGATGAGGGAGCAGGGAGGACCGGTGGCACGCGGCTATGTGGGTGCTTCCTCAGCTAGGGAAAGAAAGGAAGTCCTTGTGTTTCAGTGCCTGCCCCTGCTTTACGTGTTCTCTGACCATTGTATGAAAAATAATGCTCTTAAGTCATGAGTAGGTAAACTGGAGCACATCTGTATAAAAGATCTCTGTGCTATTTACTTACATTTTCTGTAGGGTTCTGGTCATGTGGCACAAAGCTGAATATTAGGTATTACTTGATTTTTGTAGTGTGCTCTCTTGTCCTGGCTTTTTTGATGTGTTGGAATAAATAATCTGCTCCAAAGGTACCTCTCTTTCCCCTACCTCTCTTTCCCTCTACCTAAAAAAAAAAAAGATAAATAATTTACTCCCTGGGGGAAAAGGGAAAAAAAAGTATTAAGATTAAACACCTTCTCAGACTTCTGAAGAACAAACTTTTGACTGTGCTGTGGAGCAGTGCAATTGTGCAGCATCCTCCTGCGAAGCTAACGTAGTAGGTGGTAGGATACCAGCACAGAGCGCAAGCCTGAACAGAAATAGAAGTCAGATAAAGGAGGACTACTTGCTGTAGGAAGAAATTAAAATAGCAAGGTAGAAGCTGAGCAACAGCTGACCACTGACTGTGGCTGCTCACGCTAAATGGCTTATTCGTGCTTTCTTGGGGAAATACAAACACAAGGAAATATGTCATAGCTGATGAGACTTCTCTGATGCCAATGGATCGTGATATTGGAAAAGTTAATGGTCTGAATTAGTGTTTCTGCAGTGTCGTTCACTATGCGTTGTAATGACTAGAAATTGAGTACGAACAACTTGGAAGACAAACGGTGGGATTCATTGCCATGGATGTTTTCTTAGTGGAAATGAGAAGGAGCAGCTGGAGCTTCCTAAACTCGCCCCAAAGTAGATGAGCCAGTGCCGTAAGCAGAGAGCCTCCCCCAGCTGCCCGCCGTGTTGCGAGGTCCTGCTCATGCTGCTTGTTCTATTTATTCTGGTTGCTTTCCTGCCTTCGCTTTATGGCCCTTTTCTCTCTGTTTCATCACCAAATTCTTTTCTGTCTTTTCCCTGTCTAGAATTCATACCTGTGAGAGGCACCTTTATGTGTCCATGACTACAGCTGGGAGGGAGGAGGGCTGGAAGAAGCTTTGTGCTAAACTGACAGCCAGAGACATGTCAGCAAAATGCAGTCCCTGGTGGGCTCTTACCACGGCTCAGCGGGGCTCGAGAGGGGCCTGGGCGAAGTTGGCTCCATCTCTGCTTGATACCTATGTGACGCATGCAGCAAGCTGGAAAAAGACATGTAAATAAACATGTTACATCAGTTCTGCCTTAATGGCATCAACTCCTCTTTTGACTCTCCTGGCTCCTGAAATTCCTATACACTCTGGCAAGGAGTAACAAGACTCATGTTTTTAAAAAGGATACTGATTTCAGGGAGGGGGCTCACGAAGCTCCCTGTGAGATCCCTTGGCTTTCCCACTTGTACCTTGGAGTGCGAATGGAGCATCCTCAGTGTTCGGTTGTGCGAAGCAATGTTATCTTTAGTTCAGAAATTGCAAATGCACAGAATAATGCAATAGAAAGGTAAGAGCGGCACCTAAATATACAGCTGCTATTGCCAGGATTTTCATTTGTTTCTAGTGGAGAGGAAGTACCAGCTATTTATTATCTTGCAAGTGTCTTGCCTGAAAGTTCATAGATGTGTAACTGCCTTCATTACTGCTGATCTGAGTTTTAGTCACTATGCTTGGTTGTAACATCAACACTAGTTGTTATTCAGAATATTCAGAATATGATCTAAATTCTTAAATAGAAAGTCGCTTATCTTACAAAATGAAGTGACTTGTTACTGTAGGATTTTACATTTCAAGCCTCTGATTAGTTTTTACATTAATACTTCGTAATCTGTCTGTGCCAGTTAGGTTTTCCTGCAGTATAACAAAAATAGTCTGCGAAAACCTAAGAAATAAGCTAGCAATAAGAAACACTCAGTAATGTGAAGGGTCTGCCTGTCTTTACACCCAGAAAGTTTTCAGGTGCATCAGGTCAAAGGGATCAGCCCTGCTGAGCTACTTTGCTAGGGGAAAAATCCAGCACGGCTTTGCACGGGGCTGGAAAGCAGCTGCACCCATCCATGGGGTTTCTAAACTGGGAAGGGGCTTAGAGTGAATTGGCGGGAGTCTGTTTTTAATCTTAGCTGAACTCTCGCATGGACATTGCTAGGACTAGCCAAGGAGGGGACGTGTCCTTCGAAAAGACGTAACTGCTGATAAAGAGCTTTGGTGCATGGTAAGGGAGCTGTGGCACATCACGGAGGTTTTGCTTACATGTCCATGAGAATGCGCCCAGTCATTGAGCAGCACTTGCTGCAAGTTGGGTTTGTGCTGCTCTGGCTTTTGGCAAGCTTTATCAAATTGCTTTCCCCAGATTTCATTTTGTATCACTGTCCTGTGTGCTGTTGGCAGGGGTAAAGCTGCAGGTGAAACAAGGTGATGCAGATTGCAGTGCTAATCAAATGTGGGACAGCGAGGAAAGTTTGCCATATTACCTCTCATGTAGGTAGATTTCTGCAGACAGGTGTGGAGAAAGACAAATAGTGCAGGCTTTCAGGTTTATGGTTCTGTGAATAGCTGCTTGGCAGCATGACTGAAACATGACTGTACTCCCGTGCATACCTGCCTGTGTGTATATAGGCACAGCTTATACATTCATTGAGCTTCCCAGATGACAAGACAGAGCTCTGCAAAGAGAAAAGGATCTGGTTTCATGACTGATTTTTGTTTGTTTATTGCTTTCTGAAATAAAAGTAGATTGTCCAGCACACTCTGTTCAAGCAATCGGAACTTCAGCAGAAGTGTGTGTGTGTGTGTGTGTGTGTGTGTGTGTGTACACACATATACATATACATGCGTGTGTGTGTGTGCAGGTGCATATATATTTTTTTTTCTCCCAGCCTTGCAATAGTCAAAGAAAAAGCTGGTCTAGACTGGGCACTGTATTGAATCTAGCCAATCTGTGGTGTAAGCTGACTGGAAGTAGCTGTGTCTGCGGCAGTGCTAAACGTTCTGCTGTGGATGGCTGCAGTGAGCAGATACGATGGCTGCGAGGCTTGGTCGCTAGCACTATTTGACTGACACAACTGGGCCTAGCAGGAAGCCCAGGATCGTGATCCTTGGGCATCTCTACAGAGATCTTCAGTGGAGGCAGCTGGGCTTGATAAAGCAGCTTGTCCCTTGACATCAAGAGAGAAGCCCCGTGTGGTGTTTGTGGCTCACGGTGTGCAGCATGCCTTGACACCTCCCTGAACAGGCTGGCGGGCAGGACACTCGGGCTCCCTGGCCCCTCTCCTGACCACGTTGTCGTGAGGATCCTTGCCTGGCAGGTCAGTGCCTGCACCATGGGGAGTACGGGAGCTCCTCCAGCGGAAGCCAAGGGGCTGGGCTGCAGTCGTGCTCAGGTCAGGATTTCCAGTCTCTGCAGAGTAGGACATTTCCATGGTATTTCTCCCTTTGAATGAGCAGGGATTGGATGAGTGTGTAGCTATACGTGGTGGCTACAGGGTAGATGCATCTGCCCCAGTGCAAACCTGGGTGCACTGAGGGAGCGTGCATGGGCTTTGTGGGCCTGCTGCTTGGAAGGTGTTAGCGTAAGGCAGTGCACGCACAGATGGGAGTGCTTGCCCAAATAGCTGCAGAATATCTGCAGAAAAAACAACCCTGAAGCTCCGTGCAGTTGCAGAGCACTTTATCCAATCCAGCGTGTGTACGCCTTACAGAATTGCCCTGGATTGGATCATGACAAATGTGTCTGCACCTGCCTTCAGCTGGCGTCTCTTGCTCTGTGTCTCAGGCATTTTCAGACATACCGCAGGATCAGCTGCGCACTTCTTTCCCCCAGGTCTGCTCATTCAGATGATGTGCTAATTAGGTCACCGAGCAAATCGAAGCAAGAGAAACGGGAGTGAGTGCTTGCAAACTGACTCCTGCATGTAATTGCTGCATTTTAGCTTAATTTGTCTTAAGACATGTCCTGATTTCTCTGAGAATGTAATCCATGCAAAGACTGTCAAGAAAGCAAGTCGAGGAGCACATGAATATTTTGCGCTGCTGAGCATAGCGTGCAGTAGTTATCACCGCAGGAGCAGGCACGTGGCTTCCCTCTCACGTGGCACTTCCTTGCTTAATGCCTTGCTGACTGGAAGACAGCCTAAAACACTGCAGGATCCCTCGGGAAGAGCGGGCAAGGCACCGCCGTGAGAGACCGTCTGCGGAGGGAGCGTTTTGCTGCAGAAGGAGCCCAGCTCTCATCCCCTTGGCAACCCCGTGTGCGGCCCGAGAAGGCGCTTGCTAAAGGCGGAGCTGGGTGGCTGCCGAGAGCGTCGCTTTGTGTTCTGCCTAGATAAAAATGCTCTGCAGTAACGGAGACCTTAGAAGGGGCAGCGTGACCTGGCACTTTCATCTGCTCTGTGCTGGCCTTGGCAAGGGCCCATACTGTAGGTACCTGCAGGCAGGTGTCGGTGCCTCTCCCCGTCCATACAGTCGGAGAGGGAGATGACAGTTGCAGCGGGAGCGCTGGGAGCTCTGGATGTTGCTTTTTGGCAGAAGCACTTGGCCTCCGAGGCAAACAAATTTGCTTGATAGTTTATGAGTCTCTGAGCTCAGAGGGTTCTGGCAGGGACTTGACTGAATGCAGAGAGGCGGCGGGGGATGTCCGTCCAACTTTGCCTGCGTTTGGTAGCAGCACAGGAGGAACATCCTCCCTGCAGCTGGACGGAGGCCCCCGGGGCTCCGCTGCTCACGTGCCCTGGCCCTGTGCAGGATGCAGCCGTCAGGAGTGCGCTGCATTGGTCATTAGCAGGCAGTAAATATGAAATGCAGGAATACCGGCTTTCCCATTGCCTTAGAGAATTTAGATTTCTTTGCAAAAATGAAATTTTTGAGCGAACAGTGTATTCCCCAGTGGAAATTCTTCATTATTCTGTAGTTAAGGTTGAAAGGCCTTATCGTTTCCTTCAGCCAGAAATCCCCTTAAGAGAACGTAGTCATTTGCTCAGACCAGATGGGCAAAGTCTGGAAATCGAAACCTGGGGTCCTACTTTGCAGATGAGACCCGGCTCGTACAAAGCTTGCAGATCGCCAGAGCTTGCCTGGCTCCCCTTGTTCTGACCTCTTTTATCTTGATGGTTGTTCTCCCTTCTGGTCTCCGAAGCTGCAGCTCCTTCTGCCTGCGCTGCCCGCACGGCCTCTCTCTGCCGTCTCTGCAGCTGCCCCTCGTCCTGGGTGAAGCATTCCCTGCAGAGACGCACTCACAGTGCCGACTGATGCGCGCTGAGCTCGGGAGCGGGTCGGTTGTACCGTGCGTGTCTCTGGTGTGTGCAGAACGGAGCTGGAGGCAACGTGATTCCCGTCTCAATCTTCTTTCTAATCTAGCAGTAATTCTCTTGGTGCGACAAACTAAATAAAGACTGGAATTTCTATGTCAATCTATTTTAGCGCTATAAAAAGGCAATGTATGTATTAGGCAAATTTTCAGAAGTGACAAGTGACGTATTTCTGAATCCTGAAATCTCTAGGGGACGTGTAGGTATTTCCAGTGTTTTTATTGTCAGCTGAGACTTGGCATGTGGTATTATGTTGGCTTGGCCAACTGTTGACAAAAGAGGACAAAGATAAAACTGGATGCAAAATGGGAAACTTTTTGAGAGAGAAAGTGTCTTTCCATAAGCAAAATTTTGCAAAAATATGAATCACCAAAACTGTCCTGCATAACCAATGAAAAGAATTGATAAAAATCTTTTGCTTTCTGAATAGAAGGGTGTATTTTAATGACTTCCAATACAAGGACATTAAAAATACACTGCTTCTGGTGCCGTTCAATGGTAAAATCCAAAGCTTAGGCGTGTGCAGGTGTAGTGTGATTTTCATCAGGTCCTGCCGATGGAAAAAATGATACAGATGTGTGTGTGTTTACAGACAGGCCCTAGTGACTGGAAGCAGAGGATGGAAAAGAAATATGAACCTAGGTAGGATGCCTAAGGCAGGCCTCAGACGCTCGCCATCACATGCAGCTTTTCTGCACGCCCTGCCCTCACCAAAGCTGCTTCTGAGCAGGCAGGAGTGGCGGCAGCCGGGCTGTGGCAGCAGGGCCGGGCGGTTTGGGCCGTGCTGGAGGGCGCTCCTGCCCTGGCAGCAGCGCAGCAGCAGATGGGCCTGTGCGGCTGCTGCCCGAGGGGCGCGGAGCCCGCAGCGCCGCCGCCTGCGCCGCCCCGCGTACGGAGCAGCGGGATGCTTCTCCCTGCTGCTGTCAGGGTTCGGGAGGATCCATCAGCAGATTTACGGGATGGAGGGGTGCTGTGGGAGGGGGAATGCCAGCGCCGCCGCCGGAGCCAGTCGCTCTCTCCCGAGCTGACCCTGGCTGGGTGCCTTACCTCAGGTTTGAGGCATTTTGCTGCAGGAGGGCAGGAGCCTCTTCCTTTCATAGGAATGGTTTCGTCTCTGCCTTGCTGTTCGCTGAATAACCTCTCACTGCTTGAGCTGTCCTTCCTGCCAGATTATTTTTGCATGGCTTCCCCTGGGGTTTGCTCATGAGCGGAGTGTGTACGAGACCGCTAAGGAAGAAGGGAAAAAGCCTGCAGAGATCGTAAATGAGCAACCCTATTTTAAGTTAAAAAAAAAAAGAAAAAAAAAAAAAAAGATAAGGGGGGGGGAGAAGGTTTACGAGCCAATTGCATAGAGTGTGTGAAGAACAGAATGTCACATACCTGTTTATAGACCCAAGCGTTTTTTAACAGCACTCTGACAGTAATGAAAGAACGTGACCCGTTTCTGAGCCTCGCAGCCCACCTGCACGCCGGCGCTGAGGCAGAGCGCTGCGGGGTGTGAGCGCGGCGGCTCGGATCCCCCCGCTCCACGACCGCGAGCGCGTGCGGGGGCTCGCGCGGCACTGCCATGTCCGTGCGCGCTCGGCACGGAGCCTGCCGCCCTGCCCAGCGCCCTCATGTTGCCTTGTTTCTGTTTCAGC
The DNA here is from genome assembly GCA_013389825.1 of Crypturellus undulatus. Lineage (NCBI taxonomy): Eukaryota > Metazoa > Chordata > Aves > Tinamiformes > Tinamidae > Crypturellus > Crypturellus undulatus. Next base: position 2,713,832 of record VWPW01001968.1, on the reverse strand, counting down.
ATTCAGGATAAGTCCTTCAGCACCACAGCTCTGGCAGAGTAAGTGAACACTTTAAACGTGTGCCTTATTCTTAAACGCGAATGATGGGTGTAGCTACTGCTGAGAATAATTGTAAGTACTATGATGTGAGAAATCCTCAGCCTTCTGTTGTGTTTTGGGTTTGGTTTTCTATTATCTAAGTGTATTATAGAGAGTATGGGAAAGATTGCATAAACAGCTGCCTTTCCATGCCGTGTAACCATTTAGCAATGGAATACTTTGTGGGGGGATATGTTTTTGCTGTACATCACACATTTAAATGCATGAGTTTCGGTGTAGTGTAAATCTCGCATGCAAATACTGTTCACTTGTGATCCTGACGATCTGACGAACACGGGTTGTCGGTTTTCTAAGAACACATGGTCTGTACTTCCTGCAAGCATTAGCAGAAAAAATCTTCACAAATATTTTGAACAAAGTAATTGTATTTTATTTAGACAGGTCAAGGACCAATTCCATTGTCTCTTTGCAGTCAATCCAATAAACCCACTAGGAAGATTTGCACATATATCCTGACAGTAAGGATATGTGTGATGATGTTTTTTGTGTCTGTGTCTTACAGAGAGACAGCAGAGCAAGGCAAGGGAGAACATTAGAAAGTTAGGGAAGCAAACGCTTTACTATCACAAATAATAAAATGTTCTTTATTTTATTAGTCTGAACTACTTTGGGTTTGGTGGTGGCCACACTGTTATTCCACTTGCTTGATTGTTTCAAAAGCTTTTAGTGAAGGCTCTTCAGCACTAATGTGCCAGGTGGTTTCTCAAGAAGGAAATGATTTATAGCTTTGTGTATTAGGTGAGTTTACGTTGCTAAAATACTGTTTGCTTAAGTGTTGGGGAAGAACATCTATTTGGAAAACAGGGCCAACTTGTGATTCATTCTGAGCCATTCCTAAGTGTTGTCAAAATCACAAAAGCGAAAGAGATACAACAATTTACAGAGAGCCAAATGACTTTCAACCTCTTAGATTCCTATCTTGCTCTATTTGGTATTTTAATTTAGTCACTCTTTTTGTGTGATTGTGGTAAGCACCAGAAGATTTAACAAAAGATAATAAATCATTAATGTCTTTTTAATTATTTTCCTTTGCTCCCATTTGTTAAGTGATGAATTGTGATATATAAAATTTTGGTATGATCCTCCCTCATAGAAGACTAGCCCAGACTACAGGAATTACATTTTTCATATTTTTGTCTTTCTTTTTCCCTGTTCCTTGACTGCTTTCATAGCTTCACGTAGAGATGTCCCTGCAGAGGCGCCTATGGCTGCCTTACGCTTCAGGTTGTCCAGGACATCAGGGTGATGGCTCTGCTCTGGGCTGCTTCACGTAACCATCAAGCCAAGGGCCACGAGGACAGAGAAGCTTCCTGCGGTGCCTGTGCTGCTCCCGAGCTCAGCGCAGAGCCGGGCATGGTGACAGCAGCCCCACGGAGCTGGGGCCTGGCCAGGGGCTGCCTCAAGTTCCATCTCCCTCGTTTAAGCTGTTGGTTTTGTTTTAGTGGCTTTAATTTTTAATTTTCTCTTCACAAGCACAGCAGTAGAAAAAGGCTTTTAGAAAACAAAGCAAGAGAACAGCAGTGTCCAAAGGATTGTCCAAATAGTCAACCCTGGTTTCCAGAGCTCAGTTCCCCACATTTTGGAGCCTTTTCACCAAAGCCTGTTGTTGAGGAGTGCTGAGAGTAATCAGCTCTCTGATTTCAGCGACAGTTGTTTGTGCTGGGCATATCTGAAAAGAGGTCACTTTTATTTAGCTGTATAAAAAGAGAGCTTGCTACTCAACCATAGACAACCCCGTTCGACAATTTCTGTCTTAAATTCTGGCAAAGGCAAAATCAGGATTTCATGAATGATATAAAATCTATAATATAATATTTTCAGGAACATTTCTCCAGATGAGGCAAATGCCCAGGGCTGCTGCGCTCCCGGCCAGCCGTGCGTGCAGCTTGGAGGAGTTGTTCGTGTGAGCAACTTAAAGGTCAAGTCTGCAAAGGAGGTGAATTTTAGTTGTACTGAAATGGTTCTGATGAAAGGAGTAAAAAAAAATTTAAAGATAGACCAGAAGTCTCTGGAGGAAAACGTGTACAGGCATTGCCCTAGAGAACTGCAGTCTGTCTGGAGTGGGATCCCATCCCTGACTCTGGCCATTGCTCTAAGATTGCTAATGGATTTATTTGTTTTTAAGAGTCATCCCAGTCTGTGGTGAGGTTGGGCGCTCAAGTCAGAGGACACGCCAGTGGCTTTGTGAAAAGAATTTCCTGCCCAGTGTAAGCTTCAGGCCATACGGATCGATGGCTTGAAGTTGTTCTGGCACGCACACAGTTTTGATAATACTGCACTTTGGGGGTTAGTGGAATCTGTCTCCACTACCTGACCAGGTACTTTCACAATATTTATCCAGTTCTTGAATATCACAGCATCACAGGATGGTTGAGGTTGGAAGGGACCGCTACAGACCATCTAGTCCAACCCCCTCTGCTGCAGCAGGGACACCCAGAGCACGGGGCACGGGGTGGCATCCAAGCGGGTTTGGAAGCTCTCCAGAGAAGGAGACTCCACAGCCTCTCTGGGCAGCCTGTTCCAAATATCCCTCTCTCTGTTAAATACAGATGAAATTGGATAATGAGATTTGCAAGCCACTGGTTGGAGGAGTGTGTGTTCATATGTGCAAGCAAGTGGTGTGGTCACATAAACTGCATTTCTTAAGGAAACCATTTTAAATACTCTGTGCTTCAATGATGGATATTTTCTTTATATCATAAATTCATCTTTTTAAAGGTCCTGCTACAGTATTAGCCTCAAGCACTGTCTTGTGTCATGCTGAGTTGCCATGGCTAATATTTTTCTAACAGAGAGAAAAAATTCTATTATTAAGATTTGGTGCATATGAATTCCCTCACTTCCTTTTTTTTTATTATTATTATATGATGGCACTGAGGGGGCAGAGGGCACCTTTTTGTGGGTCTGGCTCCTGTCACCCATGTGTGGCACACGGCAGCTGCGCCTGGTGGCCTCTTACTCTGCCCTTGCATCTTAGCTCCCTCCCTGCCTTTAGTGTTGCCTCTTCCCTGAGCATTCCCTTCCCGTATCTTCCTTCCTCGGCATATTTCCATCATGTTCTCCTTCCAAGTTCCCAGCACAGAGCTAGTGAGCTTATCCATGTTGTGTTTAAATGAACCCTTCTCTTCCATCTGTCATCCCTGTTCATCTCATGGGAAGAACTGAGCCCACTGCAGGAAAATCAGGTGATTAGGTGGGATCTGCCACTGGGGCTCTACGTGCAGGTCACGCTCAGCACGTCCCTTCACCCCAACACTGAGACATGCTACAAGTGTAAGCACTTGTGTCTCTTTAAAGTATTTCTTCTGCAGTATGGCTTTTGCTAGAGGTACTAGCAGAAGAACAGAGGGAAAGAGGAATATGCAGAGCTGTGAATGTTATCACTTAATGTGCCCCGTCCCGAGCTGGGTAGCTCCTCTGAAAATGTAAGGAATCAGCAGCAGTACAGGCTCTGCCAGCAGCTTCGAATGAGGCAGGTCTGTGAGTGCCGGGAGCCAGAGCCAGCGCCTCCAAGGGCATCTGCGTATCTGTCAGAAGGATATGCATATTTATTTGTGTGTTCATTTGAAGAAAAACTGCTTTTGACTTCCACAGCTGTATCAGTCTGCAAAATTAGTCCACACTACATAGTGTACTGGTCAACACGGGCACATTTAGCACATTTATCTTGTTTGGTTATACAGCTTAGCTGTATGTTGTTGAAATTTTTAAATGGGGTGGAATTGTTTGGTTTATTAAGCATTGCATTTTTCTGATAGTTTACTACTTTAGATCAGTGATCACTTTATAATTTAACATGTTTAGGGATTCTTTTCCTGCTATTTCTACTACTGAGAATTAGTGTTCCACTCTTGTTAAAGATTTCTGTGAGTCTAGAAGAAAAACACCTCTAGCTAGGTATTATTTGTGATTTTTTTGATTTGAACATAGAATTTCCTTTATTTTTTCAGTATTTTTATGGTAGGAGATCAATTCTTTGTCATATTATTTCCAGCTGGCAGAAAAAGTTACAGCCAAATGTGCACACTTAATGCTGTAAACCTCTCTCCCCTGAGATTCAGAGTATCACGGCAAAGCTGTGCCATTCCGTGACTCCAGCTAAGGTGTGAGAAAGAGAAATATATTTATACTTCCTTTGAGCTGAGCTGTTATGTTATTAAAAGCTAAATTCCTGGAGCTGCCAGAAAGCCAGCAATTATTTTGTATCCATTTTCAAGGTGTGAAAGGGACTCAGGTCCTGTTCCAGATGAGCAAGCAGCCAGTTCCAGCCCCAGGGATCCTACCATAAATTTTGTCTGTTAGTCAAGCATCCAAGAGCAGCAGTGGCTCTCTTTAAACCAGCAAACATGCTGCTAGGAAGGTTGACCTTTCTCCAGACTTCAGGCTTAGCTTAGATTTAAGCCTGGTTCAGGTTTAGGCCTGGCACTTGATACTTATCCCTTCCACCCAAACACAGCGCCAACTGATCAAACCCTGCTTTGTACATGTGTCCACCTCCCTTGCTCTCTCCAGAAGCCCTCAAAAGGATGGGAAAATGTGGCCAAAAGGAGGAATTATTGTATGTGAGAACATTTCTGTTCTCATAACTGGCCTTATTTTAATGACTTCACAGATGAATATGTAATAATAGCAACAGTAGTTCAGTTGCTAGAATTTGATCATCAATGGTATGCTCTGGTAGAGAACCTTTTTATAAACTTAGGCAGTTTTTGTTTGGGGTGTAGATGACTCAACCTGATAAAATTAAAATTCCATGAGTAGCTAAGAATTTGTTGTCTTCCTTTGTAATGGTTTGACACCTGTATGGAGTCCTGCCTGATGCATTTCATTTTTATTTTCTGACAGAAATGATGATAACAAAGAAAATTATCCAGACAATGCTGCAGTTTTAGAAGAAAGACAGCTGCCTTTGCAAGACATCCAGCAGCACAAGGAGCAGGCAGCTGTTGGCTGCACACTAAAGCCTGCAATGGGCAATTTAAAGCTGAGAAAGCCTAAGCCCATTGCAAAGCTAGAAAATGGAAAAAGCCATGAGGAAAGTAAGGTAAAAAAAATAAACTTACCAAGGGGAAGTATATGACAGAATCTGAGGCAAAGATCCTTTTTGAAATGCAGAGTGGGACTCACTGCCAATCCATGATCCAACTGTGACCCCGTGATGATCCATCCTCATTTCCAGGGCCCTACAGCCCTGGCACCTTCTGTAGTGGTGGAGGGTGCCTTTTGGGAGCATCCTCAGGGAGCTGCATGGAGGGGTGCGTTGGGTGGCTGTCAAGAAGGAATGCAAGTGTGAGAGCAGGTGTGCAGGTTTCTCTTTAGGTTTCTTGTGATTGTTTGCACCACACATAAAATCTTGGTAACTGCAGAACTTGATCAGATTTTTTTCTGCCCTTTTTTTTTTGTTGTTTAAATTTAACCAGAATCTTTTGTCTGCTATTTTGGCTGCCTATGGACATGTTTCTTTTACTTTCTGTTCTTCTCATCGTTAATTAATAAACACATTTCAAAAGAATTTCTTTTACCAATGTTGGTAACAAATTAAGCGTTGCTATAAACCATACTTTTAGCATTGAGAGTGCTCTTGCAGCACTTTTCATGGAAAGATGATATTCTGAAAGAGACTGTGACTCTTAGATGAGGTCAGTTCAGCTGCCATCCAGCAGCCTCAGAATGAAAACACATGCCAAGATTGCCTGCAAAAGTCACCTTATTTTCTGAAACCCTGGGGTCACAAATAAACCAAGTAAAAGGCTGCACAGCTTTCAGAGACAGGCCAGGAAATATTAAGTTTTATAAACTGTATGAAAGGACCAGTTTCATGGCAATCTTCATATAGAAAGGGAATATTCAAGTTCTTGTCCCTTAAGAGGCCATTCCCACACACCAGAAAGTTGCAGAAATCATCTTTCCATGAAAAGGGCTGCAAGAGCACTCTCAATGCTAAAAGTATGGTTTATTACAAGAGTAATCAGCTCTTACCCTAATCTTCTTGCATGTTTTTGCTGGAATTCATCCCTGAGATGATGCAGTAGATGCTGATTTTTTGGTAATTATATTGCATTAGTAGGAAATACTCTGTAGATTATGAGAAGGTGAGGTGTGCATGTTTATCAGCTGATAGGAAAGATGAAAGGGAGCCGTGCACTACGAAAAGCAAGTGGAAGCACATCAGGAGTGATCAGCAAGACATCAAAAGGAAGAGATCCAACTCGGAGATCCGTCTGTTGCTGCTGCTTCAGCTGCCTTCTGTGTCACTGCTCTGCCTCCTGCCTCTTACCAACAGATGCTAACACACACAGACTTGCTCTCTTCTGTCTTCTACTGGCCTGAAGAGGTTAACTGAAAATGTTGATTTTTCTTTCATGGGAAACTTTCTGAGCGTATAATTAGACAGCTATAAAATGCCAGTTCAGTTCAAACGTGCACTCTGCGGAAGCAAAAAGAAAAATGGGGTCAGGCAGATAACATTCATATGACTCCAGGGCTTGAATTGGGAAGAATAAAAGTGGTCCTGGGCCCCCGCACTCGCCGTTGCTCCCACCTCTGACTTTCTAGAAGAGATAAGATGTGTAGGCACTGTTTTATCCTACTTTTGATTTGACAGGAGTTCTCGAAAGTGCTTTGAAAGTGCTGTAAAAGATGAACACAAAGCAAAACATCACTTTGTAACAGGAATTCCACTTACTCCTACGGGGAATGGTACCCTGGTACTGTGACAGACTTTTCATAGGGGATCCTTTATCTACACAGAGCTCAGCAGTGCCTGCTGCAGGGGCTGGAATTTGCCTCTTGGAAGTGTGCAGAAGGAAGACATTGGAAAGAAAACATGTGCCTAGCCCTTCATTTTGCATGCCCTGCATTCCCACAAGCAGGGAGGTGCACACTCGTTGTTTGCTGTATCTTCAGGAGCCTCAAGGGATTTTGATCTTGAAGAAGTGGCATCTCAGAGGCTTGGTTTAATGCACCGATAACAAGCAAGGCTCTGCTTCCCAAAGGGTTTGTCTCTTCAGGAGCTCTCGGCGAGATCCTGGGCACGCTGTGGCCTTCAGATCCCGGGCGGCTGTCTGCACTGGAGCTGGTGGAGAGCTGCTAGCTTCTGCTTCTCTCCGTTTGGAAGCTGCAAGTAAAGTACTGCTGCGTTCCCAGGAGCTGTGAGTGTACGTGTGGCAGGTGGCTGCTGTCTGGAGCAGCCAGGCTAATGCTCTGAAACTGCACACAGGGGCCTCTGCCGTGCCTTCAGGGAAGCCTATTGCCACCAAGCCACCCAGGGGTGCTTAAAAGCAGGTAATGAGGAGCTGACCAACAGCAGACCTGAGGGAAAGAAAAGTATGATGTGTTGTGAATGCAAAGGAAATGCTCACTGCTCCATCCTGTGTGCTAGGAGCCCATAGACTGCTCTTTCAGGAAACTGTCCCTGTGAAATAGGAACAAGGTCTTGGGAGATGAATTACTTTGCTGCATTTGTCGAAAGGATCAGAGTCTATTTGGATGGAAACTAATTTTATGTGCCTTCCTACCAGTGAGTAACCAGGAGCTTCCATAGCAGAGAGGTCACTGAGAGGGAACCGACCTCAGTGCTCCAACGGGGGAGAAGCAGCGACCCTGGGGATCCTGACCTGCCCCAGACTCTATGGCTGCTCCGTGCGACTCCTTTTGAGGTTACATGGTGATCAACAGGACCAAGTCTAACAGAACTCAGTCTGCCTGGCCACGTATCAGCTGATAAAATGTTACTAGAGTAAAGCTATTCCTTGGCTATTGCACACAGTTGTTTCTTGCAGGGCAGGTGCTCAGTGCAGGGCAGCCGTATGTATCCCTTTGAAGGGTGGGCGCAGAGGCAGGCTTGCTGGGATATGGTTGTGCCTCTGCACTCCTGCTCTTCGGGTTCATCTTTCCCGTGTTTTCATGAGCTGCTTTAGCAATTCTGCAATGGCAATCTATTGAAAATGAAATTAGCTGGGATTTATTGGCCTTCAAGAGGTGAGGAAGCATATGCTCAGGAGGTACTCCAGGGAGCCGGCGTGCGAGCAGATGGAGTGGGAAGTCTGCTTCCCCCACCTGATCCCTCCTGGTGCTCACCTTTGTCGCACAGGCATGATTCTACGTTATTCATCCTCAAATTCCGTATTGGTACTGAGATGTATTCCTAAAATGAAACTAAACCTAGCGAGTAAAAGCTCAGCTTTAAAGCCTAATTACCAAGGTGAATGACTGGAAACTGAATGGTGGCTTGGCATAGATATCTAGAGAAAGGAATGCTGAAAGCTACTATATTAAATTTGTTATTTTAAGTGTAAACTGAGTAGGAGAATTGCATTAATTCAAAAGAACTTCTAGTAATTTGACGGTATAAACATGCAGGAATCAAAAAATTAAGTGAATGTTAAGGCATTAGCTACATGGACACACAAACGTGTCGGGCAGCCTGCAAGTTCCACTTCAGTTTTCAGGTGTACTCCGTTTGTGAGTAAACCCTGCCCTTGGTTGTGGGTTAACTCTGTGCATTTGCTCTTATTCAATGTACTGGTTTATTTTCTTGTGTGAACTGGCATTTTCAGAAGAGGCAGGAGACACTTTTGCCCAGGACTTCAAATCCCAGCTATTTTCTGCATTGGGGTAGCAGGATTCTGGGCCTGAGCACTGCTGCAGTATTCCCAGAGAGCAGGAACTCCCATCTGAGAAGAGCTGGAAGCGGCTGAGTGCTGGATAAGCCACATTAAGGATGCAAAGCACTTCCTGAAGTTCAGCAGTGGATTAAGCTGCTACGTGAACACAGCAAACATTAGTACTTCTGCACTCTGATTCAAATGCTCTGGCAGAGATGGGCTATAACATGCTGTGATTTTCTGGAGAATAAGAGGTATAAAAAAATAGCTTGTAAAAGAAAAGCTAATTTATTCTAGCATATGTGTGCAGAGTAGTATTTTACAGCTGCTTCCAAACCTACATGCTGTTTCTGTACAAAGCAAATAGCACGGCGGTGATTAAACTCTGCTCAGCAAAGCCTGGAGCTTTCCCTCGGCACGGCCCAGCTGCAGACACCTTAGCCCGTGCTGAAGGAAGCACAAATTCATCAGCAAGTGACACTGTGCTGTGGGCTGCTCTTGACACGTGAGGAATGGATTCCATCAGTAAGGAACACAGGTCCCATCAAGGGTGTTTGCTCAGTGGCATCATCCTGACATAATTTATTAACACACACACACACACACACAACCAAAAACTTTCCGAGTCTTCAAATGTCAAGCCTGCAAGTGAACATTTATTACCTGAAGGCATGTGGGTCCTCAACTTTACCTTTCATTAAAAACAGAGCATCTTGCATTGCTGCCTTCTCCATGCTCACATTGTTGGAGCACTTGTTGGAGGAGGCGGGAGAAAAAAGGAAAAAGGGACAGAGGCTTCTGTCATTCAGTCCACGCTAAACTACAGACATGGGGAGAGAGGAAGATGTCTATCCTATAAAGCTGGGGAGGAGGCAAAAGGTGAGAGAAGCAGGAGTAGCTCTAGTCAGTAAACACCACCAGGGCCGCGTTATGCCCTGCCTGAACAGGAGACAGTCTCTGCTTTGGAAATCTGCCCTCCTGGGAAGCACGTGTGGTTGGAAAGCCCGGGTAGGCTGCGGTGTCCGGGCGCATCCAACGGGCCTGTCGCAGGCAGGGGCAGTGCGGCCACCTCCAGTGGAGAGAATGAGCACTTCTGTGACGCTCATCCTGTACACTTAGTGGGAGGAATTAACTTTCCCTTATCCGAAGAATCTCCTGGTAGTTTAAAAAAGGACTGAGATTAAAAATAAGATAGTAAGAGTATTGTTAAACTGTGAGTAAAACATGGATATTCAGACTTTTTATTTATTTTTAGCAGGCTTTTCTACAAGATCTCTTACTCTTGAAAGCCATACAGCTTTTTTTTTTTTTTTTGAAAGCTCAGAGTAAAATGCATTCCTATCCTAGTTCTGACCTCGATTTGTTGGACTAAACTGTCTTTTTTATTTTCAGTGTGGCAAGGTGGCTGGTATCAATTTTTTTCTCGCTGACCTTTACTCCTCTCACAGCAATACTCTGTTCAAAGAGCTTTTCATAAGAGAGGGAAGGGAAAAAGCAAAGGGCAAAAGCAAACTGGGTGAAGCTTACTGATCTTTTTAAAGTGATCTCAATTCGCTTTTGCCAGCAAATTTCTTTATTTTAATGTTCCACTTTTTAAATTTTAAAATCTCACTAGTATAAGAATAAACAAACTTGTGTGGAAGGTGACTGTGCATATAAGCAAAAATATTGAATTCTGTGTGTTGCACTTCTTAGCTCAGCTGCTGACTTGTGTTACGTAACCAATACACAGTAAACAGGTTACAGTGGCTTTTTATCTGCTTTGGTTTCGGAAAGTGTTTTTAAGGAAAATGCCGCTTGATTTACAACCTTTCCAAGTTAGTGCTTCCCGACTGTTTCTAGATCATTATCAAAAAATAGCTGCAGAGCATTTGGAACCCCCTGGCTTAGCCTTTGGTTTCCCAGCGCTGTGCTTTCCCTGCAGTGCTTAGCTCGGGCATGGTGACGGAGGGGCTCTGAGCGTTCCCTTCTCTCCGCAGGAGCTGGAGCGTGGGCTGCCCGGCCTGTCTGCCTGCCGGGGGGCGCCGGGAGCCTCCGCTGGGGCCCATGCCCAAACCGCGCCGTCCAGGTGCCCGGAAGCAGTCAGGACGTTCCCGCCAAGGTAAGCCAGGGCATGGCAGTGCATTTCGCTTCTCGGTAGCGGTAGGAAAGGCTACTTCATTTGCTGCATTTTGTACAAAATATTCAGACTCTCGGCTCTGCCTGGCAGAGCTATTCGTTGCTATATTCGTTGTTTATAGACCTAGGACTGTTTGGAGAAAGCCAAAAAGGATGGTGATAAGAAGGCAAGTTTCATCCTTCTTTAGCCTCGTTACATTTCAAGCAGGAGGAACATCCTCTGTTTAGAAATCTAACTTCTGTGCCAAGTTTCAAAAATATCCTGGCACTTTTTTTCTTCTTCCCCCAGTGCTGGCTTGCTGCCCTCGTCCTCAGAGTATACTCCCACTGAGGAACAGGGATGGCAAGCTGCACACCTCCTTTTAGCATCTGCATGTTCTTCTCTATTAGTTCCTGGACATGGTGAAACTGGGTTCTTTGCAGCACTGCAGAGGCTGCAGGAAGCTCAGGTCAGGTGTGAGCCAAGTTTTGGCTGCAGGTAACCCATCAGACCATGCAGTACCTCCCTGATAGCTATCGGGCAGCATGGTTTTCCTCACAATCTTTCCTGGCTGTGCAACAGGCTCCCCCACAACCCTTCCCATGGCCCAACCTGCTTGCAAGGACCTGTCCTAAGGATAAGATTTTGCTTTTACAGGCAGGACTGGACTGTGTAAGTGCGATTATCTTTGGAGTCACCTCTTCTGGGGACACTGCTGAATGCATTTGCCATGCTTAGGTAGCAGTTCAGCTCCGCTTTGCTGTGTGCATAGTGTTTCAGGCAGGTGAGCCAGGGCTCTGATGCCTTTATTCTCTGTCAGAAGGTGCATGACAGCTTTGGTGCTTACAGTGTCCCCACGGCAATGGGCTAGAGGCTGTGGCACCCTGAAGACGCCTCATGCCCTTCACGAACACAGGCCAGCGCCCAGCCCTCCCTCTGCACCTTCTGCAGCAAAGCCTCATCAACGGGCAATCCTGGGGCTGGCAGGGCAGGCAGGGAAGGGGATGGCTCTGCTGGGATTGCCTGGACATCCTGGGCGTGCTCAGGGGCCAGGGCGCAGCTGGGAGGGATGGGGAGCTCTGCCTCCAAAGCGCGTTTCCAGCCAGGACTAGGTCAGCACTGTGAGAACTGAACCACTTGTAGAGCCACAAGTTTTAGTCGGCAACATTGCAAACAACATTAATTTGTGCTCTCCAAGGCAGATTTAGCAGAATGGCCAAGCATTTAATTAGCTTGCAAAAAGAACTAGTTTTACCCTCCAGTGCTCGTATCTGCTGGTGAAACATTGCTAAGTCCTGCACTGGAGAAAAGACTAATTAGGTGCAGCCTAGGAAACCTACCTCAAAGAAAAATCATGCAGATTTCTTTTAGGAAGGAAACAGAGTTTGGTCTCAGAGCCTTAGACACAGCTGTCTCTGGACAGATAATGAAATATCATTGGTTCCCTTTGATTTCTGAAGGAAACATAATGAAAGAAACATGAACTTTGAGATAAGAAGCGGGGTAGAGTGTGCATGAATAAAACAGCAACCACAATGAGCTCCCTCTGTCCACTCCAACACTTAGCATTTGGAGTTCAGCAGGCTCTAAAACATGGCTCACCGTGCTGTTTATTCCTGTTTAACACCAGGGTACCTCCTTAGGAGACCTGTTTTCTGCAAGTGTTAAAGCCCTTAAATATCGGCACCTCCATTTATCACACTAATAGCTGCAAAAGCACCGTGATAACCTCCCAGCTCTTGCCATGTCTTAGTTTGATTATATTACAACAAAACGGGGCCCGCTTTGCTCCCAGATGGAAAACCTCGAGCAGGGAGTAAACACACGCTAACTCGTGGTCCTGGCCCCACACAGGGGTGCTGATCCCAGCCTGGTGCTGGGACGGCTGCAGGACAGGTGCCGCAGGCTCCCTCCTGGCCCAGACGCAGTTAGGAACAAGGTGGTGGCTTCTCAGGAGGGCTGTGGTTTCTTTGGACTACTTAGCTCTGCCGTTAGCTGCACTAAGGCTTAAAAGTCTAAACACCTCTGAACTGTAGAGTTTATCTTGAAATCTGTTGTAGTTGGTGTGGTGCCACGGGAAACAGGCCGAAGTTAATTTGTCTAAATATGGATTAAAAACTACTCAGATATGAAAAGCTTTTGGACGCGGGCCCTGCTGAGCAGAGCGCTCCAAATTCCGAGTGACACAACAGGGGAGCTGGCGGCCGGGCGCGCGGCGGGAGAAGCGGAGCAGGCAGCGGGAGAGCAGCACCCGCGCAGCAGGGCTGCCGGGCAGGGCGCTGCTTGGGTCGTGTGCTGGTCAGCCGAGTCGTTTGCCACCAGCTCATGACTTGCAACCGAAACGGTGAAGGAAAAGTTTTAGCGGATCCCAGGGAATGGGAGAGTAGCGCTGGAGGAGGCGTTTAATGGTAACCAAGTGTACACTGCCTGCGGACCGGTCAGAAGAAAGGCAGAATTTGTCTTATTCTCAGCTAAGCTATATCTACCCTGTGAATGCAGGACTTTGAGTGGGGTTTATCACTCAGAACATCAGTATCAATTTAGAATATCAAAGGCCATCTGCGTGGAAGAGAACCTTTCTGTTTTATTAAGACAACATGGATTTCTAATAATATATTTAGTGATTACACTGAGTACTCCTGTAGTCTTGGTGTGTGGTTGGGTATGACCAAGAATCCAAACAATCTGCACCTTTGGGAGATGAAAATTGCCTGCTTATTCCAGCTCTTAGGACCTGCCAAGGAGTAACCTGGGAAGTGTTGACCAGCCCCAGTCCTTCAAGGTGTTAATTTTCTATGGGAAGAGCAACATTATGTTGATCCAAAAAGCTACTGCACTTTGGTTTTGCTTTTTAAACATTTGCAAGCCTGGTTGTGAACCATCCACTCGTAGTCCTGCAGTAGGGTGGTAGCTGTGTCTGAATTTTCTAGTGTGTTTTGCTATTTGTAGAGGTGTCAGAAAGGATGGAGACGGAGCAGACGGTTTTCCTTGGTTAGACTGCAAGTGAATCTGGAAAGGGGGTTTTAGTGCACACGGTAGCGTGGTTTGTTTGCTCGAGTTATCCTGGCATCTCTGATGCGTCATCAGCCCCAGACACTGAGCACGCCTGGCATTTGGTGCCTAAGCAAGTCATGAAGCATCAAGCCACTCGCCCTCTGCATTACCCGAACCCGCCCAGCGGGTTCGGGTAATGCAGAGGACGAGTGGCTTGACGTACGAGAATCCAGTTCTAATCCACGGATTGAGAGAAATGTGAAGGCCTGAGATTTGCAATTTGTGAAATCTAATGCTGCCTCCTGGTTTTAGCGTGGAAGAGAATTGGCTGAGGTTATCTTCAAACGCTTTTTCTTAGTTTTTAAAATTATGTGGTTTTATTTGAGTTTTATGTGAGTGGTGTTATGCATAATTCAGTAATTCACATGTTCTGGTCTGGTTTTTAAGCAGCTCACTGCTCATGCAAATTGATCCTCCCCTTGAAGTTTTGTTGGAGCTCTGTTATGATAATTAATATTCAGAGGGTTTTTTTTTTTATGTCCACAAGTTTCCAATATAATTGAACTGAGTCTTGCTCCTCCGTGCCACAGCAGAGCAGGAGAGATCTGCCAGAGCCACGTTGCAGGGAGGGTTGAGAGGTCAGGGCTTCCGTACTGTGCAGAGAAAGACTGAACACATATTTGAGGAGCAGTGAAAGGGAGAATGACATTTTCATTATTTTATGTGATGTAAACTACACAAAAGGAGAGTAGTCTGCAATTTCCCAAAATTTCAGCTGAAGCTCTGAATACCTGTTCCATGCAGAAACCTGGGGAGGCACGGGGGGAAAACCAAAGCTGTGGACATCTCTGCTGGCTTCAAAGTGACACGTAGGAGAAAACGTGGGAATCTCTCTTACTCCCTCCAAGGATTCCCGGTTCCTCGTAGGAGTCCTGGGGCCTCTGTGAGTCCCAGCTCTTCAGAGCTGCTGTTTGCCCAGATGGGGACGCGTGGACGTGCTGCTCCCTGCCCCTGCTGCGCAGCTGAGGGCTTGGCAGAAAAGGGCAGGTTGTGGTAGCATGGATGACCCCGGCAGAAACTTAGCGTGTGATTTTACCAAAACGTTCAATCGGATTAACGGAAAAATGCAGTCCTGCAGACTATACAGGTAAACGTCCCCTAAAAGTAAATTTACAGAACTGAAGCTAAGCAGAAAGTTGAAGGTTGTGAGTCTAAAGCACTGTTCATTTTAAATTTGGAAAAATGTATTCTTTATGGCTTTTATAAAGGAAAACTCTTGTTCCTGACTTAAAACGTGTAGGATAAATTGTGCTTAAACACACGTTTTTGTCCTGGCTTTAACTCACGATACTGAGAACCCCTCATGCTCTTGTAGAGTTCTTTGTATATCCACATGTACCACAGAGTGATCCTGGATTTTGTCGTCCTGTTTTCCAGGATTTCACTTACAGTATAGGTATATTAGGAGGAATTTTAGTAAAATCACTGTAGCTTTGCCAGCAAAATAAAATGCAGCAGTAACTGCCATAAGAAAGTCATTTTTCCAATAAAATACTTCATCACATAGCTTGTAATTTATGTGCAGAGATAATGAAACACTTGAAATACTTGCAGAAAAAAAGAATGATCTGTTGAGTGAAAAATCTTGTTTTATTTTGTAGAACAGAGCAGAGCACATGCATTTCACTAAAAGAAGCAACTGAGCAACTGCACAACAAAAATGAGGTAAGCTTAACTGAAACTTGAAATACAGCATCGCAGATTTTGGATTAGATGGTTTTGTTTAATTTTTAGCTCTTGGAATAATATAATCACATGCCAATGTTGGGGTAACTTTTTAATGAATAATTCTAGTCATGTTTTTGGAGAAAAGTTTAAAAATGTGATGTGATGCTACAGTGGTTCAAAAGCCAGAAGCGAGAGATTTTAAACATAATCTAAGCCAACTTTATGCTGCTTTTTATTTGTGCTCGGAAAAGAATTCAACATTCAATATTGACTGAGTGAAATGCCATCTTGCAAAAACATTTGATTTGTTCCTCATGTTACAGCTCAACTGCATTCAGCTATCAAATATGTTATGTTTAAAAATAAGGAGATCTCAAGGTTGCCACATCCTGCATCGTAAATGTGAGCGGCACGAGGTGATGGACGCGCTGCCTTGCTGCGAGGCAGGAGAGCGCGGGGAAAGGGCAGGCGAGGGAGGACAAATCCGGGTGGCGTGGTGGGGACGAGCTGGTTTCGCAGGGATGGGGGTCCAGCGAGGGGCCGGGTGGCGGGTTCAGCCCCTGCCCGTGCGGGTGTCTCGGTGAGCAGGCTCGGCCCGGGAGCAGGCTGTGTTTTTAAGAAGGCCCATTCCTGCCACTGCCTGGTAAAAACAGCTTTGTTTTCACAAGGAGCCGGAGAACATCTAAGTCTATTAATAGCTGCATGACTTGCAGCAGGAGAAAGCCACAGTGTGTCCTTTTCAAGGAATCTAGACTTAATCTTCCCCATACAATGAATTATTTCCTGCGCATTTGTGTCATTGTTGCCCAGTTCACTATTAAATATCACAGTGCTAAATACTGAAGCGTTTCCCGTGACCACTCTAGTGGGATGGGCTCGCTCCTGGCCTGGGAGAAATCATTAAATCTTCATTTCTTCTGAAAAGCCCTATTGCAGGTGTCACCAACACTGCTTCAATTACAGGATTAGCTACCTTCTGGTGCTATTTTTATTTATTTATTTATTTGGTAAAATGTTAGCTTATGTTGCATTTCAGGTCTACCACAAACCCAGAGACATGTGTCACAGGGCAAAAAATTCCCTTCCTGGGTTAGCTAGCGCTGCGCCTCCTCCCTGCGCAGCGGTGCCATTAGGCAAACCTGGCACGTGTCGTGTTCTGCCTTATTCTTGCTTGTTTGTTCCCATAAAGAAACCTCTGAATTGAAAATGTCACATGCCTCAAGACACAAATATTGCCCATACAGATGCCACAGAGATTTATTTACCTTCACGTGAAGTAGGTCTATCTTATTTTTAACCTGGATTCTGAGGTTAAAAAGGTTTTATATGTTGCTTTTACATGTTACTGTTCTAATATTGCTTTTAATTTCCTTATTATGGGGAAAAACTGAACAACTTGATATTTGCTCAGTTTCCTTGCTGCGTGAATGCAGAGATGCATCCATAAAGCGGGTCTGAGGCTGCACAGCACCCCGACAGGCCAGGAGGCACCTCCCGCCCGCACCCCATGGGAAAACAATTCTAAGTTATTTTAGGGGATTTCCACTCATTGCCGCAGCATTTTGGCAATAAATTAGCTGTCTTTGTTCATTTAGTGTTAGTGTTTCCAGAGGGATTTAGCAGGGTGAGTGCAAATATGTGGTATTTATCTCCAGACAGTAAGGAGTTATCTCTGATCTCACTAATGCGTTGGCCTAAGGCCCAAACTCTTCATTTTCAATAATTACTTGTTGGAAAGAGGGATGGTCAGTGGGGCACCAGGTTATTGGATTGTAAAGAAAGTTTCTTCATTATAGGCTGAGCTTTCTGTGAATAGCAATCCATTGCGCCCTGTTTTCTTCAGCAGACAAGAGTATTATCCTTTAATGTCTATGCTTTCTTAAGAAATAGTGTTCTTAAGAGCTGATGAAATGGTTATTTTTCTGAGGATACTTAAAGATCGGTCTTTATTCAGGTATTCTTATGCCAGGTCTTATTTTAACTTGAGGTAAGCTAAACATTACTGAAATATATGTGTCCCATTCAAAACATTTACTGCTTTCATATATGAGTCTGTTGGTGCAGAAGTTACTGCATCCAAACTGGTAGCGTTAGACGCCGGGGAAGCTGGGGCGAGCAGGGGTTATTGAGCCCGTTGGCTGCTAGCTGACTGCTGATGCCATAGCTTCGGTTCTCCCGCGTTGCTGGTTTCTTCGAGCTGACAGAGGGTTTTGCCAGCGCCCGTCACAGCCTGGCGTCTCCCGCTCGCTCTGTGTTGCTGGGTCGTGCCCGCCCGAGGGGCCGTGCTCGCCCGCGCGCTGCCCGGCTGGGAGCAGGGAGCTGGGAGCGGGGAGCAGGGAGAGGCTGCGGCTGTGCTCCACGCTCGCCGTCTCCCTGGTAACTCCACACTGAGCCCTCGCACGTCCTTTTTCCTCCACGTCAAATCACTGTCAAAGGCACGTTCATAAAATTATACAGTGTATTTCTATTATTATTATTATTTTTTAGTGTTTGGGAGTGACTGGAAATTTGCCACCCACCCACCTTCCACAGATGGGTGAAAAATACCAGTGGAAAATATCCTAACTGGATATGAACCAACAGGGGAATTGCAGCCTAAGCGTTGCTGAAAAACAGTGCTTCACAGTCTAGTCTGGGGGAAGGCTTTCATATTGAGCTCACCACAAATAGTAATGTGTCATGACAAAATACTGATGCAAAGGGAGTTTATTTTCTTGATATGGGATACTTTTTTGTGAAACGCTTGGGAGTGACAGTCCGTGAAGGTTCGGTGCTTTTGTCAGTTGTCGGCGCTGTCTCTGGAAAGCTGTGGGAAATGAGAGCCTTTCCAGCAGGCCACCTCCAGCCTGAGCAAGCCCCGGGGAAGAACTGCTGCTTCTGGGGAAAAGAATAACCCAGAACACTTGTTGGGTTTTGATGCAGGCTGACAAGAATTAAGTAGAGGATTAAACAATGACAAACAATGACTCTGAGAATGCCTGGTAAAAGAGGTGCAAGCTGATAGTCCATTAAGTAAAAAAAAGTCCACTAAAAGTCCACAACAAAAGCAGGATGCCGGGTAGGTATCACTGGCACTGCTGGCTGAAGCCAGGCCACAAACACCAGGTTTAAAATAGTCACTTCTTAGGTATTTGTACCAGCCTGCTTACACTAGCAGGGAGCTCTGCTAAAAAGGGTAGAGAAGAAATGTTTTACTGGATACTTAATCATCATGGGAATAGTAAATGTGTCTTCTGCCTCAGATCATAGAAAACAGCTTTGTATCATACCAATTTTTAAATAATAATGTTACATTAGGCACTTAATTTGAATCAATGCTTGATCTTGCAATTACTTCTTTCCTGGTATGATGGTTACGGAGGAGATATCAAGATGCATCTTGACAATAGATGAGAGGAACTTAATTCTCAGATCCATGTGTAACATCCAGGCCATTTCTTTGCTTAGGAACCCCCAGTTCTGAATAGAAGGGCCACAGTCCAGCTCGCCCTGGGATGAGGAGGAGGAAGGTGCTCCCTGGTTTTCTTTTTGCAGGCACTAGGCTAGAACCTACTTATTTAATTGTAACGTAATCTGCTTTGTGGAGATAAATCTGGGTTTTGAAGCTCTTCTGACAGCACACAGGACAAACAGGGTCACAGGGTCCAGTTATGGCATCTTTATGGCCCCTAGTTAAGGCAATTTTGTGCCTTAGAAAACTCCCTATTTTTCCCTGTCTTTTTTGACTCTGTTTTAACTTCCTGAATTCTGTAATGGGAGTGAAAGGATCAAGGTTGAGAATCTTCCCTGCCCTCAGCGAAAGATTTTTTTTTTTAAGCTAAAAGCTAGCACCCTTGTGTACTTAAAATGACAATATTACAAGAAAAAAAAAAAAAAAAAGCACTGGCTTATTAAACTGCTCAGTTGTTTTACTGTTACACAAGGAGAATTATTCAACTAAATACATTTATTATTTTATTAAGCAAATTGCTAAATTGGTCTCAGGTCTTTTACGGAGTGGGGAAAGACCCTAGACTATCAAGTTGAGGGAAGAAGTCAGGCGCGACCCGGGTGTTTTTCAGGAAGCCTTCCCTGCCGACGTGCACCTTGGAGTGACTTGGCATTTTACGTGTGTTCTCTGGGCACCAGCTGTGTGATTATTAAAGCAGCCTTCTGTGCATTTGTTTGATGTTACAAGCTGTATTCCCTTTGAGAAAGGGAACGGAATATGTGGGGTATCAGGAGTGACTCATGTCGCCTCGTCAGATGGTGATTAGGGCTTTCACGGCGTTTGCATCACAGCGAGGTGCTTGTGTCAGATCATGCAGCTGAATATTGCAGGCGGCATTAAAGATTAAAATGAGAAATGGACCGAGCATGACAGGGTGGCTGGAAGTGATGTGTAGATAACCAGCCTTGTCCTCATTGATTTGTCTGCAGCTGGTGACAATGATCTGTTAATTTTGCCTTTGCAGCAGCAGATAGAAATGGTCTGGTTGCCCTATAGCAGCAGCCGCCTACATAAATGCCAGGGCTAGGTACAGAAGTCTCTCTAAAAAGCCAATTAACACACATTTTGCAAGAGTCCCGGGGGAGAGGTGTTGTTCCCAGTAACCCTTTGCTCACTGCCCCGTTGTGCACAATAGGGTGGAGAGGGAGATTTGGGGGTTTTATGAATGGTAAATGGGGAGGGACATCTTGTCATCAGACCGTGATGTCAGCAAATGAATGAAGTGCTTGCTTAGAGTATCGCTTCAAGACCGGGGAAACGGACACCATTGCAGTTTGGCTTCCTAAAATAAATTGTCTTTTGCTGACGAAGTCATCTTTCCCACGTGTCATGAATAATCCATTTAAACTGGGACTTAAATAACCGGCAGGAATGAAGGGACTCCCGGAGTAAAGCACGTTTGTTGCCATGCACCTCCCGGCCGCGCCGCGCTGAGCAGCCCTGGCAGGCGCCGCGCGCCCATGGCTCCGTGAGCCGCCCTCTCCAGCCCGATGTTCTGCTTCTGCCTGCAGAACTCCCTGCTCAAGCTGCAAGCCCTTGAGAGCGACCTCTGCTCCGCGTTCCTGCCGGCCCCGGAGGACGCCCCGCAGCTGCCGGCGGCCAAGGAGGCAGCCCCTGCCGCGGCGCAGAGCAGCGCGCCCGCCGATGGCGCCGGCGGCGGAGGTGAGCGGCCGGCCGCGGGGGCGCTCATTTGCAACGGGAGAACCGCGCTGCGGCGGCCAGCGCAGCCCCGGGGCCGCAGCCCGCCGGGACACGGCGCGGAGCTCGTGCGAGGCACCATTTCCTCATGCAAATGCTGTGTAATGCAAAAAGGGCGATACCCGATAATAGCAGCGGGAGGCAATGGCAACTGCGTGCCTTCCCAAGAGGGGAGCTTGCTTTTCAGACACATCCTAAGGGTCCTGCTTCCTTCAATTTCAATGTTAGTCTGTTCTTTTGTTTAAGTAAAGTTATGTACCTTATTTCCTATGTCTGTTATATCTGTATTGTGTGAAATCATCTGCCATATCATGTAATTCGATTTTTGTCATTTTTTTTTTTGTCAGAACAATATCACTTCATTTCTCCTATTATTGATTTTAATTTAATGCATCAGCAGAGAGATAGTGAAGGTGAGTTTTGCAGCATGTTGATTTTAATCATTCATGAATCTGTATCATTATCTGGGCAAACTGTGGTGTGTTCTCTCTCCCTTTTCCCTCCCAGGATGTATGGAAACCAGTTCTTGCAAACAGATGGCCCTGAGGCTCAGCATTATTTTTTGTCAATTCACATCTTTGTGGTCACAGGGCTGGCGGAATCGTGATGCTCAGTGGAAGAGGAATCACGATTCCTGAAAAATAGGTCAAAGGCAGTTATGACTAATCCATCTCACAGACAGGTGACACGAATACACAAATACTTAAATTTTAGACCATATATGGTTCACATTAAGGCAGACAGGTGTGTAATTCCAGTTTTGCAATGCACTTATCTCAGAAGCTGTTTGCCTGGAATTTTTGTAAGTAGCAAGCTACTTACCCAAAAAGAATCACAGAATTCTACTTAAGACACTGTAAAGTTTGATGTTTACATTGCACAATTAAGGGAAAGGGTATACAGAATATAAAATAGCAAAGCTGAAAGAAAGCAAAAGAATGCTAAATGTCGTATTGTTTTTGCTTTTGAATTTTTTAGTTTCAGAAAAGAAAAGATGCTTTAGCAGAGCTGGGCAGATCCCTTGCTGTGGGGTTTGTGGCTGCTGCTGGTCCCTAGTGAACTGGAGGCAGAGCTCAGGTCTGGGCCGTGCAGCTCACCCCAAACCTGCCCCATCCCTTCTCCTTATGGCACGCTGTGTTTTCCCTCTTCTTCCAGTCGTCTACCAAACTATTCTGTTCTGGTAGTTTCATAATTCCTTGTTAGGATGGTTCGTATTAGGTTTCATTTGGTTATTTTTTTTCTCTTTGAATTTGATGTTGTTTGAACTTAGCCTGTTCCCATGCCCTTTGCCGGGGTGCAGTGACACGGGCAGGCCCTGGGTGATGTAGCATTTCTGTCACCCAGCTCGGAGTGTGCTCTGTCACTCAGAGCAACTGTGACCTGTGCTGTAGTGAAAGCTGGCCTACTGCACAGACCGTAAGGGAGTCTTTTGTCACACTAATGCCTGTTTTCTGCCTTTTCTAAATAGCTAGGTATTTTTTCATAAATAGAGCTATTCCTAAACCTCTTTCAAATTACTACTGAAATTTTCTGATATTCAGTTTAGATAAAATAGCCATGTGGGACTAGTGGATATTCTGGCTCAAACTGAGGTGAAATCCATTGTTTTCCACCAGGCTTAGGACAGAATTTTTGGAGGATGTGACATATATACTACATCTCTAGTTACTAGCCTTTGCACAGTGAATCTGGATATTACCTCACGAAAAAAGTATTTATATTTATAAAATGAGACCATTAAGAATTGTAAGGGAGATATTAAGCTAGGTATTCTTAAGGGGAAAAAAAGTAAAGCACATAAATAATATTTATAGTTTTCAGGTTCACATCAGATTCGTGTCTCAAGCTGTGAGCCAACTGAACTTTTATCTACAAAATATTTTAAAAGACTTTTCAATTAAAAGTCCTAATACTGGCATCCACAGATGTAGCATGAGATATGAAGAACAATATGTTCTTCCCTCATGCAATAGACTGGGTGAATTATTTTCTTAAACTAAAGCGTATCACACGCAGGAATACAGACCTGTACCTGTTTGGATATACGTTCAGCACCCCCCTCATGAAGCAAACTGCCTGCTGCAGGACTACAGCTCTTGGCTTTACAGGAGCCTTTGATGAGCTCTCGGTGGTGCGAAGCTGGAGTGAGGGGTTGAGCCGGAGCAGGTGCAGACGAGGAGGCTGCTTACGGGTTTGGCTGATGGTGGGTTCCTAGTTTTGGCGAAAGTTGAAGCTGAAGTGATATGGGACCCACAAACACAGGTAGATGTTGGGCTGCTCCCAGGCTGATGCTTAATGTCTTGGGATGGTGGCCCTGGAATGTGATTAGAAGTGGGGCTCGTTATAACTTGTCATCCTCATGTAATGTCACATAAATGACTCTGAGTTAGACTGATTTGCTGGCTGCTTCTGGACAATATCTGGTAATTAATGGACCTTTGTCCCAGGGATCCTTCCTGGGAGCCTCATTTCTCCCAGATGCCTTCCTGTGTCTCCCTGTGAGGATTTCAATCTCATATACAGTTTAGGAGTTTGGGAATTGGTCTAGTATCTCAGAGAAGAGATTTTGACCTACAAAAGAGGAATTATTTAGAGGAAAGATGCTAGGTCAGAATTAATAATCCAGTGCCCGTCTTGACTGTGAAAACACTAACATAATTAAAATTGATGGAGCTGTGAATGTGACTGAATTCTTCAGAGATACAAAAGCCACGTGTTAGATAATGGATGTCTTAGTCTAACCTGTCCGACAATCTACAATGGGATTTTTGTTGTCTGCAGAGCAAAAACAGGTGGGTAGTACGTTTAGTCTTCTGAGACTAAGCCATGTATAGTTGTTTTTCTGGGCAGTTTTAGACTTCTCTCCAGTAAAAACAAATCTGTGAAACATGTTAGACTGGATGATATATGGCAAACATAATATTGACCGGAAATGACCCTTTATGCTGGCAGGAAATACAGAATAATTTATATGAATTCATAGTCTTCATGGACATGTGTTTTTAGAGGAAGAAAAATTAACGTAACTGATGAAAAAGGTAAGATACTGTGAAAACAGACATGGAGGAATCTGAGAGAACATTCTTCCCTTAAACACACATTTTCTGTTTGTTGAGAAAAAGCTTTCTATGATAGTGTGGGATTTCTTTCTAAAGCCGTAATCTATTTGAAAGCATAACCGTCTGCTGATGCAAATAGGTCACCCCCACCTGTTTTACTCACTGAGGGGAGGCTGAAGATTCTTCCTGTTAGTGGACCCAGGCACCGTGAAGGCAGGATGAGCCCCTGGTATGCTCAGCAATGTGCCATTATTTTCCGTGTTACTAATGAATGGAATCAGAGTGATGGGATTCACCACCCATTAAGTTTTTAGAACAGAAAAAATCATCCTGACTTCCAGCTTGACCATCTCTTTAAAATAAATTTTGGGTTTTAATTGACTGTAGGAGTTGTGTCTAGGTTTCCATTTATCTTTAAAAACAGTACTGACATAGTACCATGATCAGCAGACTTTGAGACAACAGTCACTGCACGCTACCTTGAATAAAGACTTGGAATATCATTATATATTTTTATACATGTGTTCTTTCTACCTTTATATGTGTTGCTTCAAAACTTGAACACATTCTGCAGGATACTGCAAACACCGCTGGAGGTTCTTAGCCTCAGGACATGCTCTACCTTTGTTCTACCTTTTTCCCAATCAAATAATTAAATGCTAAGTCAGGGAATGAAACTTGTTTTCTGTATTCATCTGCTGTTTTGGGAACGTGGCTTTCAAAAGCAAATGAATCTAGACAAACCTAACTATGCTTCTATTCTGGGAAACTCTCCATATTTAAATAATACTTCATAGTTTACAAAAACACCCAACCACCCACTCACTTTCCACCATGGAACTGAAGATACTTAATGTTAAGCCATTATTCTATTCCTGACCCTCAGTATTACGTTCAACCTGCATGTCATACCTTGCTAAACAGCTCGCTGTATTTGCTTTGAGTGCTTTGAGTACTTTTGTATGTATAGACTTGTTTTTATCTCTGTAGATGAGGATCCTGTGAATGACCTTCCATCCATACAGGTTTGTCTGTTTATTGCAGAGCCTGTACCAGCCCCCCGAGACTGGCAGAATGACAGGGACAGCAGCCCTCAGGAGCACCACTCCATAGCGACCAGCCGACTGCTGTGTCATATCACCGATGGAGACAACCCCCTTTTGTCACCACGCTGCTCTATTTTTAGCCAAAGCCAGAGATTTAATCTAGACACGGAGTCTGCACCTTCTCCACCAAGTGCTCAGCCTTTCATGATGTAAGAAAATTCTTATGTACTTCTAAATTATCTGTGTACAATCCAGGACCTTTGACTCTCTCTGTTTTACAGGTACTATTATGTTATAAATAAGAAGCTTTCATATTATCACATGTTTTGACACAGTTAATTTGCCATTACACCTAGCATTTTTCAGAAGCAACACAGTTTGAGGTTTAATTATAGGTATTAATGACAGTTTTAATGGTTAGTAGTTACCCTGATGAGTGAATATAAGATGGAGAGGGGTGTTAGAGGTCTGATATTAAAATGTTCAGTTATAATAAAATTATCGCTGGAGTTATTTATGATATGATTTATGATATTAAAGCATAGGAACAGTTCGTATATGTAGTCACCTAAAAAACAAAGTGTGAGTTTGTCAGAAACCACACTTTCTTAAATGCTTATATGCATATCTCAATCCACTGAATACAAATAACAGTCAGACCTATTGATTTGTAACTAAACGGTCTTCCAAACGATAATGTTTATTACTGATGATAAAAAATTATCTGGTGCATACTTTACAAAAACATTATTAGGGTCCAGGAAATGGGAGATTAGTGAAGTTAGATACCACTGTTAAATGGAAGTACTAGATCAGTTTGTGACCCATGTAATTAAACTATTGAAAACTTTTCAGAACTTCTGTAATTAATTAAAAAAAAATAAGAGAGGAAGGAAGGAAAACAAACAAATAAACCAGGCAAAGAACCCATAACAGGTAGAACCTGGAGACACCTTACAGGGAAAGCAGTTACTTTACGGTTACTTTAAGAAAATCAGCGCTCTCAGACCTTTTAAGAACACAGCTGCAAGTTCTGAAGTGCTGAGAAAATGTGCCTGAAAAAAGACACAGATTTGTACAGCCAGTCCTTTGATGGAGATGTTACGCTTTTGGCTTTTGCAGGCCAAGAAGTTCTTCTAGATGTAACTGTGAAGATTGCAAAGAACCACAGACGGTAGCACAACTTACCAAGCATCTTCAGAGTCTCAAGAGAAAAATTAGGAAGTATGAAGAGAAGTTTGAACAAGAAAGAAAATACCTGGTAAGATAAGATATCATTGAAAAGATAAGGGGAAATTCTACAGAATCATGGCAAGAACCTGAATGTGTTTAAACTTGTGCAAAGTCATAGGAAAGGGGTACTATGGATGAAATGATATAGGAAAGCCATCAATGAGAGAATATGTTTTATCAGCTTTTAGTGTGTTTAATAGTTCTGAGGCTCTAATTTGCATCTTCTTTGGATCATAATCATCTCCATCTTCTAGATGTGTCAGACACTTTTATCAGTTAAACACAGCTAAGGAGCCTGTGAACCAAAGTAATTCAAACTATGACAAGCTGCTTGTTTACTTTTCAAAGTCATTTGCTTGGAATGTTTGTTCTCCTGTGCAGGGTCTTTTGTTCAGACAGAGTCCTGTAAAGCTCCAGGCCACAGTGCTCCCCTGCAGCTGGGCTTTCAAAACAGAAATGAGGGGTCTGAGGTGTTCCTGGGGCAAAGTCCTCATAGTTGAGACCAACTGTGTGCTCTGTGCAACAGGTGCAAGATATAGGTGCTCATAATCCAGGTAGTCTATGTAGAGGGAACTGGGCAGGATAAAAGTATCAAAATCTCGACAATGCTAAGGATGTGTGCAATATGCAGTAGGGAATTTGTGGTATTTCATGAATACATTAAAATGAAAATGGAGCAAATTGCATATTAGCTTGTAATCTCATCAGTGATTGCAAACCTGCTTCTGTGACTTGTACTACCCTATGGTCATGATACACTCTTAGGAACAAAATTTCATACTTAATCATCACTCTGCGACCAGAAAACAAATTGTTTCAAAGGTTTAATTTTGCAAAATAGTCTTGTCATTTCTAATATTTGAATTCTAAAGTTCCAGTATAAATTGATTAAAATTCTCATGAATGAGACAAAAGGATCTGGGATGGAAACACTAAATGCTCTTTGGTAGCACCACTTAGCAATTGGGTAACTGCTGTTTAAATAGATGTCTACTGGACTCATGTATTTTTCTAATTACCAGGGCAAGAAGAGTGTCTCATCATTCACTGTGACTGTGCTACCTTTGCTCTGTAATGTTGCCTATTTAAAATACATATGCTGCTTTAATGAGTGGATTGTCTTACGGCTTCTTGCTCCACCTTGAAGGAATTAAAAGCCTGATCCTGTAGACGTTAAGTGCAAAGTAAAGTCTGCCTACCCTTGAATGAACTTCAATCTGGCAACTTGATTTGTACAAGAAAAGTAATAGTATGGTCATCAGCTCCTTTTTCTTTTTCTTTACATTCAGCCTTCACATGGTGACAAGACCTCCAATCCCGAAGTCTTGAAATGGATGAATGATTTGGCTAAAGGTCGCAAGCAGCTCAAAGGTACCTGAGCATGTGTGTCGTTTTATTGCTCGGTGAGAACTTCCATAATATAGGTATAGATACCTGAAATCAGTGTGAATGCACTTGGGAGTATTTTAGAGCTTGTTTTCCATTCTTAGTTCTCCGCGTAGTGCGTGGTGTTAGTCTTTTAACGACAGCAGAGATATGAAATGCTATGACTTGATTCCCAGCAGTGGGGACTGAAAGAAGGCAGTGCAACTCTTGCAATAAGGGAAAGGGAAAACACCCATCTTCTTCCCCTCATAAATATTAACACTCACTCAAAGTACCTTTCAGTGTTGTTTTTCTAAGTAAGTGTCTGTATGCTGTATGTCAGCACAATAACTATAGATACTTAACTGCAAATTAAAGGCTTCCTTGTGTTACAGTGCAAATGTAGTAACAAAAGGTTTTTTAGCACCTTTTTAGAGTTATGGAACTCTAAAGACTTTTAAAAATTTATCATAAAAATGGATTTTCCTTCACGTTTAATTTGATCTTGAGGGTTAAATTTTGCCCTTGCCTTGCTTGCACACAGTTCCATTAACATCCATGGGCATATCACATGTTTGTCCCAGGGGAGCATGTAGCCAGGGGAGATTGATTTTTTAAGGCTATTTATAAATTATCTGTTTTTTTTTTTTTTTTTTTTCCTATTATAAGTAGATCTTTTCTACTAATTAAATCACAGTGTTATACTTTATCTCTCTTTGGATATAGTTAAGAAAGTAGAGATAGAGGATGTGATTAGGGTGAATAAAGGAATTAGAAACTCATCTTTCAGTGAATTTCTTTTAAAAAACCTTCCTGTAAATACTAGACTGCATCATTGCTGTTTTTTTTCCCCCCCATGAACCTTGTGTTATAAATGCAGCAAGGGCAAATGAGAGGACAATTTTCTGAAAATTGTACCTCCACCTTCAGCATAACTCTGGCAATCCAGTTGGTTTAGTTTTCATAAATCAAATTCACCTTCATACCCAGAACCCAGGTGAGCTGCTGACTGGGAAGCTGGGACACACTGGGGCACGCGGGGACTTCGTGTCTTATGTTGGCTGTGCCGGTGCTGGTTCTCCACGTCAGAGCCAGCTCCGTGCAGAGGGAGCCTGGCCGAGGTGGCATCGTGGCCCCTTGCAAGGGGATCCGGTTCAGCTCGTGCTAGGGCAGAGCAGAGCGGGGCACTCGAATCCGGGCCCAGGGGTGGCAGCCTGCGGGGCCCGTCACGGTCGCTGTTGGCTGCTCACCTTGCCGAGCAGCTGGGCTGTGATGGTAATTCCATGCAAGAAGTGCGCGTGCTTTTTCCTTAGACTGCCAGAGGAAGCTTCTTTTTTTTCAGATATCTCTCACGTTTTCTTGCCAAACAATTTATCTTTCAGAGCTGAAACTCAGAATGTCAGAAGAGCAAAACTGCCCATCTAGAGCACCCCGAAGAAACGATCGTTGTGAAAGCAGCAGGATCTCTAAAGAGACTGGGACACAGGAGGCAGTGAGCACGGAGCCGGCTCCCTCAGTAGAAGAAACCATGGACAGCATGCTGAGGCGATTAAAGGAGAAGAGACAGCACCTCACCCTGCCCGAGACCCTGAAGGTAAGGCAGGCTGGTGAGCCTTTCGCCTTCAGTTCTAGGGCTGTCCCAGCGCTGGTGTGGGGCGGTGCACGCCGGGCCCCTTCGGGCACTGCTGCACGCCCTCTCTCACAGGCTCTGGTGACGTTTTCTGAAGTGCTGTTTTTGTGAAGAGTTGCACAGAAAAAAGGAGACGTTTTCAAACACTACTGAGGGCATTTTGCTCAGAGATGGAATTTGCAAAGAGCCGCTGAAGTCTCCCAGTTGAGACTAAGTGCATGCAAAGTACATGCTCCAGCCTAGCAAAGATGGTGACAGAGCAAAACTGTCCTATTTTGAGTCCATAGAAAATATGTGGCTAAAAATTGCCAACCTGTTGTGACAACAGAGGCCTCTCTTGCTAGAGGAACCTGAAGGCCTCTGGTAAGGTAACACGGAGGGCACAACCGTCTGGGCTGTTTTGTCCTTCTGATGCTGCTCCTGCTCTTCCACATTCGCAACTGCTGTTCTACGTAAAGGGGAGGGTTTCATGTCCCATGAAATGTGCTTGTTTGTTTGGGCAATTTATTTTGATTTTCAGACTAATACATATTGCTGACACATTTTAGGATATGTCTGAAGCTGTTGTTCTGTAATGTGTACCTGTTCTGCTTGGTAAAACTGAATCTGCAGTGGACAGAGGCTTGGAAAGGAAGAGTAGGAAGTAAAATTGGTCTATGTCAAGATGAGATATTTTAGTAGGCCTTTAGGGTGTTTAACATTAAAATGATTGATTTTTAATCGTGAATCTGGACTTCTGGAGGAGAGTGAAGTTTACAACCCCAGTAGGGAATGAATCAAGAATGTCTGCTGGTTAGAACAAAGATCCAAGGCTTTTCATTTCAGCTATACACATCCTTGGTGCGAATGGTAATTCTGAACTGGACTATTTCATTTTGTATATAACTTTTAAATCCTATGCTTGAATCTGAGCTAGATCAACTAAATGGTAACTAAATCTTTCTCCAAGCTGTAGCTATTTTGGAAGCAGACATGAAGGGCCTGAACCTGAGCTGTGGAAAGCCTCAGGACCCCACGGATGCACAAATGAGGGATTAATTGTCATTAAGGTGGAGAGTGCTGGCTCAGAGTGACTTGTGAAACTGGTCTTGGGAAACAGTAGAATGGTTGTTAGGAACTAGCAATATGGGTCATGCGTCACAGAACTCTCATTTTTACATTTTTAGGAGGCACTTTTAGGGCCACTTTGTTCATCGGATATTCAACAGTTACGCAAAAAAAAAAGTGGAGTGGGGAGGATAAACAGAAGGGGTCTAAAATCCTGAGTGTATCAGAATCTGTGTCTGAAGGGGACAAACGAAGACACCGAGTATGAAATAGCAGAGTATCCTCCCAAAAGCTTACAAGTGCAGTTATTCAGTGAGAAAAATCCAGAGAAAATTGGAATTGGCTTGTGAATGATTCAGCAACCCCCCAGTGCACACCCATGTACTGCTCTCAGTGTCACCAGCACCTTGCAGGTGTATGGGAGCGGGTGACTCATTTGAAAGTCACCTCAGGTAGTGCGTGTTTAGCTGCAAGGGTGCAGCACAAAAGCTTGGGGATGTGAATGGAGAAGATGAGGAATTAAAAGACAAATAAACACAGCACGGGTTCTGTGTTTTTTAAAAGCCCTCCTGCTGTTTAAACTACCCTGAATGTTTAGTGGCTGGGGATGTTATCGGTGCCTCGGTCACAGTGAGGAGGAGCAGAGGGCCCCAACACGTGCACAGGGTGAGGCCCTTTCCAAACCCTGCTCTCCCTCCCCTCGCATCTTGCGTTCCCCACAGGCAAAGGCAGCAGCTAACATGCAGGTCTAACTATCAGGTGAATTAGCTTGTGATGAAGACAACAGTGTGTGATACTTTGTGTGTCCTTGTCCCAGGGTATGAATACCAGACCAGTTCTTTAGTTTTATGTGCATTTTTTTTTTTTTTTGCTATACACAGCAAACATTTGTCTTATATTTAGTTTGAAGTTTTGCAGCTTGTCTCCCGAGGCTTTTCTTGGTTGCTTTCAGTTATCTGTCCTCTGGTTATTGACCCATTTTAGTCCATCCTTTCCTTGGCTACGAAGCAGTGTTTTTATTTAATTAGCATTGAATTTTGTGTTGTTATGTGCAGCCTACGGTCCTAAGATGTCCTAGTCACTTCTGTGGCTTGTGTTTCCAGCTGCCGCCTCTGATTTGGAAATTGTCAGCAATGTTGAGCCCAGCCGAATATAAGCCTGCCTTGAGATTGCTAATGAAAAGAGCTAATAAAACAGGCCCAAGTGTTTGGGCCTCTTGAGATTGTTTCTCATGTTTAAAATCAATATTAATGATCACTCCCTGTGTACTGGTAGCCACTCAGTTGCTTCAGAGTTAATAGTTTTTGAAAGAATTATCCTCGTGTTAATAGCAGAGCTAGCAGCAGATAGAGCAGCTAGCTGTTCCATAGCATGCCTGAATTCTAGATAGCAGCTCCACTCTTAACATAAGTGACAGATAATTTTTGGAGCAATTAACTCATGCAAACATTTAGGACAAAATGTTATTAGTGGTTTTGTGGTGCTTTTGTGCATAGGCAGCCAACAAAAAGGGTTCTGCTCCTGGGCAAGTTAATAGCAGGATTTTAGGAGAGAGGTGATTTGATTTTAGGAGAGATTTTGATTTTAGGAGAGAGGTGATTGATACGATGGCCATTGCTGGCCAAGAGGAATCTTCAGAAATGTCTACTCTATTTTGAGAGTATTCATGAATGACCTGTAAGTATAACATGGAAAAATAGCTAAATTTAAATTCTCTAAAAGATAGATTTGACATCACATATTAAATATATTTAGATGGATTTTGTATGATTAACATGTTAGTAATTTCAAAATAGTCTTCATATATTAATGTTATTGCTTGATACTCATGAATTTGGATTGTATTAAAAAAAAAGTAAAAAGACAAGTTTCTACTGGACTCGTATCACTCTCTATGCAGAGTGCAGAGTTGCAGAGTTTGATGATGAAGGTGTAAGTACTATATATCTGCAGTAGCCTGGTTTCATACCTGTTGAAGCTTTCAGTTTCCTGTAACTTCATTCTGCAACATCCGAAAGGTTAAAATATTCAGCAGCTGTGAAAGGTTTACAGGGCACAACCTAAGATTTGAAATACAAAATGAAATGACTTATCTGTGTTTTCCTTTATGTCGTATCAGCACTTAGGACTGTTAATTACTCCTTTCAAGGACCCAACACTAAGGGGAGTTC
Organism: Crypturellus undulatus; assembly: GCA_013389825.1. Classification (NCBI taxonomy): domain Eukaryota; kingdom Metazoa; phylum Chordata; class Aves; order Tinamiformes; family Tinamidae; genus Crypturellus; species Crypturellus undulatus. Next base: position 2,681,568 of record VWPW01001968.1, on the reverse strand, counting down.
GTTAGCAGTAAGCATGCATGTGCAAAATGAAAAATTGCCACCAATGATGATACCATGAGTTGAAAACTGAGGCTCCTGTTTCACTTCTCTGCATGTCTGTATCCTTATGACTCTGTTTCTGCCTTGTAATTGCTGAGACAGGAAGAAGGGAGCGTGTGGGTACAAGAATCTGCATCTGATCTCTGCATCTTGGATAAAATGATTTTTGTCTATCCTCTATGGATCTGGAGGGATAGATGAGGGACAGGGAGAATATATCAGAAGGGTATTTCCTAGGAAATGCCAGAACAAGAGAGAAAACGAGCACTACATAAAAGGTAAGAGAGAGACGCTGATTCAAAGAAGGAAAGGAGAAGAGGGCATGCTTTGTGGCGTGGGGCTCACAGGGTTGTTTTTTACTGAGACAGAAGCAGCTGTGAGTGACATGCCGTGTCATTTAACAAATATCTTTGCACACGATCATTCCAGCTCTTTCTGTTCCTGGGCAACCCCAGACGATTGTCCGCAGTGCAGCCAGGCCGGGGCTCTCCACAGCAGCCCTGCGCTGAGTCACCCGAGCGTGTGCAGCGGAGCCACCGCGTTCCCCAGGGCAGGGAGACTGTCCCTGCGGGGACAGAGGGGCAGAAACAAGCCGAGAAACAGAGTGATAGTGCATTAATTTACCAATGATCTCCTATAGTCACATTTAGTCATTAAGGAACAGGTTATTCTTTTGTTTTTCCTGTAGAATCTGCTCTGTTTTTCCTTAATACAGCAAGTTGGTCTACTGCATTAGTTTTCATAAGGTTCACAGTACTTATATATGTACATATATATATATATACACACACACACACGCACACTACATTTATTTATGTGTACTTATATGCCTATAAATATATTTATATATTTATATATTTTTATATATGTTCATAACTTTATATCTTTTTATTTAACCATTTGCAAAATTGTTTGCAAATACAGGTTCTTACTACTTGATCTCAACTAGTATTTTTCTTAAACCTCAGGCCTCCCTTGCTCAAGTGCGTACGGGAGCAGCCAGGGGCTGGGGCTTGCCCTGCGGCGGGTGCCAGGGAGGGCCGCGGGCAGCTCCGGCGCGGAGCTCTCGGCAGCATCGCCTCTTGCACCTCCACAGTTTCCCTTGCTGCGCCGTGCAGATATCACTGCAGTGCCCGGGGGAAGCGCTTGCTGTGCCTAAAGCCCTGTGAGCATCTTCAGATGAGAAGTGACTAGTGCACTGTTTTAGATAGATTACCCACTGCCTGCATGAAATAGCTCAAGAAGCAGAGACTCCACTTTGTATATTTTCCACTGGAAAACAGATCTGCATTTTCCAATTCAGAAATATGCTTCTGTGGATCACACTACGGTTGCCTTGAAATTCTTAGGAAGACAACACACAAGGCCACAATCTTCTTGGCTTTATAGCAGCAAATGAGAAAAGATTTTGTTTGTTTTTCTGTTCAAGAGGAGTGTACTTTATTATGTTATCTTTTTTAGGTAACTAAACAAGAAAAGAATCTTATGAAGCCTCTGTATGACAGATACAGAATCATCAAGAAACTTCTTGCAACACCATCTTTGATTACAACAATTGTAAGTTGGGAGGAATACATATCTATTGTCAAGAAGACATACTATATGCTGTTTGGGTTGTATTTGTTTGGTGGCAATAAAGAATCTGTTCGTGGGTTTAGAAGAGGGCAAAGAGGTTTCAAACTGAGCAAATGCTCTATATAAACTCCCAGGCATGCCGGAGGTGACAAGGTAATGCAGAAGTTTCTGTGGCAATCTGTTCAAGTGGCTGCGCAAGGGATCAAAGGCTGGCATGGGGTTTCTATTATGGCTAACATATCCAACACAAATCTCTCCCTTCTCATAAAAGAATCTACTGTTACTGTACCTAGCGTCTATAGGTTTGTTGAAAATGCTTCTGTTAATCATGTAGGCCAGAGATCATTTGCAGTATGTTTGATTAATATATCATGTAATAGCACCACTCTCAATGAGTGTGTGTAGAGGTAGTGGAATCTGTCAGGTTTTAAGTTAATTATTGTGTCTCTGTCAAAAAATATTAATCACAAAGGCTTGTACAGAGTAATTGAGGCTAAGTAGTTTTTAAAAGGTTTGCTCTTTCGTCTTGTTGGATTTCAGTGGAGCTTTAGAAATCTTTTGAAATTCCAATCCAAATCTTTGCACACACAAACGTGCATACCTCATTTCAAAATCTAACTGCACTTCCTCTGTTCCAGTTCATAGGAGCTTTGGTCCACAGTATGTTCTGTGTAAGTCATTGTTCAAAAGCCCAGCCTTTCTTGCGAGGATGTACAGATTTGGCAGTTGTAGAAGCTCTGTCTTTAGCTCATGATACAGCTTTATTTTTTGTACATAATGTAAATGCTGGATGGTATGCAAGAGTTCCAGCAAGACTGCAGTACTTGCACACATGGAGGTTGTTCTGTAAACCTTTACTAGTTGAAGAAGTCTCTGAATAAAGAGTAGATTAATCACTAGAGCTTCTCAGAAGCAGGGCCAGCTTCTCTTGGGTTCAGTACTGCTGAGTAGCACACAGTAACACCAGGAGCCCCACAGGCTTCCCAGGGGCAGTCTCAAAACCTAGGCAGAACTTTTAGTATTTATGATCTGCTTAACTGAATACGTCCAACTACTGTTGCAAGGTAAACAACTATGTTTTACAAGCAGGAGGAGGAAGACTCAGATGAAGACCATTCTCAGAGCAGCCATGAGTTATCATCCAGCCCCATATCTTGCCTGCCTGTTGAGGAGCACCTGTGTTACTCCCAGGAGGAGAGTGAGCCTGCATATGTTTCACCTCTGGAGGAAAAGAAAGTGTTCAGAAAAACAGCCGTGTCTATGTCCAATTTACATGAGGCAACAGTGTGAGTTTTGCCTTTTTTAATTAATGTTTTGAAATATTTTATGTAGAATTTTGTTATTTAAGCATGATCCATACTTACTGCATTAAGGTATTCTAAACCAAACAAATAGTCCAATGATTTCTTATGAGAGAGAAGAGGCAGAGAATGCTTGTTCCTTGGTCAGCATTCCTGTGGTTTTAGATATTCCTTCAAATAAGCCTGTGCCAAATTCATAAAGAAAAGATGAAGCAATATAAACAGGTAAGAGAAATAGCAACATATGTAGAAATCTAGATAATATATAATGGCATAGTAGAAAAGTTATTACTGCTTCAATAAAGGTGGGTATCTATCTAATTAAGTCTTACAGATCCATCACAAGATAAGGCAGATCATTAAATAGTTCAGGGAGGCAGCATGGTCTGCTCCTAAATATGCTGTGAATGGTTATGTGAGGTAATTATGTGTGGTTCTGGCAAAAATATTTCCAGAGACAACAGCTTTCCCACTAGCAGTTGAGGGTGATCTACCTGAAGGATCAAGCATTACATGGTCACACGGGAGCCTTTTCAATGTGTGTAAAACCAGTGTCTCCCTTGCATAAGACTGCTAGTGTCTGGGTGCCCAGAGCATACAAGAACCAGCCCCACACTGTGGTCAACAGCCCTCCATTAAAAAAGGAAAAGGCAACTCCTTTTGATTTATAGTCAAGAATACTCAAAAATTCAAAGAAATTTTATTTCAGCATGAGAAAAATTGCTAAGTGCACACGAGCTGATATTACTCAGCCTGAAATTTGTTTAAAAAGATAATTCTAAGGAACAGTTATGTTCGCAAACGTTATGGGATGTTGTATTTTCTTTGTGTTTTCAGTAGTGACTTATACAGGCATAAATTGACTAGGTTTTACCAAAACTGAGAGAAAATTAAAATGTAATCTTTTTTTCCCATGTAACTCAAATGTATGTGCTATATTGGGCTCGCAAAGTCTGTGGAGCCATTTCTGTGTTAGTAGGAACCAGCTAGCTATTCTCTCACTGCTTAAAATATCAGCTAAAATATACTATGCAGAAAAAGTGGATTCTGGCTACCAATATCAGTTCCACTGACTCCTGGTAATCCTTAGGAGCTGGACTTTAATATTGATACTGCTCCTTAATTCAGTTACAGAGATGCAAAATGCCTTCTGTGTGAGGCTGACTCTGGTCAGCTGCATTAACTCCAGCTGGAATGGAGACCACTAACACGACCCAGTCCTGAAAGCTTTTCCTCACGTTTTTTATTGATTCTCTGCATTCACTGTATTAGAAGGAGGGGAAAAATTACTAATAAACGAGAAGGAGCACAGCAGTTTATCACGTGTGGTGGAACAGCCTGGTATAGGCACATGCGGAGGGCCGTGAGGGACTTTGCTGGGACACCGCGTGCTGTGCGAGCCGCGGCCCAGAGCAGCCTGTAACGCAGACCCACAGCTTTTGCACTTCCAGGCATGGGGGCTTCATGCCTGTGTCTCTCTTGCAGGCCTGTTCTACTTGAACATCTCAGAGAAACAAGAGCAGATAAGAAAAGGCTTCGCAAAGCTCTGAGAGAGTTTGAGGAGCAATTCTACAAACAGACGGGAAGGTAAATAGCCAAAGCGCCACGTGCGGGCTCCTTTCTCGTGCTGCTTGGCTCGCCTGTGTAGCCAGGTGTGTTTCACTAGAGCAGGTTTTCTCACGTGTGAGCTGGCCACAGAAGCTGCAGCCAGGGACTGCAAGGTGCCCACCTGCCTGCTTAGTTCCTCCAGGATGTGGCATCCCTGAGGAGCTGCCAGGTCTGAGGAGCTGTCAGGACGTGCCTGTAATGGGGACAAACCATCCAGGCTGCCAGACCAGACCTTTCCCGAGCTGTAGGGAATCTGCAGGGACGACCCCTGACAGTTGAGCCATGTTATTAGGCTAAATACGCAGAAGCCACTGGCTCTTTCACCCATCAGCACTGGCTATTTTCTGACTCCTTCTTTATCCTCCTCCCTTTATTTAGAAAGCTCATCTGCTGAAACTTGCAAGGAGTATGGACATGTGCTATATACTGATAACAGTTTTTAAAGCTCCGCGCAATAGCTTCTCTCCATATTTTAGAATAAATTTGTTACATTTAAATAGCTGCCAAGAAAGAAAATTACCTGGTTTATGAAAAATTCAATATTTTTATCCTGTCCGTATCTGTGTAGAGTTTTGGTGCTGTCAGATTACTTGTAGTCATTTATGGTTAAAAACAAATCCAATGTAAAACTCACTCATTAATTGTTGCACAAATAATCCTAAGACTGTTCCTCATCTTTGTCTTAAAAGTGATGGCCCTTTTATCTGCTTTTTATAGGAGTCCACAAAAAGAAGATCGGGTACCCATGGCAGAGGAATACTCTGAATACAAGCACACAAAAGCCAAAATCAGGCTCTTGGAGGTTCTCATCAGTAAGCATGACATCTCCAAAACGATTTGAAATGAGTGCAATGCCGTGGGCTTGTTCTCTAGGGAGGGGGGGAAAAAAAGGGGAAAAAAAAAAAAAAAAAAAAAAAAAAAAAAGAGGGAAGTAATTTAACAGGTCTTGGTCTGCTGCACAATTATCTGACACACTGAGATGCTGATGCACTTTACCAATTGCACTTGCTGGGATGAGAGAGGACAGCAATATGCAAGAATATTAAGCACGGGTGAGTGGACTATAGTCTATTTATTTTCCTTCTGAAAAAGCCTTTAAGTGCACTGTGAAAATGTTAGAAATTAAAAGGACACTGCAGTGTTGCACCCTCTGCCCTGCTTTTACTTTTTAAAAGTGTGAGGAAGTGCTCTCCTGGTCTTTACTATATCTTAGTATAATGTGTCACACATTTCCTGCAAGAATTAACAGTAAATTTACAACTATTGTCAGTTCTTAGTGTGCTGATTTGCTAGTTTAAAAGCAACACTATCTTAAACAAAAAAACCAACCGTCTGCCAGGATCGAGGTGCCACTCAGTTCCAGTAGCTGCAAAGGAAGGTGCACACACAGAGCCAGTGCCTGGGTTTGGGTTAAATTCTTGTTGCAAAGTGATGCTGCCTGTGCAAAAACACAAGATGTCTGCCAGATTGAGATATTGTTCTTTAGAAATGAGAAAAAGTGTGTGGCAAAACAAAACAGATACAGTTTATCAGGAAGAGGTAAATAAAGGTACTGGATGCTGTCCTTTTTGCTATGGTTTATAGGACCTGGCTTACAATACCTAAAATTCAGTAAATAGATCAACTACATGCTCATTCCTATTTCTATATTAAATGTTGCACTTTATTTTGCCTGATGCTATAACATTTGCTTTTCTAAGTACCAAAGCTCGTTTAGAAGCATGCACTTTGTTCAATGTTGAAGTATTTCCTGTGTTACAAATAATTGCCACATAGCTATATAAAAATGCGACTAGATTATTGCATTATGCTAAGATATTTTGGATAGATAAAGTACACGGTATATAATTGAGTGTCATAGTTATTTGGTGAGGAACGCTAGACTTCTTGTTTACAAAAATATGATTATAAAAAAGATATTTTTCCATTGAAATTCTTTCTTAAACTTCAGAGCACTACACTTTGTAATATTATTGAAGTGTGTTTTTTTTTTCCACTGTTTGTGCTAGAGCATTTGTGTGAAAAGCAATCTATAAACAAAAGGATTATTGGCATTTCTGTATCGGAAATCAGGGCAGGGATTCTGGGAAATACCCAGCCCAGACATGAAGGAACACAATTTTTTAAAAGAGTGGAATAAGTTGAATCATGTTTAGTCTTTTGCTTTAACTGTCATTTTGTATTGATCACATAGTGTAAACAATCTGTTTTCTATACTGATAAGAAAATTTTCATTTTATAAAGCCTACTACAAGCAAATCAAGTTTGTATTTATATTGTATGTATTGATTCAGCATGTTTTGGGAAAAATACACATTTTCAAGTAATTTGGAGGAAAAAGTATGACCACTAGAAAAAGAATATTTTATTTCTCTGAGATTTGTTGTTTCAATGTACTGACTTAATAATTTATAACTTAGCTTTTATGAATCAGAATGGTCTCCTTCGTAAATCTGTTTTAATTAAAGTCATCTAGAGCAACAGGAACAGATACAGAGCTATTTGAAGTTTACAAACTACATCTTTGATAAGGGAAAATGATTTCATGACATGTATACAATTGATATTAAAATGTAATCTATATATTCTATATGATTGTATAATATTTTATACAACAGTACAAATAAAATATTTTTCTATTATATTTATTATGTCGAGACACAGTTTCTGTTTTCAGTTAGCTAATATAAATAACATAAATAACACTGTCAAACAACACGTTGGAAGTGCTGACATTTCTAGGCTTTGAGATTTAAATCATGCTGCAATTACAACCTCTCATGCTGTTTGGAGTTATCCCAGTATTTGTTCAGTAGTTAAAATGAATGCATATTTAAACACCGTTTATAAGCCGTTATTTTTATTTTGCTAAAGCAGTTTATATAGGATTTTTGTTATGTTTGGCAGGAAACAGAAAACATTTTTTGCAGCACCTACGTATAAATGGTTGCCAGAAAGAAATCCAGGACTTCTAATCATTTTAAAGCATTGGGGGAACAGAAGGGGAGAGGGAGAGAAGAAATACTAAAAACGCTACTGAAGAGTTTGAACTCATGGTTGCTTTTGGTGACAGCGGCATGTGCATGCTTCTGAGGAGAACGGCTGACGATGGAAATGGACAACGGAGGTCTGAAGACTCCTAAGTAATGAGGGAGGCTTTAGCGTCCAACACTGATATTGCAGGTCTTGCAGCTAGGATCTTTCTTTGCATTCGCAGTAGACAAGCTCATTAGTTGGTGACCCGTGATTTCTGCAACTGTGCCAAGAGAGAGATCCACGGGATCAGTGTAGATTACTTCCAAAATAACATCTTGGGCGTGATGGTAGACCATTACACCGTCTTCTTCATTGCAGGTCAGAAATTTATTATCTTTTATATTTAGCTGAGGAAGGCGCTGCTTGCAGAATTCGTCTCCCGGTGACCCAAGGGGGGCGATGACAAGAATGACGTAGTGGTAGGCTGTGTACATGCAGTAGAAGTCTCCAAAGTACAAGTTAGTATTTGGGTTGAAGAGTTTTTCAGCTGCGATCTCAAACCTGTATCTTCCATATGGTGAATCTTGTGGTGGCTTCCCAGTGTTAAACTCAGTGTTGCAGCTGAAGAAGATGCCTTCCAGCTTCCCACTGATGGGAGAGCCATGGCTGCCACTGTTATCCTTAACAGAGGGCTGCATGGCATTTCCATGGTGCTCTCTACAAATGAATGACTGGTATTGTTTATTTTGTAACACAGTTAAAAAAGAGTAAGTAAGTTAGGACCTCATGCTGTTTAGTAACAGTACTGAAGGGAAACACGAAGAAAAACTGTTAAAATGAAAACTGTGACCTTAGGTGTAAGAAAATCAAATGCACCCAGCCTGGGAAAGAGCTGGAACAGCTTCTATTACAGGAAAAAGATTGCTTTTCGAGTCTGGCTCCTCTGCCAGCTGTGAGCTGTGTGGGAATGATGTGAAGGCAGAGAATAGCACAAACAAAAAAGCCCCCAATCCACCAATATCTTTAATTAGCTGATTTGTGTAGCTTTCCACTACATTTCTAACAATAAACACATTTTAGCTTAATCACATGTTGAAAATTACAAGCAAATCTCAGTGCTGAACATCCTGTTTGTTCATGCATATTTTTAGTATGCATTTCATATAGAAAATAGCCAGTGACAGTTATTTCTGAATGATGCTTTTCAGAGCGCTTGTAGGAAGGAATGTACTGCCTGCTATAATTTTTTCCCCAATATCATAATTTAAGGTCTAATTTGTCTACCGCTGAGCACAGAATATTAGGTAATTTGGTTGGTGTCCAGCTTCTGCAGCCACTAGTTCTAAGGGGAAAAAAATATACAAGACCAGTGTTGTTTCTTTGCAAGCAAGCTGAGCTCAGATTGGTTCCAGTGAAAGCAAATGTTCAGCGTTATAAGGGAATATTTAAACCCAAATTGAAATCAACACCATGAGCGAGCTAAATTTAGAAGATCAGGCCAAAACACCCCATTTAATTCTCTTTAGCACCTGCGATCTTATGGATGGCAGGAAGTTCTCCAAAATTTGTATACTATACCTGTGACAGTTTTGGCTATGCTGTACCATGAGATTTCAGAAACGAAAACAGTCCTTTTTATGGGTCCTGCAAAGGTCTAGATTTATTAGGCGTGCCTGCAACAGGTCGTAGGTACACTGACAGACTAAAACCAGCAGGTTTCAGAAGAGTCTTAAGTATCTAGTTCTCTTTGTATGTGTGTGTGTTTGTGTGAGGTGTGATGTGAGGCAAGAGAGAGCACTTGCCCTCTCTCCCCTCTCTCCCCTCTCTTACCTGTAGCAAGAGCTACAGGTAAAACCATGCTATCTGAGAAAAGTTATTGCAAAACACTTGGTCTGTTAAAGTGGAAGTTAATGCAAGTTGCTGTTAATGCCAGCAAATTTACTGTATGCATAGTCAACACTAGATTTCTAATCTGAACAGAATATTTTAAAAGGACTTCAAGATAAAGTTTTGAGGGGCTACATGGTTATTGTCTCAAACTCTGTTTTTGCAAGACACTTTGTTGTTGTTTTTGTTACAAACAGTGGGTATGTTATGCCTGAAGCAAATACTAGCGAGGAAAAAACACAAATCAACTTGAGAAACCACTTTCTCAACCTGAAAATCTGGGCTTGCGGTTTTATATCTGTGGCAAGATACTGACATCCAGCGGCCAATTAGGCTAATTATAGGTCAGTCCTCCCCAGGGAGCTGAGATGTTTTATGGCACTTCCGTGGGGATAAGCAGCAAAATAAGGGGTATGTCATTTATACAGCCACAATAAAAGCACCGCGTTTAGGTTGCTGCTGTAGCTCAGTGACAGTTGCTTGTTTGGCTATGCTATTAGAGCTGCTCTGTTAGCATCCTCAAGCTTGTTCACTAGTTATGGCACCACATAGACCATATGCCAAGGATTCTTTTCCTACAAGAAAGCATTTTTTTTTAAACATTCACTAGATTGCATTGTGGAAAGACTCGCATTTGTGACCATACTTGCTTCTGATGAGAAAAGCTGAGAAAAGCCTACTATTAATTAAACAGCTACAGGTATTCTAGCTTGGTAATAACCTGGTTAAAAAAAAAAAAGCAGCTTTTTGTCTCTTTAACACATTAACAGAATGAAAAACAAATTATACTTGCAGCAAACCATGAAAAAAACATAAAGGAGCTAGGGGAGAAGATAAAGAGCAATTAATCTGTCACATTTGGCAGAACAAGGCCAAACCCCACACCTATAAATGCACCTCTGTAGCAGTTTTCAAAGTGCTATGAACACAAATGCACTATGATTATGATGTGGCTAAAAAAAACTAATAGTAGACATGTGCCTCTTGTGCTGCATCTTCCGAGAAGACAGAAGAGCTTTATTAGGTTCTCAGCAACTTCAACTCCCATTGCCTTCATTGAGCTTTGCAGCATTCCCTGTGTAATGTGTAACAATTCACTCTTAAAGAAGGGGGCAGGCATGCAAACCCCATGCTCTGAGGCCACAGGACTCTCTTGGACTCTCTCTGATAAACAAATACACATAATTGCAAATCTGCAACATCTCCAAGAGCTGTGGTCTCTTCCTTGGAAACTGAACAAAACAAGTATTACTCCTCCTTGACCAGCTTTACACCTCTTGTAACTCGCTACAGATCCTAGTATCACAACCATGTAAATATTAATTGCACTAATATAGCAGAGCAGTAGGCCCAGCTCTTGCAGTACATATTGAAGGAGGTTGGTTTAATGCCCTGAAAGAGCAGTCAGTGGTACCACCCTTCTGATAAGCAGTGTTTAAAGAAGGGCTGTTGCCCTGCTGCTTACCTCTGATCCCTGGTCTCCTACCGGTGTAAGGTGCTGCTGCGCGGGGGCTGCTCCGGCTCGGTCAGCGTGTGAGCTCTGACACTGGCATTGCAAAGCTCTCCCTGTGCTTCTGGTGTGTGCACAGCGCACACTGGTGCTTCAGCAGGAATAGGGAAACTAGGCTCCAGCTAACCCCTTTATTCCTTCCAACTGAAGTACAGTGCAACGGGACTATCAAAACTTTTACCAACTCCAGCCTTTCCCCAACACACACACACAGACACTTTTATCAGGCTGGAGACCCTGGAAGTCCTTCAGTTTCAACTCCAAAACACATTTTTTTTTTTTATTTGCTAATCAAAACGTTGAGTTATACAAATTGGAAGAAATGAGTCACCTTTTAATTCTTCTCTTTTCTGAACTAAACGCGTAGCACAGCCATTCTGCTCCAGCTTTTGCACAGCTGCCTCCATTTACTTAGATTTTTTTTTTCATTACTCCCACAAACAACTTCACATGTGTTTACTTTCTTACCTCATATAATCAAAGTATTCTTTGTGCTGATTCCGATAAAAAACAGACAGTTTAAGCATACGGCCTGCAATCACTTCAGCTTTTTCCAAAAGCTGTGTTAGGTGAACTTTTGAATAATCTGGGAAGAAAAGACAACCTGCTAGCATAAGGAGAAAAAAAAAAAATATAGTGCTATCTAAAAGCTACACCCACAAATGTAAAATTGGGAACAGAGCTTAGATAACATTCCTAACACCATGAAGCACAACACGGCTATACTGCTGTCCAGCCCAGCACCATAAACAAATGCCAGGCACATATTTTAATCATCTCCCCACCAACACTCTGCCAACCCCCAGCTACTTGCAGCTCAGACTTCCTGCATCAGCGCTGGAGGTTGTTGTATTTGGGACCCTAAGGGAGCTGAGAACGGGCCTCTCGGGCTTATGCCATTTAAGAAATTACCTGTTACACCCTACTGGTTTGTGAGCTGATACAAGTCACATAATTATCCAAGCTTGTTTAGGCCCAAGCTCAGCCAACAGCGCCAGCTCATGCAGGCAGGCACACTGGTGCTTGGTGATGGTCACCTACAAGTAGCTGTACAAAGAGATGTACTGGCCCTCACGATGCTGGGGGGTGCTCAAGTTTTGCAATATGCTGAGGAGGGAGCACAGCAAATGTCCAAGCCACGTTATGTATTAGGGAGCTGCTACTTTGCTTTCTCCAGTGGTGCTTACAGCCTGCAAGAGGTATGTGCATGGCGCTGTTCCAGTGTGTTTCCCTACCCTTTTTCCCAACCTGAGGAGACGAGCAGTGGCACCAGGCATCAGACTGAGGGGCAACTAAAGTGCTTCTTTGCTAACAAACAGAGGGGGCACTCCAGCTGCCTCCCACTTACCATAACGCACCAAACCTGGGAGCACACAAAGCTTAAAGCTTGTCTTCCAATTTCCTGGTGTGCCTATTACACTGTAGCAACCTACTTGATGCCACTAAGATGCTTAACTGCTTCCTGCAAAGCTAGCTTTAATTGCACAGGCCTAGGGCACATGTTTTCTCAGCAATATTACCTGCTGTGCAAAATTCGATGATTTCACTCCACTCAGAAACAACATAATCACCATCAACTTGCTTTGATGCTGTCTGCACTGCGACTGTATATTCTGTTCTTGGGCTCAAGAACCAGTGCCCACGGACCGTCATAGGCAAAGGAACAGCTTTGGCCACCAATTTAGTGGGGACATCCTAGTAGGACAACAAAACAAACAAGCAAAAGAGAAGTTATCAGTGCAGCCAAACCATTCCATGAGACCCCAGAACCATACCTGTTCTGCGTGTACGCACACGTGTGTATGTATATGTGTGTGCGTATATATATATATATATATATATATATATACGCACACACACAGACATATTTATACATACACACACAATATAAAACAGATACAGAAAAAAATAAGAGCCCATACAATGACATTTAAAGCATCCTCCCAATAACTCTATTGCAAAGGCATCCTGCAGGACTGAGTCTTTGCAAATGGAATGGAGCCAGCAGCTGCTGCAGTTCCAGTCATTAGTCTTCTTGTCATCATTTGGCTAAGGTAAAAATGGTCTCCACCTGGGTCAGGGCTCTGTGCTCATGTGACAGTGCTGAGTGTTTTTCTTAAACAAACAACAGTCCTTACACAATAGCCTAAGTATCAGACAAAGGCTCAGTGTGGACTGATTCAGTTCCCTGGACTCTAGGAGGAATCCGTCCTTGCCCTTCCAGATATCCCCTTTCCCTACAACAGGTCTAGTGCCGAGCTTCAGCTCCACTTACTTAGTACAACTAAATGCTACACGGTTTGTCTCTACTGCTAATAGGGATAAGGAAAAATTTGCTCAGCAGGAGAGCTCTCCCCACTGTCATCACCCCAGTAAAGAATCAGCCCAAGCCCTGGCATCTACTTGGCAAAAAGTACCAGGAAGACTGTGGGGACACAGGCTGAAATGCCACACCGTGCATACAGCAGTGCAGGTCTCTGGCTATCCAGAGTGAGTGCCTCAGTCCCTCTGTGCTAGGGGGTGGGGGAGTAGCAGAGCAGAGAGAACACCTAAAAGGTGCTAGAAGAGCTAGGAAGGCTAAGGAGCATCAGAGGGTGTGAGAGAGCTCTAGATGACTGGTGGAGTCACACCCTGCAGTCATCTCAAGATGGGCATGGGGTGGTTGGGGGGAGGGGGGGGAACACCCCTAAACCATATGAAGATTCCCCTACCCTCTGGTGTCAGCGATTGAATTTTGAGTGTTTTTTTTTTTGACCACAGGGCAGTCTTCACAGCATTGGGCTTCCTGGCGACAGATCACCTGTTCCTGATGACAGTTCACCTGTTTTTGGCAGGGGGAGGGAGGGGGCAGGGGGGGAATCCTTACCCAGGAGTTGGTGGGGGCTCATTGAGAGGGTTTTAAACTAGGTATGGGGTGGGGAATAGGGATAAAAAAACATAATTGCTAGGGATGAGCCTAGCAGCAGTATGCCAAGGTCAGGGGAGAGCTCAGCAGCCCAGCTGAAGTGCACGTACACCAATGCATGCAGCATGGGCAACAAACAGGAGGCGCTTGAGGCCATGGTGTGTCAGGCAAACCATGACATAGTCACCATCACTGAAATGTGTTGGGACTACCATCAGGACTGGAGCGCTGCAACAGATGGTTACAGGCTCTTCAGAAGGGACAAGCAAGGAAGGAAAGGCAGTTGGGTAGCAACCCAACCGGTGTTTATGGGTCAGGATCAGGGAGTTGGCCAATAAGGCTGATATCCTGGTGGGAGTTTGCTATAGGTCACCCACCCAGGAGGAAGAGACAGACAAGGCATTCTGCAAGCAGTTGGCAGAAGTGTCACGACTGGCAGCCTTGTTCCTCTGGGAGACTTCAACCCAGCAGCTATTTGCTAGCAATACAGTAAGTCAGAGAGGAAAAAGTCTAGGCAGTTTGTGGAGTGAGTGGAGGATAACTCACTAAGTGAGCCTATGGGGGGGAGCTGGGCCTGCTCTTTGCCAACAGAGAAGGACTGTCGGGAGAGGTGGTCACAGGCCATCTTGGGCAGAGTGACCATGAAATGACAGAGTTTTTGATTCTCCGCAAAGTCAGGAGGGGCATCAGCAAAACAGTTATGCTGGACTTCTGGTGGGCAGACTTTGGACTATTTAGGACATTGGTTAGGAGAGTCCCTTGGGAGGGTCCTGAAGAGCAAAGGGGTCCAGGAAGGCTGGATTTTCTCAGGAAGGTAACCGTAAAGGCACGGGAGCAGGCTGTCCCTGTGTGCTGAAAGACAAGACGGAGGGGAAGAAGATGGGCCTGTCTGAATAGGGACCTATTGCTGAAACTCTGGAGAAGAAAAGGAGGAGTTATCACCTAGGAAGAAGGGTCAGGCAACGCAGGATGAGTACAGGGACATCACTGGGGGATGTAGGGATGAAATATGAAAGGTGAAAGCTCGAACAGAACTCAATCATGTGGCCACTGCTGTAAAAGACAAAAAAAAAAAAATGTTTCTACAAATACACTAGCAAGAGGGGGAGGGCCAAGGAGAATCTCTATCCTTTGCTGGATGTGGGGGAACATCGTCACCAAGGATAAGGTAAGGCTGAGGTACTTAACACCTTTGCCTCAGTCTTTAACACCCAGATCAGTTATCCTCCAGGTACCTGGCCCGCTGAGCTGGAAGACATCTTTGGAGAGCAGAATAAACCCCATTAATCCAGGAGGAAACGTCAGTGACCTGCTACTCCACTTGGACACCCACATGTCTATGGGCCCAGATGGGATCCACCCAAGGGTTCTCAAGGAGCTGGCAGAGGTGCTCACGAAGCTGCTCTCCATCATCTATCAGTGGTCCTGGTCAACAGGGGAGGTCCCGGACGACTGCAGACTTGTGACTACAAGGGAATTACTGGCCTGTCAGCCTGACCTCGGTATCAGGGAAAGTTATGGAACAGATCATCTTCAGGGCGACCACACAGCATGTGCATGACAAGCAGGGGATCAGGCCCAGCCAACAAGGGTTCCTGAAAGGCAGGTCCTGCCTCATCGACCTGATCTCCTTCTATGACCAGGTGACTCACCTAGTGGATGAGGGAAAAGATGTGGACGTGGCCTTCAGTAAGGCCTTTGACAGTATCTCACCGCCTTCTCCTGGAGATGCTGGCAGCTCATGGCTTAGCCAGTGGCCTCTTCGCTTGGCAAAAAAATGGCTGGATGGCTGGGCCCAGAGAGTGATGGTGAATGGAGTTAAATCCAGCTGGCGACCAGTCACGAGTGTACTGGGCCCTGGTGAGGCCGCACCTGGAATACTGGGCTGTTTTGGTCCCCTCACTACAAGAAAGACATGGAGGAGCTGGAGCGTGTCCAAAGAAGGACAACGAAGCTGGTGAAGGGGCTGGAGCACAGACCTTATGAGGAGCAGTTGAGGGAGCTGGGGTTATCTAGTGTGGAGAAGAAGAGGCTCAGGGGAGAACTATCATTCTCTGCAAGCACCTGAAAGGAGAATATAGTGCGGCGGGGCAGGGTTGATCTCTGCTGCAGAATAACTACAGATAGAGCAAGAGGAAATGGCCTCAAGCTGCACCAGGGGAGGCTCACGTTAGACATTAGGAAAAATTTCTACACAGAAGGAATTGCCAAGCATTGAAACAGGCTGCCCAGGGAAATGGTGGAGTCACCATCCCTGTCAGTGTTCAGGAAAGGTGTAGATGAGGTGCTTAGGGACATGGTTTAGCAGGCAGGGTGCTGCGGGGCTTATGGTTGAACTCAATGATCTCAAAGGTCTTTTCCAACCATAATGAGTCTATGACTCTATGTTAGCCAAACATATAAAATTCTCTGTTTCAAATAGTGGTAAGTAATTTTCATTACATTTAATGAATACTTCCAATCATATTAAAACCCAAAAAGTCTCATAAGGCAAAGCAAAGGAAATTTATAAACATGCTGTTAACAGTACATGTGGGAAAAATACTCTTGCAATAAAAAGACTCCAAGAAATGGATGAAATTTTTTCGCGGTTATTCCATTGATTTATAAACCATTAGGAACTTGGATGCTGGAGGCAGAATAGGGACCTTGGCATTTTTTGTTTTTAATTTACAGATAATTGTACTGTTCAATCTTGTCCGCTCTCTTATTCTGTGTCTCTGAGACTGAAGCAAATTTTGCTGGCTTTGATAACCACAGACTTTGCAATGTATTCAATGTGTCCCTGCAACAGTGGCTAGAGGAAAGAGGCCAAATGACAATTCGGGTCACAGTGTTGAATGCTCAGAACTAAAATTGCTGGAAGTGTTCCTAGAAGTGCATTAGGATTTGTGACTCCCCTGTTGAAATGACATGTGTTGCTCTCATAAGTCTGTCACTGAATAACGACAGGCATAAAAGACATAAATTGTTTAAGCAAAGATTAAGAACTAGTCAGAAATCAAAACAAGCCTTGCAATACAATTGCATGGGTTTCAAGTGAAACAAGTGTGCGTGTGTGTGTGTGTGTGTGTGTGTGTGTGTACACGTATGTATGTACATGTACACTGGGTAGAGGAGGAGAGAATATTCTGAATAAAAAAATCAGAAAAAAAAATCCTCAGTTAGATTAATCAGAAGCCACCTTTCCTGGATGATCAGGACCTGTTTCCCACGGTCTGACTTTGACTTTGAAAGGGTAAAACAACACTGGGACTTATCTATTTAAAATTAAATATATCCACCCTGATTTTAAAGTGAAAATTACCTTGTGTTTAAATTTGTTGGAATTCTTGTTTTCTTTCTTGTTGAGATCGATGAAATAGTGAGTGATACGGTCCTTGGATTTGGAATCCATATCCCAAGAAATCTTGAAGGAATCGCACGTAATGTTGCTTATTTTGATGTTATGTGGGACTGGCAATTCCTCCATCTCTGCTATCCCACTATCCTGTGATTTATTCCCTGCATTAAAAAAAAAAAAAGAATCATAATTCCTTTAGTTAAAGGGCTAGTCAGTATGACAAACTCTGTCTTTGCTCCAATACAATGGCATCTCTGAACAGCCTTCCATAAAATAATACCTAGTACTCAGAAGCAACTGCAAGGCACAATTATGCAGGTACCATTTTGGGTGTTGAGAACTATCTGAATGGGAAGTGATTCTCTGCATGAATAAGCACTAATAACATGCAAGCAGGCTGTGCAGACTAGTTAGCATCACAACAGCCCACACTTACAGTTTCACCATAATATCTGAAGCTATGAGATGCTGCAATGAATAGAAGATACCACCAATGTGCACCATTAATGTAATGGCCAAAACCATAGCTGTAAGGGAATAAATACAAATAGAAATCACATTCATCCTATAAGTATTTTTCAAGCATGAAGTAAAAACAATATTTTCAAGGTTTATAGATAGTGTAAGTATTTATGTATGCACACAGACACATACATAACACAGCATCTCCTTTCCAACCAACCAACGGATGCAGTGATCACTTTGTTAAGCCATTGTAAAAGCAACAGCACTACCAATTTCATTTTCCTGTTGTTAGTCCATCTGTTCTGTTTGCCCAGTTGAGACTCCCTGCAGTTTCCTGGGAAGCTTTTTTTCTGCTTTATTCCAAGTGCATATGGTAGACTGAACAAATGTCCACTGACCCTGAGAAGTATCATGGGTTCTAAAATTAGGTCTTCTCTTAGATCCCAGGACGACCCTGCCTTCGTGTAGCCAGTGAACATTAAAACTCAGAAAGCGTAGGTGCTCTTGGTCAGATTTACACTGCATAAGTCTAAAGGAAACAATAAAAAAGAGCAGAAAGACAGAACAAATGAAAAGAACAGGAAAAGAAAAAGCTAGAGAAGAAGATGCAAATGAAGGAATGAAGAAAAGAAATGTAAAATAATATAAACAAACATAGATAAGAATAAGAAGAGAGAAAGGAGGAAGTATGATGTTGGTGGCAGAAAAAGAGGAAAGCTCCCACATCCTGTCCAGATAAGGAAGGCACGCAGTTCACGCAGAGGCAGGGGGAGAACAAATTGTCAGAATTCATTCTCAATTGCAAAAGACAGGGATATGTAGTTGCCAAACTATTAATTCTAGATAGCTCCATGGGGTTCATCACAATGAGCTAAATAACTTCCAACTGCTGAAGCCACTAGCTGCCAAAATCAAGTAAAATAGACCAGTTTCATAAAAAGCATGCCAATATATACATAGTATTTTGTAGTTCCCTAGTTCAGATAGAGTCTGCAAGAAAATGGAACAGAGGCATTTCCTTCCTAATCAAAATATACACACAAGGAATCCCATAACTCCAGTCCAAAAATACTTGCCAAAACTCTACCAAAACACCTGCAATAATCTTTTGTATATGCTGAAACTACTTTGATTCATCTATAGCAAATCATTTATATTTCCAGTGTGAAATAAAAATGGACACTGACAGTAGTTCTAGTCAAGAATAAACAAATTTGACTCAGAAAACATTAGGGACATTTCAACCTAACAATATAGGTTTTCAAAGAGTTATATGGACACTTCACTGCTGGAATAGTAGAGCTGGCCTGACTGTTCAAAATTCTGTTCATGCATACGTGAAATTCAATCACAGTATCTCAGAAATCCATAGACATCCAGGGAGTATTCTGAATAAAATAATTTTATTTAAAGATTTTGGATGCCAGTGTTGATTTTTTTAAATTTTATTCCATTTTATGTATTTACAAACTAGTTACTGTTTATTCATTAAATATCCTATTATTTCTTCTTTTTAATCCATAGCTAAGTCAGACGGTGCATGGTCTTACTCAAAATCCTGTGCTGTTTGTGCTATCTCCAGTGACATTTTTAACAGCTGCCCTGGCTTGAGTGGACTCAGAAATACCAATTATCACTGAAAGCTTGCTATTCATATAAAATACGAAATATGTGGTTAAGTGCTTTTCTCAACATGGGATTTCAGAAAGCTGGCCAGGAGATAATGGCATTCCTTTCTTTTGCAAGCATTTTGCATCAAATAAAAAAGATGCATGCCCCCAAAAGACAGAAAGCCCCAAAAGGTACAGTGAAAAAGTACACTGAAGAGGTCCAGAAGGCTGCTCTTCCTGGAGCCAGGCCCTCTCCTTAGGCAGAAGATGGGGTGATACTGCTGAGGTTCTCAGACCTCCTGGAGAACTGGATCACAACACACAGAATAGAGGATTAAGGACCTTACCATGCACACAGTCAACAAATCCAAGACATGTATATCATGATATATGTTCAGTACAACTTCCTTGCTTGCAAGCTGCCTTGAGCTTCTATACTCCACACATGGGGCCTAGCCATGCTACAAATGGTCAAGGAGAAGTTCGAGGAGCTGTAGCCTCAGGAGATGTGTGGAAAGCAATAACTGTACAAACCACTGACAAAAAGTAACAGAGATGATAAACTACTTGAAAACACACTGATGACAGTCAGAGAGCAACCTTTTTTTCTGCAAGAGGGCTTCTGTAAAGAACCTTATGTTCTACAGAATTCCATGAAATAATGTCTGGCATTTCCCTTTAGGTACCCCTCCTACTCCTTCTAACTTCTTTGCGTATGAAGTGAATATATATCTTCAGTAAATGTTTATCAAAAAATCTTAAATTTTTAACATTTTAAATATAATTTGGAGAAAATGAAACTACTTCCATCATTAAATGTCAAAGCTATCTTCCTATTTTTGTGAGAGACTGGAGTCACAAATCAATGCTTTTCTAAAAGCTTTAAAAGTGGAAAAAAACCTTTGAAATACGAACAAATTATGAAAATAATACGAAATGTGAAAGAAAAATATCTCATAATCACCATCACGAAGTGGCTCCAGTTCTTCTTGTATATAGAATAAGAATTATCTGTGATATTTGCAATAAACACTTATAATACATATTTGTGCATTCCTGAATATTAAAATCTATTGAAATAATGGGCAACAATACAAACCTGATAATGGGGCATAATAATAATAATAATAGTAATAAGGATGGTGATTAAATGAGTATTGGGGTAAACAGTAATTGTTTAAGAGCAATCTGCATATCAGATTGTGCATCTGGAACAGGATTTTTTTTAAATAAAAGGAAAGAACATTAAAAGTATTAGATTTGACTGATCCTGGGACCAAAAATGCAGGTAATTTGATAACTTTTCCTCATGCAGTAGACATCCAGCATTCAAACCACCATGAAATTATGAAGCAGCATTCTCCTGTAAAGGATCACATTCTGGATCCTGCAAAAATTAGTGTTTTTCAAAGCTAGGAACCACATTCTGTCCTGACGCATGCTGAAACAAGACACAAAAGTGTGAGATACAGTGTCTGATGTCACTGCACCATCAGTAGCTAGAAAAAAAATGAAAGATGCCAGGACAGCAGCCAAGGGTGAGTCAGAATACCCTATTCCATCCAGCAATGTACCTACATTGCTTGTAAAACTACATAATGTAGAGTATTTCCAACAGCATGTATTAATTTCATAAAAGCATAATGACTACTGTAACATATTTATATATGATAAAACAGTTCAAATGAGCAGAATTTTCTTTATTTCAGCTAAATTATGAGTCAGTTGCTTAAGAAAACACCATCATCTGCTGTTCAAGTGGGGATTTGCCGAGGTTCTGACGAGGCCATAACCATGTAAACCTAACAGCCCTTTTTATTACTAATGATGAGCTTATGGATGGTACCTGGTTGGCACGCCGGGATTAGCAAGGCGGTCTACTACACTACCACTCAAATCACTGCTTAGGTCTTGACACTTGAAGACCACAGCAATGAGTATTGCCCAAGCAGGCCTGATTTTTTTTTTCCTAAAGATATGCCATGCTGCGGTCTACTAAGTGCATACACAAAAATCAGCCACATCTCCTGTCTCCCTTTTTGTCCCATAGGATTGTCTCTTTTTGGTTTACCTTCAGGATATCGCTTCCATCACATTTTCAATATCCTTAACCAAACCCCTTAAAAACATTGATTGCTGTAGAGTACTTCCCTGGTAAATGGTAGAGGGTCCAGGAGTGGTAACTAAAATTCAGGCATAATGATGATCAAAAATTGACAAATAGAACTGACTAACAAGGTAATACATTTGCTCCTTTTTTTCTTAGTTGTGCGAGTACTGAGAACTGTTTTTCATACTAAAAAGCACATTCACTTCACATTTCTCATTTATACCAGGATCAATTTAAGGAATAGATCAACTCAGGGAAATAGCAAGTCTACTAAAACCAGAAACAGTATCTGAACTTACACAAGAACAACACATATTTGCCCCAAAGTACTTCAAAACCCCAGCTGAAAGGGAGTTATTACTGTTATAAATGTAAAGGTAGGTGGGGGAAGGCTGTAGAGCCAGCTGCTTTCATAAGAGGCACTTTGCCACTTCACCAAGGTTAAATTGATCTTTCTTTGATGAAATATCACAATACAAAAATTAAAAAATAAAATAAGAAATGTTGTTCTGAACATCTTTATGAAATTAAAATATAGTGTCTTCCATTTAAAATATCTGTTTCATTTTGCATGTTTATGCTGCTTCAATACTGGAATCCATTATAGGACAGGATTAAAAGCACTCCTGTTAGGACTCTTTCAAGCAGAAACATAGGGAGGAGCTAGCAACCAGACAAACCTGGTCTCCCACTGCCAAAAACATGGACACATCATCCCTGTGTGCTGCAGAAATACTCCTATTAAAAAAAAATACATAACAAGCAAAAGGGCCCCGTGCTGCTTATCAACCCTTACGCTATGCCCAAGTCCAGTCATGTGTGCATAGGTCACACTTCAAGTATAAGTCTTTAAATTTCTTCAAAGCCATGGAATAAACACAAAAATGCCAGCTTTACTTGATCAGCTGGTGAAATGCAAGATTAATGCTTTATGCTTCTACTCACAGGCCATTCTCTTTCTGCCATATCCAGAGTTAAATTTCAAGTTAAATTGTCCCATCAATTTTAAAGCTGTTATGATAGTCACTGCTGCAGCTAAACCAAAATACTGGCAAATGGGTAACAACCCAATTTTATTTATATACATATAGACACATTTAATTTAGTAACCTCATTGCATCTTTTAGTAGCATAAATAGTTTATGGATGGGAAAATAGGCAGAAAATTCCTATTGAACATTCATGGCTTTCATCTGCCACTACTGGAAACAAATGCTAAAATCTGGAAATTGATATTTCCAAGTTGAAAGGATTTGGAAAATGGCAAGTTTCCTTTCAATTTGTCTTATCACTCAGGAAGCAAGATGCTGAACAACTACCCCAGGCAGCAGCGAGGGGAAGCTATGGAAGAACCTTACTGCAATCTCTGATTGGCAGTTACCGAGTATTTGCAATCTCAATAATTATAAAGTTTTTTTTATAACTTTAATAATTTGATCACCTCCTTAGTTCTAAAAATGCAGATGTCCATGGCAGGGCAAGGGAGTTTTGCCTTTTTTTTTCCATTTGACAGACAAACTTTATGTGTTATCCACAAAAGGAATCCTGAGAGGGCTAATTTCTAATCCACCTTCTAAACAGAAAAACAGACCACAAAAGTGAGTTTTCTGAAAACTGACAAATAAAGCAATATACTTTGTCGTGGGATTCCTGGAAGTTTTGACACTGATATTATCCTGTCAAATACCTTCCTGCTATTAAGCATTAACAATGAAAAGGATTTAAAAGAAGTATTGTGATTTATACTTAATATAAGCATATAATCTCTACAAACTTCTTTATTTCCCATTGCTTGAATGCAATCATCATTTGGAAACATTAAAAAGATGGGTTCTCTCAAAAGATACACATTAAATACACTGCAGTAAGATTTCCTAAGTATTCAGAGCTTATGAGATTTGTATTCAGCAAACAAATCACACCCTCTTTCCCGTAACTCCTTTGTAATCCTAATATGTCTCTGTTCACAGCAGTAACTATGTAGCTGGCTGCACTAGGCAAGCATGAAATATTATCCAGCAGTTGATAAACAAACTCACAGAAAGCAGAACCTGCAAATAACTGAGTACAATGACATAATAATGATTCATCAACAGGGAAAAAACACAAATACTGCAGCCACAATGAGTGTGACTGCTTGTATGCTGTGTGAAGCAAACTGGTCAAATATACATTCAGCTGCAAACATGTCCATGAAGTCTGGAAAAATTAGAAGAAAGCAGGGCCAGGTGAAATATGTTTCTTTGGTGGAGCTGTAAACATATCCCTTTGGTAACTCTGGATCACGGAATAGATCTGTACAATATTGCTCTGCTTTTGTGATTTGGACTCTGATACTGGAGAAATGGCCATCACAGCACCGTAAGAAGGGCTTTCAGACTGCTGTTTCCCTTTCATGGGGTTGAGATGCAAATAATTGCCACTCTGATATAAGGACAGAGAAATATTCATGCATTTTAGGTGTGGAAAAAAGTGTAAATATCTAAACAGATCTGGCATTGAAAGGGGTCTGTCTGAACACTCACTCAAACCAATTCAGAGTTGTCCTAAGCAGTGGGGTAAAGCTGCACATTCCTAAATCAATATGAATGAACTTCATATTGCAGAGCTCCAATGTGCTAGGAAAACATCAACAGAAAAGAGAAGAAAGCAATAAAATGGCCTGTCCTTGAATTATTTCAAATTCTCGTTGACTATGTTTCCTGCTAAGCATTGTCCTGCTGTCTCTCAAGATGCAAATTACACCAGTTTAATGATGTATATCTTACATTGCCATTTAAACACATTATCAACCCTGCTCAACATGTGTAAATAGATTTGTCTCATTTGGTATCACACTGGAAAATGTCCAGTTGTATGGACAAAAACAAGTCATCTGATCCAAGTTTCCTTGTACCCTGGGATAAATCTTTTGTGTTTTAAGAGTCATGCTATGGGAAACCTGGACTTCAGATAGATACTTTTATAGCAGACAAGCAAAAAAAAAAAAATGCTATAATGCATCTCCTAAGATGTCAACACCATTCCACTGGATCTTTGAAAAGATGTTCCAAAAGGGCCTGTAACAAACAGCAAAGGGCTGTCAGATTGTAGTTTATAAATTGCTTATGCTTGTTCTTGCATCTGAAGTAGATGGTATAAAGAAGTTTGTCTGAGAATTAAATCTTTTGTATTTAATTCATTCTAAACAGCCCACAAAACAACAGAAGGCCTGTTAGTGATGGCCATTTCCAGTCTCAACCCTTTCTTTTGCCAATATCCAAATACATAGAGGAGATAGATGCAGATAGAGGAGGTGTAAGTTACACCGAAACGTCCTGATTGCTCCCTAGCCCATCTACTACATTCTCAGCTGAGGAGTTGATGATTAATCACTTGGGAAAGCAATTTCTTAAAACATTTCACACTGATTTGGCAAAACACATCCCTTAAATCCTAAATTTAGTTTTCCAAAAGAGATGTGTATATTTAAGCTTTCAAGGAAATACCCTGTTGAAAGATGTAACATCTAGCAACTCTGAAAGAATTTAACTGAAAATTCTAGTGTTGCTACTTTCTAAAGACAAGTCACTCATTTAAGAAGTCTCACTTGAGACATATCATTAAAAACTGAGTAGAGGAATAGCAAAGTAAATAACGGATCCTACTTGGATTTAATCTGGACACTTGCTGTGCTCTGAATCTACCTCTGGCAGCAGCAAAGAAGAAAACAGCTTGACATACTCCCCCTCCCCACCCCACCCCCGAAAAAGG
Organism: Crypturellus undulatus; assembly: GCA_013389825.1. Taxonomy (NCBI): domain Eukaryota; kingdom Metazoa; phylum Chordata; class Aves; order Tinamiformes; family Tinamidae; genus Crypturellus; species Crypturellus undulatus. The sequence goes on along the minus strand of VWPW01001968.1, from coordinate 2,656,486 downwards.
TCTGTTGACAGTTAGGTGATGAAGAACCACCTTTTAGTGAGAAATATTAAGACGGCGAAACTATATGATCCAAAACATGTATTTTAGGGGAGCTATAAAAAAAGAAAGCTAGCCCCACATAACATATATTAATGCAGCAATAATGCAATATCATGTTTTTCTTCTGAGTTGTGAAGTAAATGGGGCCCTATCCAACCTTAGCTATATAAGGATCTTTTAAAGAACCAAGACAATAACCTCCTACTGAGCAGATAACGAACCTGAATCTCAAAAATTTCAATCTTCCCTGCATCAGCACGTTCAAGTGAAACAATGCAACCAAATAGAGGAAATAGAACCACAAAAGGTTTTATGGAAGGATCAAACTAAGCTCAGTGTGTGTTAGGCATTGAAAGTGATAATTCTCCAAGATGGCTATTGTATTTCAAATTCCAACTTGTTAGTCCTACTCATGTAAGTAACATTGCATTATTCATGCTTGTTAACATGTACAAAAAATGAGTGGGTAGTCTCAGTCTCTTAAATGTCTCTCTCCCCAAATCCTGGCAAAGTAACTGCTAGTATCGAGTAAACAAATTTAAGAATACTTTCTGAATGAGTATCTTTGTAAACCAATTCCTACACGAGGAAGAAAGAGAATGCCTGGCTCTATAAATCCTGTTAGAGGGGTAAACCCTTCTAAATCTTTTCCTCATTTCCTCCCTCCCCATGTCTAATACCAGTCTTGTGCTTTTCTTGTAAAATATGCCTTCTCTTCAGGTCCTCCCCTCCAAATTCTGAACATAAATCATTACTTAGTTATAATTATAATAATTTATAATATTTATATGTATTGAGCATTTCTGAAATATTTTTAACTCTATGCAGTAAGAGCACGCTAAAGCTGTGGCAAAGTAAGCTTCCCTGTGCAATCTCAAAAAAATTTATCCAACCATTGGCATAGATTTGAAGTGCAATGAGTTTATGATCAAGATACAAATTTCCTCATTTTTTTTCATCAAAGAACTTCTCTCATCAAACATGCACTTCATAGAGCTTACATTTTTTCCCCTTTCGTCTCAAATGGAGGACACAGGTAGTCTCATCGTTCAAATCCAGAGCAGGCCAATCCTGCAGTTGGCAGCAACAGATGTGCAGACTCCCCACGTGCACCGTGAGTGCCCTGCTCCCCCCGAGCCTCGTGTCCCCATGCCTGCTGTCAGCTACAGGACTGAGATCTTGTTCCCCAAGCAGCCTTCTCATTGCACAGAGGGCTCAGAGACACCGTTACTGCCTAACAGGAGGGGGAGTACAGGACTAGGGGAGCACGTGCAACGCAAGGAATGCATTCAGCAGATGCATTGAATGTTTGTCATTTGCCTAAATACTAACTTAACCCAGATGCTCGTTTGCCCTTAGCAAAAGTGCTTGGATCCTTGTATTTAAAGATCTTGCACAGATGGAACTTCAGGGGCTTATTTTCCTCAAATATGTCAAAAATTATTTTTCACTAACGTCAATGGGAATACACAATGTTAGTATGGCAGGTCTGAAAGCTGGTATCAACTAGAGTTATACTGATGTATTTTGGAATATGATTAAACCAGCAGGACTGCAGGACTTTGGCTTATAGTTCAGGTATTCTCTCAGCGAACAAAGAAGCCATCATCAGGTTAAACAAGAAATTAAATATACATGTACAGAGAAAACAACTACAATTAGTAAACAGAAATCCAGTTGTCCCATTTTAACATTTTGGCAGCATATAAATCCTGCCTTGAATACAAAATTTACACAGGTGGATTGTAAGGGCATATATGCTAACTACTCTTAAAAAATGTTAAAGATGTCTTTGTTATCTTTAACTGAAGCATACATTTAACTAATATTAGGTAACATTTGCAGAAATATCTAAATGACTTGCAGGAGTCTTGCTGTAAATAAGTGGGATTTAAGCTGAGTTTCTTGAGTGCTTCTGAACACTTGACTGCAAATATCTAACAAGTAACAGCTATGGTTGACAGTGAGCTGTGGAGGCACATAAGGTGCAAAGCCAAAAAATAAAGAAAAATCTTACTGAAAATCTAGTCAGCAAAATTTTGTGCAGCACCTAACACAGCAAGGCTGACCTTATTCTTTCACTTAGATTAAATTCTTTTTGGGTATTTTCTAGCCTTAAAATTATTTACTATTTACACGCTATTCATTCAAATTTAAGTCACATTTTTAGGACCTCAGTAAGAGACAAAAGATTTGAATGAATACTAAAATGAAAATTGGAGCAAGTTTCTATAAGTATTTCCATATTTTTTTAGAGTTTCTCTTACTTCTTATGAATATTTTTGGAAAACAATTGTTCTGGCAACTGGCTATCTCAGTGCCTCTACAGAGCACTTTGCATACCACAACACTGAGCCCCTATTATAATTGTACCTTTGTTGTCTTTTTTTTTTGTTGTTATTGTTATTACATATACATTTGTGCACCTTAACAAAATGCTCAACTACAGATAAATATGTGCGTATGCAAATTAATCTTTACTGAGTTAAAGAAACAAAACAAAAAAGAGAAATTAAGAAAAGGAGGAGTTTCATTATCAGGAAGGTTTTGAATAATCACGTGGTCACAGGGTATACATTCCCTCAATAAGGATGGCAAAACCTGTAAGACACTAGCAAAACAACAAGCTTGAAAGATCAAACTGACACAGCACCATCCCCTTTCCTACAGATATGCAGACCTATTGACCATTACCATACTTCAAGGGTTCTCCTTGCAAATCCTCATGGTGGAGAGCTGAGTGTGTCAAAAATGAGCAAAATGACCTAAATGAGCTGTGATTGAGTGCAAACAACACAAACCATGAGCATCTGGCTCCATCTCTTCACCCTGACTGGTGTGCAACATGTCTATGCAAAAGATTTATACCGATACACTATTAACAGTAAAGCGCTCTCAGGCTGCTTATACCAAAGAGTCATTACTGTACCTTCACATTTTGAAGTGAAACAAGCTTCTGTGGCATCTTTGGTGGAATGAGCAATATGGTGTGGTAAAAATGGCCACATTTGTGCTGTACTGCTTACTGACACACTACTGGTTTTCATACCTTTGACCATTAGAGCCAGGCTAGTGCAATACCACCTACTGAAATCAAAAGGGATATTGTAGTAGACTGAAAACATTAAGCAACACAGTATTTACTGCTAATTAAAGTAATGCTCCAAATTTGTTCAGCCCAGCATGCTTACAGTACATGGTGGTAAGTGACTCTTCTCAGCATGTGTTGCCTGCAAGATGCATTTTAAAAACAAATTTTAATTAAAATGAGTATATTTCAGCTGCTGAAAGGGAAACAAGGTAATAAAGGATGTAAGAAGCCCTAAGCCATCTTCTAGCTTTCTTTAAATACGATTGAAAATTTAAAATGAATGATACAGCCACTTAACACTTAGAATCTGAGTACAATGCATATAGACAGTTATAAGATTATTCCAGAGTTTGAAAGCTAGTAACTACACCAGAAACATTACTATAAAATCAGTTCAATTTATCACATGCACTGTTTATTTATTTAGCAGAAGTCTGCATTGTCAGGTATCCATGGATGCTTATGAAATTCTGCATGGCCATATGTCATCCTGCAGACTGTGCTCAGAATCATTCTGCAGTGTATTTTTGGAAGGATCATATCTCAGAACTACAGGAGCTCAGTACAGCCTTGCTGGAAAACGAGGAGCGACATTTTTCTGCACGCAGACTTCCACCCTGTTGATTATTAAAGAAGAGATTTTGGAACATGAAGAGATCTGGAGCTTCTTACAAAATGAAGTTTTTTTCCCTTGTGATGAATAAACAAGTACTGTGGAGACTGTGGAATTGCCTATGTCTCCAAGATTAACAGTGGAAAAAAACTAACCTAGTGAAGGCACTGACTATATGACCCTAGATAAGTTACTTGGGGCCAGATTCCTAGCCAAGTTACACTGGCCTTGGTCACTAGCCTAACTGGTCCAGTGGTCTTCATCTAACACATCACAAGCCAGGGCAAAGCTTTGCCCTTAATCTTTTATTGCTTTTAATATAAACTATATACTTAAAGAAGGGTGCAGCCTTTTGGACACAGTTTGTATTGTAATACATCACTAAACAAGACAGACAGTGTCCTCTTATTTTAATCACTACTATGAACCTAACACTCACTAACCTAACACTAATTTACATCATTCTTAATGGATAAGCAACCATTCGCGCCATTTATTATAGCTGTGTCTGAAGCAAAACTAAAAATATGTTCTCTCTCCCCAGTTAAGTAAAGCAAGCTCAAATCTAGTGCAAAGAGGCAGACTAGTTTAATCTGACCTGCCAGCTCGTCTTAAAGCTACGACAGCCATGGTTTCGCAAGATTTTTGACTTAAGATCCACTTTTCTTTCAAGTGAAGAGAAGCCCACAGAGAACAGCAGAATTTTTTATTTGAAGGGCAGCAGGAAGAAATCAAGGCTGGGGGATACGATTTTACTACGCATTTTTCTGGAGAAAGCAGGGTGCTCAGCGTGAGTGAACTATTGTAATTCACTGGATAGAGTGGCAGTCTGCAGCATGAATGAGCATTTCTTCACTTCAATGCACAAATAATGACTGCCTGCCTTCGCACACAGACTTCTGGTAAGGAAGAGGAGTTGGGTCTGCTTTGCACCACTGTTTTTTACCTGCAATTTGAACTGTATTATGGAATCCCAATATCTGCAGAAATGCAACTATATAACTAACTTGTACCTTATTTATTTATTTTTCAGCAGGTTTCAGAGCTTCTCTCAGTTCTGGACAAATGACAGCTAAAGTGCTTTTTTTTCTTCTTTTTCTTTCTTTTTTTTTTTTTTCTCCCAGCAGGGGCTGGAGGAAGTGGTTCTCTTGTATTTCATTTTTAGATGGTTTACTAAGGCAACTAAACCTAAGACATTTTTTGCATGTGGGTTTGTCTGTTGGTTCACCTTTAATAACTTCTGAACTTCTGATAGAGGTAGAGCACCCACAGATAACTTAAGTTGCTACTAGTTTTACTAAAATAGAAGAACATGTTAAATGCTATCAAAGGGAAGGCAACCTTCCAAGCACAAACTTTTGATATATTAGAAAACATAAAGGACACAGCTATGAATATCTTGGTGACAAGAAAGCTTTAAACAGTTTTCACCATGTTAAAATTGAGCCCTTTCACCATGTTAAAATTGAGCCCTTACTCAGATAGTAGGTTTTAGGTTCTGTAGGTTTATTAAAAGTCTTGACTCCAGATGATTTTTATTGCCACAATGACATTTGTAACAGAACTCACATGTAGATTCTCTGATGTCTAATGAAAAGTACAAGACTCAAATGAAGTCTTAACATAAGTTTAAAAACAATTTGTAACAACTCTAAAACATTAGATTCAAATCCATTGGAAATCAACTGTCCTCAATAGCTCCAGCACTCGTAGAATTATTTTTTTTAAAAACACCTTAGCTGGATGTTTAAAATAGTTTCTTCTATGAGGTGTTCTGTAGTCTTCTCACCTAGGCTATCAAACTGTCACTGAATGGTCACAAGTTATCAGTCACTCTCTGCTAAGACAAAAAGCAATTATTGGCCTAGGAAGGAATATCTGCACAACCTATTACAAATTCACTAAACTGACCAAGTCCCCTTAGAGATGTTACTTAAAAATAACTCTTACTTCAATTCATCTTGCATGCTTTGGATTTACACATTTAAAAGCATTCTAAGTAATCCTTTCCAACTGACACTCTCTACCATGTGAATCAAATATAACAAGCCTACTAAGACATACTGAAGGATTCAGGTTCACTGTACTGCCCTACTGCTTCCATCTCAAGCACTGCACGCTTGCATTAAGGCTGACAGCCTCAGCAAAAAGCCTGGCCAGTTAGCTGGTGGCTTGCTCAAGGAAACAACCCAGAAACCAGCTGAGCATTACAGAATATACAAAAATAGAAGAAGGAGAGTAAGCATATTATTCTTCGCCCATTGGGCCTGATTCTGTTCCTCTGTTTCACAGCTAGGAGGACAGTACTAGGTATGTTACTACCATACAGCTCATGCCTGGGGACCCTGGCTGCCTGATGTACTATTGAACTTGAAATTATACTCTCATATAAAGTATATGAGAGTCAGTCTGAAAATACTGCTATATCCAGACACCTGCAGGTCTAACTTTTTTTTTAAACTCAATGTTACCTAAATAGAGTGACACAGTGAAGTACAGACGCAAAAAGCAACGTACTGAATGGGATGAAATTCTGACACCAGGCGCAAAGATCACAGGGGAAGCAATGAAAAGCACCTAGAGTTTCAGGTGCATCTGTCTAGTGGGGAACAGGAAGTAAATGCTGCATGCAGACAATTGTTTTCCTGAACTAAAGCAAACCTAGGAAATTGCCTAGGTGGGGATTCCTGCTCAAACTTGTCCCTTCAAAACAGATGGCCACCTCAAAAGAGCACGTCGGCACTGGGCAAAAATTCACATAAGGGGACTAAAGCTTCCCTTTGAAGTAAAGGATTCACTGAGCAGATAGGTTTGGGGATTTCCAACTACTGTGATTGCAGATACGCTTTAAAATCACACTGAAAGTTTGAAAGCTAAACCTCTGTCAGAAACATTAGCACTCAGAAAGCTACATGAGCTTTAATATTAAATTACTGACATAAATTCCATCATAAAAATATAAGTGCATTTTCAATATTTACTTTATGTTATCAAATGCACCTTACAAGCAGTAAAATACAATCTGCTACGCACTCTGTTCATAATTTTCTCCTTCACTTTATATAGGCTTGTGTATAATTCTCCTTCAGATAAATTAGATGGAACAAGCTAATAAAGGACCAAAGACACAGCATGAATCACTCCACTGATGCACATACACTAGCACTTATGTTTGGCCAAGACTGAAACAGCCTTTTAATGTGTTTTTATCCTGCTGACTTTGATGTCCAGATGTCTTCAACTATGAACACAGATAAACAGAAAGGCAGAAATCAGAATAATCCTTAAAAAATCTGTTACTAGCCCAAAACCAAGGAAAGACAAAATCCAACCCAAAATTTCAAGAGAAAAAATCCGTATTAGAGATGTATCTATATAAAGTTAAGACTGAACACACACAAAAAAGATAGGGAGCTATGGCAGTTTTAAGATCTTGATCATGAACACGGTTATGAATGTAACTTTGCCCTGCACAGTCTTATTGGAGTCAAGGGAATAGCTCCAGGAATAAATTTATGCAACATCTCTGAGAATTCTCCTAACTAGAATGCTCCGATACACAGAGCTTAGCATGGCAGTTCCTGAAACTGTGCCTCCATTCCTAGAGTTGCCAGCTATGTCTGGCTTAACTGTACTGGAAAACTAAACTCCAGATGCCAATCGGTACTGAAAATTAAGATAGTGCAATTCTGATAATACTTACTTTCTGTCATTCTGCAGGAACAAAAGAGTAAGGCTATGTTAGTTTTAAGTTTTCTACTTTGTCAGTAGCCAAAACTGTCAAGGCTGAGATACCGCGGGTAGGTTACAAAAACAGTATAGCTAATCATTGTTTTTGAAAACATCCATTTGAAACAGCTTACTCATTCAAGCATGGACAAAACAAGAACACTCTGCAAAAACAATAAAATAAAATTGATTAATGATTCAACTACAAACACCGCTGTGAAAACTGACTGAGCTATAAAGACTACAACGCATTCCAACCAAACCTACCTGCCCGACAAAAACATTTTCAAGGTCAAATAAAGGATGCTTCAGTGTGTAACAAAACATGATATGGAAGCCACAAAAAGTCATCTTGAAACAGAGTTTCAATATTATATTGAATATGATACTGATCAAGATCAGAAATATTGATTGGTATCAAATAATAAATATTTTAGCTTCAATATCACACTTTGCTTGTTCATGCTTCCCTTTAACAGAGATATATTACATGACATTGTCCATCATGATTTTGTTACATGATACTGCATATCATGCAATCACAATGTTAGTAGTATTTTATCAGACATGTTTCTAAATATTTGGAAAAAGTAGGCTGTAAGTGAAAAACTTCAGATCTTGACTAGCAGAATCAACCTACTGGATGATTCTGGACTATGTTCAACCAGAATTAAATGTAGCTCTCAAAGTCATAGGAGGCACAAAAGGCTGTGCAGGCTGGCAGCACAGCAGTCATATCTTCTGTACAAAGCAGACTAGGGAAAACAAGCCCAGACTTCTGAAGGACACCTCCTCAATAGTGGTTAAAGACACTGGAACTTCTCCAGCAACACAGGAAAATTGAAACTTCCCTTATTCAGAAGGCTGGGGATGCCAAACTTGTTATATAGAGGCCCTTATAATAAAAGGTAGAGGAAATTATAATGAATGGGTAAAAGAGGAAATCTTTCTAGATTTGGGATTAAAAAAAATGGAAAATTAATGAGGTGGAGAAATCCCAGAAGGAAAAACCAAGGTCAGGAAGATAGCTATGGCAAACCACAGGAGACAATTTAAAACAACAATGACTGGAACCAATTCAAAAGTGAATGAGGAGATACTAGAGAGATCTCTACAGAAGAATTTGAGATAGTCTCATTCTGTTTTTTTTCTCTCCATAATACATGACAAAAGCAAAAATCTGCTTGTTCTAGAAGTAATGGCTCTGGGACCAGGGTCCAGTGAGAAAGAAGTTTTAAAAGCTGAAGTGGCCTGCAGAGGAGATTCTGATGTACACTGTACACACACAAATGTGGGATAGCTAGTGAATCTAGAGAACCTAGCTTTGAATCCAAGTTGCCAGAAGTGGCAAAACTGTAAGATCAATAATCTGGAAAGGAAATGATTGCATCCAGATTAAGATGGAGGACAAGAGAGGAAGAAGTTATTAACAGCTTTACTTTTCCTCAAAAAAAAAAAAAAAAACCAGTTCTTGCCTTCAATATTATCAATGATAAATTATTTTTAAGTGAGGGGCTAGCTTAGAATTCATGCTTCTCAAATGTTGGAAGGAACAGTGTTTGTTTCCCCTAAGTAATTTTTCATGTCGTTGCACTTGCTAGGAACTTCTGATTCATTGGCTGGGAGACAACAAATAAACCAGGCTGATAAATGGCAAAGCATCAAAGAAGTTCAGGTGACTACTGCACTTACATGGAGCCTGTGGCTAGGTCCAGGCTGAATAAACATCTCTATGAATGATCTGGAAAAGAGATCACATTTCTGTACCATAGACAACATTAAAATAGAAGGCATGGCAAACATAACACGGTTTAGAAACATAGAAAATGATAAAATGGATTCTGTTTGAGACTAAATGAAGAATCATCTGAATACTACACCTGAAACAAACACAAAAAGCAGAAGGGACATATACCGGAGGCAGCGAAGTTTAAAATGCTCTAATTATAATAATGGGTAGAAATTAACTACAAAAAAGTACATTTTATATTTGAGTTTCCATGAATATCAGCTTACAGCACTAGGAAGAGACAGTGCTTTTGTATGTGAATCTGGCATAATTAAACAACAATTGTTGTAGTGCTCTATGGAGGAACTAGAAAGGTTTTAGAAAGAATCAATCAGGGGCACAAATGAAATAGCAAATAAAAATTAAATAGCTAGTCATATGTAGCTTGGTCACTTGTCAGTTAAAATAGTAATCAGTTACTCAGAGCTGAGTGGCATAAAGCTCTGAAAGGACAAGAGAGAGAAAGAAGAAGAAAAATTACTATAAAACTTAAAAGACCTCTGAAGAAGAATGGGAATGACTGAATTTGTGAACTTGTCAAATGGTAGGTTTGTAGCAAAGTCTCACAAGTTACTAGTAGCACAAAGACATTACTGATATAAAACAAGGGAGGAAAAATACTAGCAATGGTGAGATAAAGTGAAAGGAATGAGCTAATGATTACCTTCCTTCTTTTCCACTTTTCTGAAGATCATTTATGAAGCCTTCAGAATAATTGCTTAGCTCCACTCAGTATTTCTTCCACATGCTAATGTTAAAGGATATTACATATGAAAATCTAAGTCTCCAGAAAGAATGTAAAGCCAACACTATAGTATTTATATAATAACTACTAAACAATAATTTTTATAACAATTATATATATAATTAGTATTTTTCTTTACAACTAGAGAACATGCAAAGCCATGTACTAGATTTCAGGTTCTACTTCAAGTAGCATTACTGCTTGCCACAAAATATACTTTGCTAATTTGAAATTCAGTCAATTAAGAAAAATTTTAATTGCAAATTTCATTGAAGGAATGCCCTCATTGGGCCATTACATCACTCAATTCCTAGAAGAGTAATTTTGTACTCCAAACTGATTGTGTTTAAATCTTCAAACTTGCACATGATGAAAAAACAAAGAATTTTGTTTGGGAATTTTGTGTCACTGTAAAAAAATTGCATTTACAGGTATCTGTCTGTTTTGCTGGATATGAAAACCAGAATTGTTAATTTCTATGCTCAGAACTTCCACAGTTAAAAAGAAATCTATCCAAGATTTGTCTTCCCTTCTATGTAAGGAGATACTTAGCCATAAAAGCTTTCTTCTACAAACTCTGGAATTATGTGTCAAGATGCCCTGATAAATCCAGTATGATAACAAACTTTTGAAATAGAAATGAAAATATGGGACATCCTGAAATAACTTGCAAAGCTACAGGTATGGCTAATAATTTTATTACTTTAGCAGCTGTGCACATGTAAGTTGTTTAAGATGGAACTGACATCTTGGCTTGTGTGATGCAATACATTTACACAAACCTGTTAGATAAAACCACTTGAGATGGTAGTAATATTGATTTATGTAACTGAGAGTGACCAAGACACCAATCTGGATTCTGACCCTGAAATCCAGATATTATCTTCATAGATTTGAAATGAACATAGAAAAAGACCTAAAAAGTCTTCACTAGTTGGAAAGTAATAGAATGAAGCTTACTTGAAAAATCTTTAATTGGCTCCTTTGTATGTTCAGATTAAGATAAAATCTTTAATTGCATGATTACATACTATTTTTTCCACACACATTCTAGCTCATTCATAATGCGTAATGAATAGTGCATACATAATGAACTATTTTTCTTGTAACAGCTTTTCACCATTGTTCAGTGTGTGCAGTCCCAGGAGTTATTTGCTACCCATTATTCATATTCTGCTCTAAAGACATGATGCATTTTATCTTTTTTTTTTCTCCATGCATCTCATGGGTTTTCCGGGCTACTACTTGCCAGCCTGCTTAACAAACATTCATTAGTTTATTTTGAAAATATCTTTGTGAGAGAGGGAATAATATTACCTTGTATTCCAGACATAGAAAACAGAGGCTCAGAGAAGCTAAAAAATGTTTTCTAACATTCAGTGTCTATTCAAGGTTGTAAAAACCTGCTTTTTTTTTTGAAAGCATTTAGCACTATGCAGTGCTTTGCATGCTCAAAGTCCCACTCTCACTCTAGTTAGCTTCACCTGCCAAAACCCTGGTACCAATGCACCAGGAATAAGAGCCCAGAAAATGAGAAGCATGATAACTAATGAACTCCTCTGAAAAACAGGTAGGTCTTGCTCAGTTTCACAGACATAGTCTGGCAGGGACTCCAGGTCAGAACTAAATTTCTCTTTCTTGTCTTGCTTCCCATACCTTGTTTGCAATTTGCCATTCAACATCTGCAGTAATGAAAACTGCAGCATTAAACACACCAACACCATGCCAGTTCTGCCCAGAGGATCATGCTCCCACCATTTCCTAGCTTCTAAGTGCTTCATTTGTCAACACTAAGAACCCATTTTATGCCTCCAATCTCCTAGGTTTTACAAAATGGCACCCGAAAGAAAAAAAAAATCCACCTGGTTTCATACCAATCCAGACAAGGGTAGGATTGCTGCTGAAACATTTACATGGCTCTTTGCCCCAGGACAGTGATATACATTGACTTTTCTGCTTGCCACACTAAAACATGGCCTGTCATGTTCCTTGAATTTATACCTGACCCACACCTTCTTCTCTTCCCAGTCCCATTTCAGAAGTCCTGCTTCTCATTCCTAGTGGTATCCTCATCCCAGCCTCTTTGCTCAGCAAGACCTAAGTTAATTCCCTTACTCCTAACTCTGTAGTCAAAATTGCCCAGTTTCCCTATTCACACTCTTATACATTATGGCTCTTCTTTGCAGTCAGGTCTCCAGGTTTATCCTTCTCGGCCTCTCAATCCTAATTCCATCCTCATTCACCCAAATCATCCAATCTGAGTGAACATCCCCTCACCTTTTATTCCAATTTTATCTGCCTGGCCATCCCATCTGCACTTCGATTAGCCCCTCTGCTCCTCCCTTGTCTCCTATTTTTCTAGTCTCAGTAAAGGTCATTTTGCCCACCTCTGCCTTTTCATTTGGTCTAATCCTAGCTCAGCCTAATCTAATTCTTCCATTCTTGATCAACCAGTCGCTGTCATTTCTTGCCCCAAGTCCATGTGACTTCTGGTCCAGTTCTCTTGCCCCTCTCCTCTATCCAGGTCTTCCTATTTTCAAAACTGTACTTCCAACGTCCTGACAGAAGGTGTTTTGCCCTGCTTCTCTCTTTTCCATATTTTAATAGATGGCCTTCTCTTTTTTACTGCCCACGCCAAGTGTAAAAGCACAGAAAGCAGATGACAGCGTCCCTGCTCTCACACTGGCAGCCCAAATGCAGTATCTGTAGGGGGAGCACTGCACAACCAGTGTGGAGCTTCAAGAATCTGCTGCTAAAACATAAACCTCATCTAGTCAGTCTGTAAAGAGCACAATTTTCTCAAAGGCTTATAATTTTCTGAAGTTAGATATATTTTTACAGAACTGGCCTGTTCATGGCACAAAAGACAACCACCTGCTGTAAGTTTAACCCCCAGGCATGGCTAATACACATTTTATGAAGACATAACCACATTTTTAACACAAATTAAACATTCCTTCTTGCTCTAAGTCCACAGAAATATGACTAAAGATGTTGAAATACAGAAAAAAATAGGGATATGGTACACTTTTACTATGCTCAAAGTGAGTTTTCAATACACAAAGTGAGCTCAGCAAAATTTTAATGAACTACATGTTACATAGTGCAATAGGACTCTCAGAAAAAAAAAAATCAAGCTGTGCTGCTAGTCCCTCCTAAAATAGCATTAAAATGCAAATCATATTTGTAAATAAGACTTGAAAATAAGAGATGATAACTGGTTTTATAATGTTGCATACGTTTTAAGCCCAATTTTACTTGGTATTTTATTTAAGAAAGGAAGACAGAAAGAAAGGACAGAAGGACTCTCAAATGAATGTATTTGTTCCTTGAAATCTGTAAGCTTCCTAAATGGTCATGATGCATTAGCAGAGATAGCAGCATAAGTTAAAAAAAAAAAAGTAAGTAGATATGAATTGTTATGATATTACTAATTGTTTGCTCCAATTCTTGGATTTCTGTCCCCTGTGTATTAAACTATAGGAGGATAACTCAGTTTTCTCAATACAAAATGATTCAATATTATTCCTATAATGTAAATATATATATATATATAGTTTTATCTAAGTAAATATTCATTACTTCTGTTTGTACTGCGGTGTTGCCTGCAATTCCGACCTTCAGAATTTATCATGGTTTGATATACAGTGTTTTTTGGTTGGTTGACTTTACAGGTATTACAGCTTGGAGATAAAGGGCATTTTCAAAAAACAAAAGTTAGCATACTTTTAATTTAATACAAGCAAAATATTGATGTTTATAACAATCTTTGGACTGACATCAGTGACACCAGGATATCACTTCAGGGAATAAATCTTTTATAAGTAAGATACTCTGAAACAAATCATAAGTATTTATAGCTTAAATGTCCTAAACACATGTATGCAATCAGGAGTCTAACCATCTTGCATTTGCACATCTACCTATAAAGCTTAATGCTCAAATCCTTTCCAATCTGTTTTCAGGTTCCCATTAAAAGATGCTTTTTGATACATAAGTGCCACCTGTAGGAAATACTGAAGTATGCTCAAGTGCAATCTTATGTCAAATTAGGTACAAAGTTAGATAGTTTATATAGCCAGTATAGGTGTCTCTTTCAGAAATTCAGTCTTGTATGGCAGGAAGCAATGACCTGTTTGGCAATGGCTTACTGTGCCTGAAAATTAGTTTGTGAAGCCCGATCTACCGGAGATAAAGTTGTTGTATTGAAATGTCATCTATGTATATGGGAATTTAAATTAAAAATAGCAAGTTTTTCCACTTGCCTGTTTGACATTGTTCCCTAGAAACTGAGCAGTGCTTGGTTGCAGGATGTTGAACCAAACAAAATCTGCTGCAATTAAAATGGATTAGAATTACTAGAATTACTTGGTGCACAAGTATTAAGGATTACACGATTACTCTGTTTTCATTTCTATGCAACATGAATGAAAAATGAAACATACATTAAAAGATATTTTGACAAAACATGATCTAGCCTTTGTTATAAATATAGTGCTGTCTTTCTTAGCAATGAGTTGGGTATGAGTGGATGTAAGGGCATATTCTATCTTAAATCAAACATTAAAATGATCAAATACAAATAAATTCTAATGCTGCTATACAGAATAGTTACTGAAAAGACTTTTTAATGTCTTGTGAATCTCTTGACTATTACAACAAAAATAAAGAGCCTAAAAACATCAGCATTTAGATTAGTAAGTCTAGGTAAGCAATCTCTTGTGGAATATGTCACCAGAAAAAAAAAGAAAAAAAAAAAAAACAGTGGAGAATGCAGGACTAACTTGCTCTATAATAATTGCCTCGACTCCAAAAATATATTTATGCCAAAGAGACAGTTCTATTAATGACACCAGAGCACAGCATTCATTGACAAGATACGCCAGTTACTTAGGGTGTTTACCAGGTAACACAACCCACACACAAAGCACACAGCGTAAGCGTGAAGGGCTTTCGCTTGTGTTTCTCTATCTCAGTGACAAACGAGAAGACGAGAATAATTCGAAATAGGGCACAAGGGAATTGAGGCACCCCGCGGGAAGATAATCCCTCGCTTTCCCGCATGCGAGCTCCCCTCTGCCGTGCTGCCCTTGGAGGCCCGCGGCTCTAGCGCACCCGGCAGCGCCGTCGCCGAGCGCCGCGGGCTGCGGGCGCTGCCCGGGCGCAGCCCCCGCCCCGNGCCGCAGGGAGCCCGTGCCCGCGGCGCCGGCGCTGTCCGCGGTGCTGATCCGCTCCGCGGCGCCGGAGGCCGCAACAAGTCCCGCGGCCGCTCCCGCCCCGGCTACGACCGGGCGGCGCTGCCGGCGGCCACCGTCTCCTTCCTTTTGTTCTCAGCGGCGGGAGGGCGGAGGGCGGGCGCGGGCACTCGCCGGGCACAGCAGCAGGGATTAGCCCGCATTAGCACGGCCGGCGGCAGCGGGATGCGCGGGGCCGCGCGCGGACTCACCGTCCCGGTCGCAGAGCTGGATGGCCTCCAGGCTCAGGTTCTTGATCACCTCCTCGCAGGGGCTCGTGGGGCTGCTCATGGTGTGCGCCAGGCGCGGGGCCTCCATCGCGGCGCGGCGCTGCGCTCGGGGCTGCCGGCTGCGCTGCAGAGCCGCGCGGCAGCGCTTCCCGGCGCCGCCCGCCTCGGCTCCGCTCGGCTCGGCTCGGCTCGGGCTGGGCGGGCGGGAGCGGATCTGTCACTGCAGTGAGGCGGGGAGGGGGCAGCAGAGGGACACGCGCTCATCACACCCCGCGCTCCGCATTTAAAGGCGCCGCCGACACCGGCTCGCAGTGGCGGCCCGGGCTGCTCCCCTCCCCCGCCCGGCCGCCGCCTCTTATGTAACGGCGGCGGCGGCGGCAACGGGCCGCACCGCGAACGCGCCCGGGCCCGCCGCCCAACGGCCGCCGCGACCGTTAGGAACGGTCGGCACCGGCCCGCGCGCCCCCGCGACCGTTAGGAACGGTCGGCGCGAGCCGGGGCGCCCCGGGGCGGGGCCCTCGCGCGCGGGGGGAGGAGGGGGACCGGCCGCTGAGGCGCCGCTGGGCACCGTGCGCAGCCGCCACCCCAACCAAACACATCCCGAACAGCACTAAAATAAAATAAAAAATAAAATAAAATAAAATAAAATAAAATAAAATAAAATATCTGGGCTTCGCCCGGCCAGCTGCGGGTCTCGCCCTCAGGCGCCCCGACACGGGGCTCTTGCCGCTATTGATTTTCCCTTCCCTCAGCCCTCAGCGCACAGCACCGAAACCGCCGTACGTAAATCACGCTGAACCGCACTCGTGATACGCGTTCACTTCGGCCCCTCAGTTATGCAGGACTTAAAAGAGCGAAATATAATTCACTGCCGAGAGCGGTGCCTACTGCAGGATATTGCAGGACACAAGGATTTGAAGCTGCCAGCTACGTTCCCTCCACTCTTTCCCCCTTCCTACAAGATCTTTTGGGGATGGAAAACAAACCTGCAGTGTAATTTTACCCAACTCCTGCTAGAAATAAGTCTTCCTGGCAGAGGGAAGCAATTCCACCTAGGATAATGACTGCAGGAACCAGAATTGGGTTGGAAGAAGGAGCAAGATTCATCAAAAAGCAGTAGGAAGGGAAGCCCAAACCACAACAGGATTTCGGCTGCCCCCTCCTGCGACCTCATCCTCACCCTTGGAAGACCAAGGAAAAGCCCGGGGCCGCTGCAGGTTTCCCCCGGCTTTCGGACCCGCGTGGAGGCCGGGTCGGCAGTGCCGGGCCGGGATTGCCGGCCTGCAGATGCGCCGGCCTGCGTTGGCCAGCGCCGCGCACCGCCAAGCGCGGGGCAGCAGGCCGTGCGCCGGCCGCCGGGATTATCCTGCTCTTTAGGATGGTTCCTAGGGACACTAATCTGAGGAAATGAGCTCCGGCGTTCACAAAGCCACCGGCAAGCGCTGCTGTCTGGGAGACGGGAGCAGACGCGTCTTCCCAGACCCAATGTGCCGCGCGGGGAGAAAGTTCGCGGCTGCCCTTCACCTCCTCCCTCCTCTCCCGACTTCTGGTTTTCCCTCCTCTTTGTCTCCCCGATGCTTTTTCCATCCTCAAAGCAAGTGGGTGCAGAGGGGTCCGGCAGAGGAAAAATGCCGCGAGTGGGAAGGAAACCAAAAGGAAGAGAAAATGAAAAGGAAGCAACAAGAAACACTGAGGGAGGGTGTGAGTCAATGGGGGAGAGGTGGGAAGGAAGATGAATATATATGAATGAATGCATAGACAGAATGAGGGCAAACGTATAATCCGAGAGGGAAGAAATGAAAGTGGGTGAGACTGCATTAATCAGGTTTTAATTTTGGCTCCGACTAGCATATTCATTCCATACTCGGAAGCAAAACCTTTCTACTCTCTGTTGCAACTGCTCTTAGCACACAACCATCCCCTGCACCAGACTGGAGAATTCCCTCCTTTGGCGATGGTGTGTTTAGTCTCTCAACCTTATGTTCCACGTTCGCTCCTTTCCACAATAGTGAGAGACGTCTCTGCAGCTCCAGCAGCCACATTACTTAGTTGCTACGACATTATATAAAACCCATTTGAAGCAGACCTTGCGCTTGAATACTGATTGAATTCCCACATTCTTTTTTCTAGCCCTTTGTCTCCTCTACTCTTTACTTTATGCTACCGAAATAAGATTTATCACGAACAGATAGATGTTGCCGAGAGCTTTGAAAGCAGTCACATTTGGGGGTGTTCCAGTTCCTCCAAGGCCTCTCATTTTCCAGCTGCCTTTCAGCAACCACCTCTGGCTTACGCGTATCTGCTTATCTCCGCAAACATTACAATTTTGAGAATAAAAAAGTCTGTTTAGTCCACAAATCCTGGCAGGCTTCCGCGCAGCAGTACAGCAGAGAAACCTCTTGCACAGCTCGGCTCTTCTGAGGCATGAAACGAGCTACCTAGACCTGCCTGCGACAGCGTTTTGCAGAGTCACCCTTCAGACAGGCTTTCCTCAGCCAAGAGCTACTCCCACCGCCCGAGCTGGGCACGAGCATTTTGTAAAGCTCAAACTGCTCCCAGATGTGATTCCATCACTACCCCAGTCTACGGTGAATTTAGTCCTGGGCATTTCGTAGTCTCGGGGGGCACAATCGTCTCCCGCTGTCACCTGAGAGAGCTGCGCTCTGCTCGTCTCCTTGAAAAGCAACGGCATTATCTGAGGCACAAGTGGCATCCGGGCTGCAAGAAGACAAAGTCTCGGCATGCAATCACAAAGTTTATTCTGTGACGGATTACCCCTGACAGCGTTTAGCAAAAATGTCACATCTCACGAATATGGGTCAGCGTTATGTAATGGGAGGTCCGCCAATGACAACACAATCCTGGAGACAACGGTGCCGTGTGCTCAGGGAAGCAAGCGCTTGCACGGAACAGCAGCCTCGCTAACCTGCAGATAAACAGCGTAGTGCCAGTTTCCGTGGTTCAGTACAAATATACCCGTTATTTACTGCAGCTCCATGCGCACAGGGTGAAGCAGCATTTCCCAGCACATTACCTGCCTCAGGAAACACGAGCTTTGACACACGCCAAAGTCAGACCTCATTCAAGGTACCTTCCCCGAGGGGGCCTGAAGAACACCCTTCCTCCCCGTACCCAGTGCTCACCATGACCAAGCTCTGTCCTGTTCGCCCTTCCACCAGCAATTTTGGGAAAGTGCTGCCTAGCAGCAGAGTGCAGCTCAGACCAGCACGGCACGGCATTGTTCCCGTTTGAAAACACTTTTGCTTCTCACACTAGTAGGTTTTTATTTACAGGCTGAAAAAGAAACCTCCTTTCTCAGACTTCAGCAAGGCTCAGAGTGCCAGGTCTTCCCTTCCACTTGGGAATGAAAAGGACTTATGTTTTTGCTCAGTGGACTGTGGAAGCAGAAGACAGAAAGGCTACAGACATGGTTTTCAGCAGACAAAAAATGGGGAAGAAAAGGCAGTCTTTCCTTTTCTATTAGTATGTCACTTTTGTGGACAAAAGCAAAACATTAGACAGAGATACCAAAGTGTCATATATAGTACTCAGCATTTTGGGTTAGTCCTGAAAGAAACATTAGCTAGGGTAAGCAATGAGGTCCCGAAGCTTCACGGAAAAACAGTGCTTTACAGTCTCACAGTTACTCTTTGTCCTTAGTGGACGCTGCAGTGTTTCGGCATGCAAAGGCACACGCTTGCCAAGGGTTGTGCGCAAGATGTTCTTGCAATACTACAGAAAGAGGTAAAATCCACACACTAGAGACAGAAACACGAAAAACCATTTAGGGAAAGCCATGACGCAGTATGACACAGCTACCTTTTCCTCACCGAGACAGGCACCGAGGTATGCCAGCTCTGAGCACAGCATCTCACTGGGACCCTCTCCACTGCTTCGTCCCACACAGCACTGCGAGAGCCTCCACTCGTGTTCAGACAGGCCAGGCAGTGTCATAGATCCCCCCTTTTCTCCAGGAAATCCCAAGCTGGAGCAGCAGCGAGTCCCCCTTCCCTCGGCTCCTGCCTCCAGCAGGGCAAGCCCTGCAGCAGAGCCCCAACACAGCGGCCCAGGTGCCAGGCGTAGCTCACGGGGAGCTGTTCTTCACTCTGATGCTAGTGGCGATGCTGCGAAGACCCCGCTATTCCTGGGAACTCCCCAGAGACAGGTATGCAACAGCTCACACATCTCAGAGCATCCTTCCTTCTCTGCAGCTGTTGAAAGGAAACCTGAGCATTCAGTTCATGCATTCGGGCTTTTCTTCAAAGGCCATAAAATGCACTTTAAAAAGTAAAAGATACAATTCTGAGGTAATCTTGTGACTTTGGGTGCCTTGGAACCAACTCAGGAATCTGTGGATTTATGTATAACATGCCACAGAACAGTTTCTTTATGAAGAAAATTAGTAAACTACTGAGGCAAAAAGACAGTCAGTCAGAGAGGCAGCCGAGGGGAGATGGTGCAGAGACTCGCCAGAGCTCGAGTAGCACCCGCAGGTACCTAAAGCGTGACCATTGCCAGGGCTCCCAGCAGAAGAACAAGATGTCAAATGCAGTTCCAACCAGGCAGGTTCAAAGCCAACAGGAGGAAGGGGCACTGCAAGCAACAGACGTTAGACTTGCAGGACTCATGGCCAGAGGATGCTCTGGATGCTGAAAGTTCCCCTTGGTTCGGAGGCAGGCTGGATGAGCTCAGGAAAAAGAACCTTTTTTGAGCCAATAAACACAGAAAACCCACATGTGATTTAGAGTCCCCGAGCTGTAAACAGCTATAATCTGGGAGAGAGTTACTGGGGAGTGCAATAAGTGCTTGCCCTGCTCTTAATCTTCTCTAAACATCCATGCTGAAGACAAGGTGCTGGGCTAGGTAGAGCTTTGGTGTGACCCAGCATGATCAAGGAAGTGTCTGTCCTTCGTGTCCTTCATCTAAGCCTTCACACAGCCCCTGCTCATGACAAACACTTCAACAAATGCAGCCTTCCAACTGTATCACGACATGAACATAAACAATTAAAATATTTCTCTCAGACACAGAAAGATATCGAGTCGATTACTATTCTGTTTATGCTGTTTATACAGTTGCTTTTAAAATTTCATTGTTCTGATCTGCTTTATAAAGCCCGAAAAAGCATTTAAGACAGACAAACTCTGTCATGAAAAAATACATATTTGTGGCTTTATAAAATTTATTTATTGCCTAATGGACACAAAGTACTGTCGATGTTTAGCATTATCATAGCATTATCATTTATTAACTCGTTTTCCTTTAAGTTAAGCCTTACTTTATTAGATTCACAGTATCCCTAGAGAACACCTAGAACCTTTTATATTTCCCATCTTCTCTACAGTGTTAGTCATTCTTCCTACTCCAGCGTAATTTTCGCAATTAATTAGTGCTTTATCCTCCAGATAGCTTATAAAAATCAGACCATACCTTGATCTTCACAGGCTTCTACTGTTTATCCTTAACAGAGCCGACTGCCATTAAGAATTACCTGCTGCCTGCTGTTCCATGAACAGTCTCCAATTCATTTAAGTGAATTTCAGCTTAGGCTAACTTGATTCAGTATTTCTCTTAGGATACTATGTGGCACAGCACCAAATACCTTTCCAGAATCTTGACGTGACCCTTGTTCTACCAATTTTCTGGCTTTTTCCAAAAAAAAAAAAAAAAAAAAAAAAGAGAGAGAGAGAGAGAGAGAAAGAAAAAAGAAAAGCAGCAGTGGGGGGAGGAACTTTCCAATTTTTCTGGCTAGTTTATTATAGTACACCTGTGTCATATCTGAGTTTCGTTATACTATTCACATCTATATGAGTATATTTTCTCCTTCTGCTTTAAAATTTATATTACTCTCAGTCTGGAAACGTACTCATAAGACAATAGTTTCCATAGTTACCCTTAATTCAATTTTTAAAGACTTGTGACATGCTGACACTATAGTAGTCTCCTGATACCTCCTCAATTCCCTCTGATTTTTTCTAACAACTAGCTGTTTCATCAGTTCTATAAATACCCAACAGGGCACCTCAGATGTGTTTGTTCAAGTGATGATATTTCAGTATGTATTTCTTAGTTACTTTTCCCCAGAAGTTCACAATTACATCAGTGATTCTTTAAGCAAGCTATTATTCAAAGCTTAATCCCCTTCCCAATAAACTTCATGGCACAAGTCCCATTATTTTTCATGGGAATGTGACCTGTTTCCAAAGTGTATCTCTTATTACAAATTAATTACAATTAATAGTTTCTGGATCAAGCCATTTTGCTGTACTTTGCCTTCAGGACTTACCATACAGTGTCTTTGCATCACTTTTGGCAACAGTTTCAGTGCATCTTCTTGCTTTCCCTGTTTTTCTCATGTGCACAAAAACTTGAATTACAGAAACCTGTTTTGGTGGCCCTCCAGTTTTCTGTTTCTGGTGCAGTTCATATTTTACTTTTACTTGCTTAAGGAGCCCATAGTGACCAATTCCTCTCTTCAATGTTTCCAATTTTCTTTGGAAGGAGACACGCTCCTGCTGGCTTTCCATTACGGTACTATATAGAGTCTTTCCCACTGCCCTTCCCCTTTGGCTGGTTTCACTCTCTGGAATGCCCCTGGGCATGGATTTTCCTCATAATAGTATATCCTTTGATTTGATGATGTCAGTACTCTTTAAAGGCAGAGAAGAAGGCGGCACCATTTGGTGTTACATAAAGCGAGCAAAGAAAAAGTGACTAGTTCTTCATTGTCACCTACTGATTTAGTTTTCTTATAAGAATTTTAAGTTTGCAAGTAGAATTACATTTGTGGAGAAAGTGAGAACATTCACTTTTTTTTTTTTAAATATTCATTATACATGTCTCAGTTCTACTAGGGCAGCATTCTGAGTTAGGGTTTTGCATCTGTATCCCAATAACTCACAAACACCAGTTTGCTTTATAAGAACCATCCTAGCTGTAATTATACCCAGATGGCTGTGCTACACATTTAAGCAAATGACCTGGGATTTTTGGACATAGCTTTGGAATCAAGGACTTGAGGGGTTCATCTTTTTGCCCAAAGATGCTTGACCAAATTTGCTCAAGGAGATTGTGCAGAGGCTTAAATCAAAGCTAGAGAGCGAATCCCGCTGGCACTGAAGGCTTCCACCTGGAGAGTATCCCTGGTGTATCTGAAAAAACAGCAGCATGGAAGATGGGCATACGGGCTTAATGCTGCTGCCCGACAGCTTTTGTGCCATCGAGATCTGCTGCGAGGGAGGTGAGTGGCGAGACAGGAAAGGCACCGTTGTCTATCCCCCACTGCTACCATGAAAGCAGCTAATTAACTGCTAGGGAAACAGAAGGGAAATTATGTTAAATGAATGAGAGGAGGGACACCCAGACATTCCACCTCCTTGGCTCCCAGCCTAGATGTATCGTGCCATGAGACTCATCTTAAATTTCACTCCTTTGACTCCTAGTCACTAACTCCAAGCTCTTGTACTGGCTACGGTCATTCCACAGATCCACAGTTACAGTGTGTATGCCCACGCCAGCACCCATACAGAAGCTCAGAGCTGGTGAGATGGAGAGGGAACACAAACAGACAATAAAGAGACCATTAGTTTATAGCAGAGATTTGTTAATAGCATTCAGAAGCATTTTAATTAAACTAGGTTTTGCTCTGAATAGTTTCCTGTCACCATTACTTGGGTTCTTAAAATATAGTAACCCTTTACTATATTATTTATTGATATGACAGCAAACCTTATAGATATCCCACTGCTGTTCACGTGCAGTCCCTGCCCCTGAGTAATTAGAGGCAGTGGAGGAATTGTGCCACTGGCAATACTTTTTTAGGTTCAAACACATGACATCCACCAGGTTATTTCCAGCGTGGGGAGGGGAAATGGGATAGAGAAGAGGAAAAAACAAATAACTTTTTTTGAGTTGAAGGCTTGTTTTTCTTTTTAGTGAAATTAAATTCTCAGGTGTCTTGTCCTTAGCATGACTATTTAGAGTAACTGTCTAAACAAGAAAGCTGTCTCCACGGATTTCATCAGTCTTGTAATATAGTCCTTGTCATGCTGTGCGGGTATGGATTAGTGCATGTAGGTGGTCAGAAACTTGGTAACAGCAGAGCCAGCAAAGCAGCAAAAGCAATCACATAAGTTGGAGCCATACAGAGTTTTGCAAACACTACCATTTAGATTAGTCCTACCATTCAGGGTGGGCAGTACTTTGCTATAGTTCATTTTCATAAATGTCTAGAACAGTCACTACCCTTTTAAACATGCTTTACAGCTTTAGCTCCCTCAAAATGATTTAGAGGTTGCACCAGCCTACTTATACCCACACTGAAAATGATACTGCTTAATGTCACGTGAAAACTCAGCAGAGAAAAAAATTTAATCTTTGTACCACCAAACAGCTCCTGCCAGGAATGTGCTAGCCCTCTTATTAAAACAGCATTGAAATTCGTGCGCATTTTGGGAGCGGAGCCAAACACCACCTTACAGCCAAACCTCTAAAACTCATTACCTTCACACAGCTTACTCTACTGATCTAATTCAGAAAAGCCAGATACGGTGCTGAATGAGCCTAAGGAGAGGTGGAAACCTGACATCGTTAGCACCAACTGAGAACTGCTCGCATTTGTCTAGCAGCGGTATCGAAATGAGTGCCAGTGGCACTAAATCACATCTGAGCCCTCCCTTCTCTGCAGGGTTTGCGGCCTGAGCAAAAACGCTCTGCCACCACTTTTTATCACCTAGCCAGTGGTTTTGTTCTTTCTGGAAGCTGAGCGATGCATCACTATAAACTAGGCAGAGGATATGAAGTATAAATCAAGCTAAGTCCAAGGGTTAATGAGATCAGCACATGTTATGCCCTCAGACTATCTATAGCTTGGCCACTACATCTCCTGTCCTTAGGAGCTAATAACAGGGCTATCGCAAACACCAAAACGCAGGTGACTGGCCCCTTCCTGAACTGCAGACACACTTACTGCTTCCAGCACGGCAGCAGTAATGTCAGATGTAAGAGTGACTGCAAATAATTCAGAGGAAATAAATAAGAAGATGCTCCAAGGAGGTATATTTTATGCTTCTTGCTTAGGAGTAAGGGATGTTTACTGAAAAATGAAACACACATTTGGGAAGCCTGTCTGTGAAAGCAAGGGTTCCTCCACAAGGCCAAATACCGCAAAATTGCTTCCTTAAAATTTGGAGAAATAGTAAGTAAGAAAAAGCAATGAAAAGCATCGTGGCTAACATGAGGGAAAACAAGCTACTTGGGTCTCAGGTTTATTTTGGTGCATTGTGCTACGGTATTTCAAACGGTGCCACCTAGAACGTATGAGAACAGTCGTTCTCAGCAGGCCACATTAAATAGAAGCCAGTTGAAATGAAGTTGCTCACTCCCAACGTGGGGCTGTTTCACCGTGGAAAACAGACGCCTAGGAGCTGCCAGCAGTGTCAATCCAGAAATAGGAGCAAGCAGTGGCATTAGGCTACAGCTGGTCTGGGGGCTTCAGCACTCATTTTTAGTGAGTGCCACCTGACAGCACTATCTAAATGAAAATATTATGCAAGCTTTCTGCAGATGGCAAATGCGTCTTGGAGTAGAACCTCATTCTTGAATCTTGCTGGGAAAAAGCATTATGGACACGAGTCTCAACTGAATTAGATCATGCAACCAAATTTAGGCAGACTGCATAGCATTATTCCTACTCTCTCATTCTGGGCTTCTCTAGCCCCTCTGGAGACTGCGCATGGGACTCCCTGTGCTGTGAACCCCTTGCTGGCCCCAGTGGGAGACGGTTGCAGCCGGTTGCGGTCCCGGCGCGAGGCCGGCCCCGGGAGCGGGGTCATCCTCCCGCACACCGCGCTGGGCTTCCGCACGGCCCGGGAGCGGCAGCTTTGCCACAACAATGATCACAAAGATCTTCTTTCATTGCTTTAAGTTGTTTTCTCCTTTTACCGCATCTGAACCCTAAGGCTGAGTTGTCAGCACTGGGCACGCTCCTGCCAAGAGTTTCCTACGAATTATAAAGCCAGGGCATTCAAATATTACTTCAATTCCCTTCCCTCGGGCTGTCTTCATGAACACTTATTCTTCTTGAAATGATGATACACTAAGAAGTCGCTTAAGCTCTTAAGCTCCCCTGATCTCATGCCACAACTCCAAGGAGGAGTAAAGGGGGAGGAGAATAACCAAAAAAGCAAAACAAATCCACAACAACAAAGTCCATAGTCATCGGCACTTCTGCTGTTGCAACAACTGCCTTGACATAGAAAGATCTTTTCCTGCACAGGTGAAACACAGTATCATGCTTTGCTCTTCAGCCCAGAAGAAACCCCAATTTTCTTCAACATCTTGGTGCCTAAAGATCATTATTGCTGTAGTCTCCTCCTTGCAGGGGAGTTTGAGGAAGGGGACAAATAGATGGAAAGCTGTTCTGCAAACATCCTTTCAGAGACTACAGAAGAGGAGAATAAAAAAAAAGACAAAAGTATCTTCTCCTGTCATTGCCACCAGCAGTACTGGTAGCCCTTACAAGGTATGCTTGTATTTCAAAGAGAATACCACCACACACACGCTCGCCTTGTGCTTCCAAAAAGGGGAAGCAGCACGTTTCTTACGGTTTCAAATTGCATTTTTCTGGCCTGCGAGATATTGGAGGGGCTTGCATAGGGGAACCAGTAAGTGATAACGTTATACTTGAAAGCTAGGGCCGCACAACGCTTGCTGCCGCTCAGCTCCCAGGCACAGGAGGGGCCGCGGGGCAGCGCTGTGCTCGCTGGCCTCGTTCAGACACCGTCTCCTGAGCGCCCCGGCACCGTCCAGGTCACGCTTGATTCTATTCTCAGCGCTGCGTGATGACGTTGGCTGCCACGTGCCCGTGACGGACACCAGGCATCGATCAGTATTGCAAATAGCCCCTTTCCAAATGCACGGCCACGTGTCTCCTTTCTGCTCCAGGCAGTTAATAAGGATCCGCTGATGGTGGTTGCTGCTTAATACAGTAAGTGATTCTGTAAATTACAGGCTTCTCTTATATAATCTCGTTACATAACAGCTAAGAGAGAACACCCGCAAAGTGCAGAATGTGGGAAAAAAAAACTGCAAGGGAGCTAGACCTCACTGCTGCTCGGGATGCTGCCTCCCTGACCACCCTTCTTGAGCATCCAAAGCAAATAAAAGGCCAACACAAGTTAAATTCCCCTCCTTTTAAATATATCCAGACTTGCACCTTGCAACAGAATCCTCTACGATAACCCTGCTTTGAGCTAACCAGATATTCAGCGTACAAAATGGCAAGTAACGGAGCAAGTATGTCTAATCCTAAATAAAACCAACCCAAAGCCAAACGGAAATCTCCCCAAACTGGAGTCTAGAGAACGCACAGGAGCTTGTTCCTAGGACGGACGTGGTTGGAGGAGGAGGAGGAGCGCAGTCCCTCGTCACGAGCCGCCTCACGGTGCTCCGCGGCGCAGCGCCGAGCGGGCCAGGGCCCAGCTCCCCGCGCGCCGCCGCAGCCGCTCCCCCGGCTCCCGCCGCAGCGGCTCCTGCGGCAGGCGCAGCCGGCCGGGGCCCAGGGACAGAGCTGCATTCATCCGTCATCCGCTCCCGGTGACTCATGCCGTGGCCTGGAAACACGGACACAGCCACTTCACGGCGTTTAACATCCTGATGCCAGAAGAGAGCAGAACACAAGGAAAAAACAGTAAAGGGAGAGAGAAAGAAGAAGCAAGAGTGGATGAAAAAAAACAATAAAGAGGAGGAGGAAGAAGAAGCAAGAGTGGATGGAGAGGCTCTTTTCCCCTCTTCATTCCTATTTATTGCTCTCTGCTGCTTATCTTGCTTTGCTATGTCATGCATCACACTCCAAGCTTTGAGAAGACGGTGTGCAGATAAATTGGCAAAAACACAGCACAAGCCAGACCTGTACATCCCAGAGAGATTAAAAATATTCATGGGCGGGAGCTGTTTGTAGTGATGTGAGCAGACCCGAGCTGAGGAACTGCATCAAACCTGGGAGGGCAGCTGTCCTGGCATGTCGTTACTTTTGTGCAAGAGGGGTGGAAGGTTCATATATGTGTATTTGCTTAAACTTATACGCCAATTCAGTCCAGCTGTGTTCAGAACTCCTTCTGTGTTTGCCCTTTGTGGACCATCTAATGAACAAATCTGCCAGTGGCAAGACTCACACTGAAATTCCCATGTTAGGCAAGTTATTCAGTGAACAATTCGGAATATTCAAAGGGAAAGATTCACAAGCATAGAAGAAAATCAGGAAATTTCACTTCTGCCTTGTTGATACACAAAGAATTAAACTAAAGGCTTCAGGTCTGCTTTTTTTTCCTACTCAAAAAGCTGTTATTTTGAAATTAGTTGAAGTTAAAATGTGTTTCATGCTTGACTATCCGTCCTTCAATTTAAGACCATGGCCTAAACGTGTACTTTATCACAAAGTTATCAATTATTGTTTCTATTTACACTAACTTGCCCTTAAAGCATTGAACAACTGCAGGTTTGCACTTCCTGGGCAATAAGGTCAAGGCCAAACTCCAGGAAAAAAAATACTAGAGCTCCCAACATGGGCTGCATTTACAATGAAATATTCAAGGCAGAAGAAATCCATACACAGTACTTGTTCCTGTCTTAAGTCCTGCAGAGTAGGAATGAAATATAAGACAGAGAAAATGGCCAAAAAGAGCAGAAGGATGTTCTTTTTTCATATGGGGAAAAATAATAATGGTATATTGAACAGCTGACTAAATTCAGTCCCTTAAAAACGTAAGGCTTTCACATTTTCCCTACCACCTTACCAAAGGTGATCAGACGCGTCAGCTGCGTTAGTCCCAATGCTCGTTTCACACGCTCGTGTTAGGAGGCTCCTGCTTTGCCGTCCTTCGCCCAGCAAGGAAACAGGACGGAGCGAATCTGCACGTGTGTCTCCCTGGTGCTATATATGTAACCGAGTTCAACATAATTTAGGCAGACTCCTTCAGACAGCTCTAGAAGGCTGGCAGCTCCACGGGATACAAACAGACACTTGACTGAAATCTCAAAAACAAGCACTCGTTGTGCGGCAGGCACTGCGGAAAACAATGTTCCTGGGCGTTCTGCCCTCCGTTTGCACACTGAGAAACACAGAGCCGGCCACCTTTCTGCTCACAGACATCTTTGCTATCATTTCCCTTAACCGACCCGTGCATTTTTGGAATATTCCTGTAGTCCCTCACTCCTCCTACTTGCTGCCTTTGCTTCCATCGTGAGCAATAAGTTGGCTGCCTAGATCTCTTTATTCACTGTGACATTTAGGTACTTAGGCCTAAGGCTCCGACGTCTTTAGAAAGGTTGCACAGGGTGGTAATACTTCGGGTCTGAAGAAGAAATGCATCTTGGCACCGAATTCTTCATCTCAATTATTTCTTGACCTATGCTGACAATTTGCACTGCTTTTTCCCTCACTTTCTTCTGAAAGGGAGGCATTTCAGTAATCCAAATATTTCTTTTGGACACAAATATAGCTTAGTTGTAGAAATAACTGAATGTATATGAATGAGAGGCCTTATTTATGACTCTCGGTTTCACGTGATTGATTGCCTCCACTAAGAATACTTAAATGTAGCTGAGCTATTTGTGTTGGAGGCTGCAAAGCAGGATCATTTGGCAGTCGCTGGACGGCTGATCTTTCTTAGTGCTCCTCTATACATGCCCCAACAGGCATTATTATTATTAAGATTCACTAATATGACTTAATAGAATTCTGAAATAAGTGCTTCTTCACTTTAAAAAAATTCTGCTTTTCCTTCTACAGATCAGTTTTCATTCCTCTCCAACCCTCTTGTGCTGAGCTGCCCATATTAGTTCTTTTTAATTCATTTGCATAACAACATGACATATATAATACAAATGTTTATATATATGGTACCAGAATGTATTTGCCACGTAAGGAAAAAATTGAGTATCTCCTATAAACCCCCCTGAGATTGAGATTGTGTGTGTCTTTCTAGTGACAGCACGTAAGTTTACTGACTTCAATATACTGAATTCAGCCCAATTACCCTCTGCAGAACAGCATAAACAAATTTCTTACAGAGATACCCTGAAATGACATCTGTAACTTCATGTCACACTATTTCAAAGTCAGAGCAATTATTTTATATCTGTTACGACCCTGTCTCAAGCAATTGAAACACAATATGCATCAAATTGCAAACACAACTTGGTAACGTTCTGGAGGAATGATTTGTGTGCAACCAAATTAAGAAAAGGAATGAAATTATCAGAGAGACTGATCAGGAAGAGACCTCCAACTTTAAGAGACATACAGCCGAGTGTCTGGTTTTAGACTTTGCTTCTAAACTATTCAAGATGTTCCTAAAACAACAGCATACCGAGATGTGCAGACCCGTGCAGAAAGGGACAAACACCACCATGATGCAGAGAACCTCCAGATTTCTACTCAGTAAATCAATCCCCCAGGTACAGGTGTCTGGAGAGTCATAAAAGGATCACTCATGGCAAATTCACTCTTCATTTCTCCATTAAATGTCCTATGCAGCAACAGATTATCAGAATTACCAGATTATCAGATATCAGAAGTCTTGAAAGCATTCGAATAACAACACTCTAGAAGAGCCCTTCCTGATTTAGGGAGCAACAGGACAAGAATGATATTATTGCTGTATTTGGGTATTTGGGAGAGATGTTCTTACCTTAGACGCAGGTTGATGTCCTGCCAGAGTTTTGCTCCAAAATACTCAAGTGGCCATGGGGTTCTAAAAGCACATTTATCAAAAATGATGTGTTTTTTTCCCTCATGTTTTGACAATCACCGCCACCACAGTACAATCTTTATTTGCCTCCTGTACATCACAGGTTTATAGAGTATTAAATCTCTTCTGATAATAAAAATGAAGCTGCACAGGCAGAGAAGAGTGATTGGGCACACGCAGACATGGCATGGACCAAATTAAGGCTTTTTTTTTTTTTTTTTTTAAGAAATGTAACTTCATTAACACAGCCATGTAAGCATATTTAAAATACAAAGGGACACTCATCCGAGTCTTTGAGTGCACCAAGTACAACACAAAACTTCCCTCCTCCCCTTTGTGAGGCGCCCCTCAAAGCCCGCTTTATCAGCAGACCCCATAAACAATGCTCTCACAGCATATTTGGGAGGTGAGCAGGCCAAAACTATTTTATGTCTGAGAAAAGCACTTCTCTTCTGCGTTCTTCTCACTCTTCTGCATTCGGCCGCGTGCCGTCCAGCCAGCACGGCAAAAGTCAGTCCTTGGGCAGGATCAGAGGTGGCATCAGAGCAGCTGCAGGAAGAGTTTCATGCCATGACAGCTATAGATGCCTGCCCTGTGTTCTGAATACAAGAGCTCATTTTAAATCAGGTCTAATCCCCTCACTATTTATGCTAATCCTTGGCTCTGTTTCATCATGTCCCCACAGACTGCACCCGCATGTTTCCTGACACCGAAAAAAATCTTAACTTCTCAACTTTGGGGTTTGACAGACTGCTCTGAAGCTACCTTTATCTTTTCCTTCCTGGTGGATACATTCTGCTAAAGAAGCACAGCAGGGAAAAGAAAACCGCGCTCAAGCGTTAATTGGATGAGAATGGCAGTGTGTGGATGGGAGCAACTGCAAAGGTGCCACTAGAGTGTCTAAGTGGGCAGCTGGCACAGTAGCTTTTGCCAACATTTGTGTTGACGTGGGAGTGCAGCAATATGGTAGCTGTTAACATTGCACTCAATAAATTTCTTTCGTATGCGAACACATGACTGGCCTTTTGGAGAATCGAGCTTAGTATTCTCTGCTGCCACGGCAGGACTTCACGTGTAATCCCAACAAGTGTCTGCAGGTCCTCCTGGGCGTTCAAATATTGCATATATAAAATTGCTTTATTGAAATCTAGCACATAGTGAAATAATAATGATAATAATAAATCATGCATTGAATTATAAACACCAAAATGGTGTAACGCTCATTGTAGCCCTTTTTCCTAGCTGACTCAAGCTTCAGACTGAGCCTGCTGCTGTCAAGTGTGTGCGACAGCATTTTGTTAGCAAGAGGTTTGCTTTCTACATGCTATATAAATATGCATCCATAGAAGAGGAGAACTTAAGTTACTTCTAAATTTTCTCATTAGAAATGAGGAGGACACTAGACATAATGCGTTAGGAGGAACAAAGACTATTCTAGCCAAAAGTGGTCCTGGACCTCAGCAGGCCATGTTTCTACAACTACTTCTTCCCAGGAGATTTCCCCGTGTGCGTTTCTTAAAATTCTGAGACAAAAATCACTGAGTTATTCTACAGGTAAAAAACATCTTCTGGAACTAGATTTCTGTCTTTCAGTCATGCTCAGTTTCTGCTCTGCCATGACGTTCGCCTCGGTGCTGACGTGCCTGTGCCCCTTCTTCCGAGGGCCTCCCCACAGGGCCCCTGCCCTGGCCCTCCCCACGGCTGGGCAGGACCGGCACCGCTGGGCAGCTCCCGCGACACGCTGATGCTGAGGACGTTCCCTTGGCGAGAAGCTTTTTGTAATAAAAACCATCATCATATCAACAACTGAAACACCCCCATCTTGAAGAGCCAACAACACCGAGAGTTTTCGAGTTCTGTTTGTGAAGCTTCAAAAAACCTTCACTTTCAGAAGACGCAAATGGCAACTTGCACAGAGCTGGAGCAAACTCAAAACGTGTAACACTTGCTTAGGCATTGAATCCATTTCACTGATTTAGTAAGATGATATAAACTGATGCTTATTTTCAGGACATTTGAAAGTGTCCTGAATTAATCAATTCCTCATTTTTATTTCTTTATGGTTTATGCTCCACTAATATCTTCCTGCTGGCACGTACACAAACTGCAGAGTATGCATTTTTGTTAACACCAAGAAATTCTAACACAAATGCACTGAAAACCCCCTAACCAAGCCACGAGTAAAAGCAGCTGGCTAATGAGGTGAAGAAAATGGTACTTATCCATACCATCTTCTAAAGTGTGGATGCATAACACCATTTTACTGTCCTGATTTCACCTGTGTTTTTATTTCTACACTCACAAAATCATACAGTCTTTTATGAAAGAATCCATGATGTTAAGGTGATGCAAAAAATAAACGAGTGCAGTATTTCAAACCAAAATGATTCATTAAAGTGCTTATGCTATTATCGCCGATAGAAATGCATTTATGTTCACAGGAAATTAAGTTTTATAGTTTCACGTACAAATATCAAGAAGGGCTATTTATACTTTCATCCCGAAAAGTGAATGACTTGCACATTCCCTAATAAAGCATTTTCAATAAAACTCAATAATGTGGCTGTTTACATTCACAGTTACTGTCATAAGCACAAAGAAGGGAAATACTTCCTGCATCCTGTCCCTTACCCCAGTGGTTTGAATTTTACAGCCGTAGGAGAACACCAGCCCGCAGCTCTGCCCCCGCCTCCAAGGCACAGGCAGAAAATCCCCCCTCTGCCAGCGGACGCTGCTGGGCGGCCAGCGCGGAGCAGGACAGTCCGGAGCAGCCCCTGCCCCGGGCAGCGCAGAGCTCCGGCCAGGCCGCCTCGCGGTGCCGGTGCCCACAGCAGGGCCCTGCCGGGGCGCTGCCGGCGCCCACGGACAGACTCGGGCCCCCCGAGCGCGCTCCCCCGCTGTGCCCTGAAGGCTGGGGCCCTTTTGCTAGGTCCTGTCTGCTCTCCCAGCTCTGGTTTCTCTTTGGGAGCCAGATACCACCTTGAGAGCCAGGTCTTGTAGCCGCTTCGCGGATAGACAGCCTCTCTTAGGAATCTTTCTCCAGGCTTTGTGCATTTGGCAATGACAGAATCAGACTTAAGACACGGCTGCATAGGCCAGCTGCCTCCATCCCGTATGCCAAGTATCAAAACAAATTTCAGGAGCAACATCAGTAGGGAAATATTGTAAAATAGCTTTTCATATGCAAAAAGTACCTTGCCATGACATGCACAGAACTATTCTGAACAAAATTTCTCAATCAAATAGTAAATCTTGTATCAAAATAAGGACAGCTGGAACTTAATACCCAACATTTCTAGTTTTCCAATAACAGTTTAAATTAAAAAAAAGGCAGTAAATCCCAGCACGTTGACCCATATGAGATTCATGGAGAGCAAGGTTACACACAAAAGCTCAATACGGAACTGTGGAGGTGTCCAAGGCATTAATAAACCCAAGTACTATTTACTTTTCATTTTGCAGCGTACCACTACCCCTGTGGGTTTCACAATCCGAAGGAGGCTGAAAACAGAAACACTCAGCTGCACAGTAAAAGCACCAATTTCCCGAACAACAGGCAAAAATAGCCTGATAACCCACACAGTAGAATAGATCTTTCTGCACATACATAAAGCCCTACTCAGAAAACAAGCAACAAACAAACAAACAAGAAAACCTTTATCCTTGAGCATCTGGGACCCAATGGCATTCAAGTCCAAGAGAAGAAATCGTATCTGAGCTTCATCACATGCCAAAGCACTGCTCTAACCTTCCCTCCAGAAGACTGCACCAGCTCTTAGATGGTCGCCCCAAATCACATGCCTTTCCTCCCCACTCCCCAAAATTAGCAAAACGCATTCGCTTCACGGGAGCAGCCAAAACTCTCTGAAAATGGGGGAAACGTGAGGGACTGAGATGCTCAGAATGCCTTTGACATTGATTTCAAACATGGAAATCTTCAGGGTTTTAGAGTTGCTTTCCAGCTCCACAGCTTCAAGGAAACACAGCAATGCAGGAGGATGCAGCTTTACGGTGTTAAACCCTGGAGACACGCGGGATCCAGAAAAATATTCTCATGTCATCCCAGTAGAAACGTGACGAAGCAGATTTGCACACAGCATTGGGCATCCCCACGCAGGCCCCGCGCGCCAGGCTCTGCTCCGAGGCCTTCATTGCGCAGCACCTCCGTCCTGCCCCACTGCACGACCCTCCCTTCCCTTCCCTGGACTGCGCACGCGACCGACCACTCGCTGCTTCCCGCTTCCCTTGCGGACCGAGGTACGTTCCTGCGGGGTCCTGCCCATACCTTGAGCTGGATCCTTACGGAGGAGCCACCTCGCTGGCCCTGGAGACGGCGGCTTCCCTCGCTGTGCGCTCAGGCTCCCGCTCGGCGCTGCCTCCCGCGCTCCTCCCTCGCTCCGGCGGCAGAAGGGCGGTTTTTCTGCGGCTGGTGTTGGGCCAAATGCCGGGAACCGTCCTGCCCTCTGTGGCCACCAGCCAAGCACCGCAGGGGCAGCACAGGGCCTGGGGTGCCACCAGTCCCTTCTCAAGGGATGCAGCCTTCAGGTCCACGTGCTCCCCAAGTCCCCTTGGCAGCCGGCCCTCCTGGTGACTCCCACCTTGGCCACGGATGCTCCCTGGAGAAGGTGACTGGGAGAGGAGGAGCAGGAGGGCCCGTCCTCCTCGCTCCGTGGCGCTGCGGCGGGTGCTGTGGCTGCTCCGAAGGCCCTGGCAGCAGCCCAGCCGCCTTTCCATGCGCTGCTCCCGTTGCTCCGCTGCCGCCGCGTGAACGGCGCCGTGTTCGGAGCCGCCCGGCAGGGGATCCGTGGCCGACCTTGGTAAATAGGCCGCAGCGAGCTGGGCTATGTCCTGTGCTGCAGCTATTCTCCAGGGACTTATTCCTGCTTCATTGTAGGAATACGGACATTTGCTGGTGTCCACAAAACAGTCCAAGGAACGTTACATGACTGGGATAAGCAGCCCCAGCCAGTCTGGGACGCTACAGAATCTCGCTTTG
The DNA here is from genome assembly GCA_013389825.1 of Crypturellus undulatus. Lineage (NCBI taxonomy): Eukaryota > Metazoa > Chordata > Aves > Tinamiformes > Tinamidae > Crypturellus > Crypturellus undulatus. The sequence continues at coordinate 2,621,270 of VWPW01001968.1, read as the reverse complement.
ATGCTCCACTGCTTCTGAAAGTGCAGACTGGAGCGTGCTTAGCAGTTTGTGGGACCATGTTGCTTGGCCACAGACACAAATAAATGAGGCAGAAAATAAACAGTGCTTGGGAAGAAGCAGTGTTTGGGCATTTGTCTCCTCAGCTACTAGCACGAGGAGAAAAAAATGTTTTAAAAACAGAAAAGCACATCTGGACCGATCAACTACTACTTTTATCCTCCATCTATGCTATGAATATTCGAACCAGAACAAGATGGCACCACCATCGCGCTGCCCTGCGCCTCATGGGCACACCGGGAAGGAGAGTCCCCAGAGCAGTTTCCCACCGCACGGTGCGCGGATGCCTGCGGTGCGCGGATGCCTGCGGTGCGCGGATGCCTGCGAGGCCCCTTGCTGCGCGCTCCCGTGGCGCTCGCCCGGGCCACCGCGCCGGCCGCAGGGAAGGATCAGAGGGAAATCGGTGAGACTGGTCCTCTCCAAGCCTCCAGATGTGCAGACTGGATAAAATTCCCCTGGACTCCCTGAACTTCGCACCACAGGCTTGAAACCCTCCTGTTTTTTGAGCATTCCCCCTCCTATGGCCATAACACCACTAATGCTCAAGGTCAGGGCTGCCCACCATGGGAACACCATGTACAAAGCAGGGGTCAGTGTTGCTCCTGGAGCATCCTCTGGAAAACATCCACCAGCTTCCCAGTTATTGCAACCATCAGCTGGTCTAAGCCCTGAAGCTGATATAAATTGCTGCATCATCTTCAGCGAAACTCGTACTCTTTCCCCAAAGCTGCTACCCATTTAGATTTCTACAGATCCATAGATGTAGAGGCTACAGACTTTATTCTGCCTGTCCTCCCAAATTAATGCCATTTTAGACAAATGAAACCTTTAAGATCTTTTTCCCTATTCCAAATCAGCTCCTATTTCCTTCTCTGCATTTCATTTTTAATATGGAATTAAGTATGTACTTAGATCAAAAAAATCAATTTCCTTTTGAATTCCCCCTATGTTAAAACCGCACTCCTGCGGTAAAGAGATGGCACTCTGAAGAACAGAGCCATCTACAGAAAGCTTTTTGATAATGGTGTCCTTCTTCCAAATCCAAACATTTCCTTGATGTAGAATACAAATTGAGCTCCAGTGTATAAGTCAGCTAGGATTTCAAAGTTGGCCTTTATGCTTTGCCATTAATTAATTCCGTCCAAGAAATTTAGACAAAGATACAAACAAAAAAGTTCTCTAAATAGGTTACATAAGGCATTCAGAGTGTCCCGATTCATTCCCCTCCGGGAACACAGCAGAGTCACAGAACAGTGTACACAGCATGTTTAGACTGTATGAAAAGCACTAGAAACTGTAAGAATAGTTTAAAACCCATTTATTTAAAGCTCCCCATTGTAAGAGCTATTGTGGAGTATTTGCTAAGCAGTCTACACTTCGGAGGCCTAAACAATCACCAGCTTAATGAAGTGCACTTTTCTTCCCTCTCAGCACCAGGAACAAAGAGGTTCCTATTAAAAGGGAGGAAATGGAAGCAGAAGGCAGAAGACTTCTTCCAAAATTTGCCGGACTTTTAGGCAACTTAAATATTAAAAAAGTCAGCAACTCTTATCTGGTACCTCGTCTTTTTGAGGGGGGTGGAAAAGACCCGAGAAACAGACGTTCCTTTGCACCAGCTCCTGCGCTGCTGAGGCCAGGCAGCACGAGGAGGCTGCTGCGGCGGAAAAGACAAGGACAGGGAGATCCCCCCACATCTAGCAGGGAAAACTCCTATTCCCAAAAAATTCTACTTCATTTTGCTGTAACTACCACAACAGAGCTAAAACAAAAGCCGAGAACTGGGTCAGTGGTCAGTCAGCACCGAGAGATCCTTCAAGCTGAATAATTGACAATGTTTTTGGCTTGGGAAAGACGGGAGCACAGGGCAGGAACACAGCAGATGTGTCTATTCAACCCGAAAGTCAATTAAGACTTTTTTTTTTCCTCCATCAAGATTTACTTAGCTTAACTTGTAAAAAAGCACAAGGGGAACTTACCCCTGCCATCGCTGCCATAGAGCTTAGCTCCTCAGCAAAGCAGAGCTGCAGACACAGGAGAAAGCAGAGCCCCAAATCCCGAGTGTGGGTAAACCCAGGGTGACTTTGGGGTGCTCCCAAAGTCTCTCCCCTGCCTGCCCTCTCCCTCCCTGCCCCTTCAGTGGTGGCCGAACACCCTCTGCAGTGCCCCAAACTCCACCGACCCAGCTCCAATTTTCCAAGCTCATTTCTTTCTGACTTTCGTCCTTTCTTTTCTCCCTTTGGAGGCCAGCTCACACAGAACTAACTACTGGCAGCTATGCATTGGGTTAGGATCCTACCAGATCATCTCTTGTGTGTAGAACATGTTTCCTTTCTTTTTTATTTTCAGTGAAGTTTTATTTTTCAGTGAAAATTTTTATTTTCCCAGTGAAGTGAGACCTAGGAAAGTCCTACACCCAGCTGTACCATTTAAATGTCTTCATTTTTGGCGCTGGATTGTAAACATGAAGCATGCGAAAGGACATACTTGGCACTTCTCTTGGCATCTCAATCAAAGTGAGACCTATACCCTTTTAAGGGGGCTTCAGGTTCCAGCGCCTTGCTAAGTCTTTTATGATAACTGAGGCTTGTTAACTGCTGTGTTGCCATCATGCAAAATTTGAAGGCATTTTTGAAGGCCTTTTTTTTTTTTTTTTTTGAAACATACATTCTGGCTAACAGAATCTGTTTAAATATTCACAGACCCTCACACCTTGAACATCCCACCACCTGCACCAAAGGGCATAAGAAAATATTTCGCTTGCATATGGTAGGAATCAGCTAACAGGAACATTCTGGATCCAAAACAAGAAAAGATCGGTGACTTCTCTCTTCCCTCCATATAACGATTTCCAAATGCCCAGATTCAGTCCTGCTGTTGTGCCTGAAACTTGAAGATGCTGCTGAAACCATGTTGTGACACACGCTGAACACAGGTCCTTTTCAATTAAATATACCAAGTTTCTGGACATAAGCTGACATCTGCATTCTCACGCAGTTTATTTTTCTGAATAGCTTTGTGACCCCTCATTCAAGACCCTGGACTTTCTCCGGGGTATAATATAAAGCCTTCTGCTGGCATGCATCTAAGTTGAATCTTCACCTCATGTACCATATCAATACAGCAGCACTGCTACTTCCACCTCTTGAAACGTATTTAAATCTCACTGTTAGGTTTTATCTTTGCAATAGTTTAGTCTGTCTGTATTTTGCACTTTATAAAGACTTGAAACTACTGCTTGACCCATTGCCTGGAAATACAGTACCACATCTATAGTCCAGCAAAGGATATATGGCTTCTGGAAACCTAGCTACTAACCAGAAGAGTTCATCCAGTATAGGCAGAGACACCTGTGAGCTGGTGATAATGCTGCACCCAAAGCCAGGATTAAGCTTAGAAGTGTTCCTGATATCAGAGGAGCCTTTGGAGGAAACTGGAAATTCCAGGTTTCTTATGAAAACAAAGTCCATCTGATACTATATAGCTTCACAATGTATAGACACGTATTCAAACACCAAAAGCATACTAAGCCACTTGCCCATGAAAAGCAGTATCATGTGTGGAAAATCTGTGGTTTTATTGTGAATTTATAGACTGTTCTGCCACCACGGTGCCACAGGTTAACACTTCTGCAACACAGTATGGGATGACTGCTGAACATGCTAAGGTCTCCATAGGGAAGGTTTCCATGACTGAATTCTGTGCATCATCGTTATTTTGGAAACAATATTCAGTTTTGATCCCTGACTTGTCCAGAATTTCGTTGTTTCCCATGAGATACATTAAAGTGGAAGAAAGCCAGGGCTAACGTGCACACTTTTGCATACACCCAGGAATGCCTGGCAGTGATATCCCTGTGATAAACTGTACTACTAGGTGATAAACCACACAGCTATTTGATAAATGTACCTATTAAACACCTATAATTACCTTTTCTATTCTCTGGCCAGTAACCATTCTGTCTAGAGACTTATTCTGAATTTTTATACCATTAACAGCCTCAGACTGCTGGCACTTCCAGCTTGCTTGCTGCATTTTAAGTATAGAAGTTTTTCTTGAAAACTAAGTCTTCCTCAAAGCCCAAGGGAAGACAGTTTCAATACTGTTTAAAAAAAAAAAACTTTTCCTATTGGAAAAAAATGAATGGCTTTCTTAAAACACAGCATCTTCTCTTTCCACAGAGCTGCAGATGAGTTTTCCAGGCTGAACACAAGGGGAGAGTTGAGAAAGGAAGGGTCTTAACTCCAAAGTGCTACCCTGAAGGCTACTGCACATGGAACTATACAAAAAATAGCTCCCATATATGTGTTTAAGCTAACGTTCACTCTTTGTGATACATGAAGATCAAGGATATTAGAGAGATCTTACAGAGATTTGCAGCTGGGAGGGCCTATGCCACCTTCTGTCAGTTTAAAACTGGAAACTTTTCTAAATCCACCTCGTAACAAAGTACATTATCATGTTATGTGTGTCTGTATCAAGCATGCACATACAATTTACATACAATAAAAGCATCTAACTAGCTGCAATCTCCTAAAGCAGCTTTTCATTTAATCTATTTGATTTTCAAAGCCCAGCTAAAATTGAAGGAGGATTTTAATTGTATACAAGGTTTGAGCTTGGATAAGCGATCCGTGTGCATTCCTAATCTTTTGTGGGCAGCCAGTATTTCTTAATCAGTGTAAACAACAATTCAGATTTAAAAACCACAAAGAAAGGGTTACAAATCACAGCTTTCCTAGTAGCTGCAGTTTGGAGGTATGACATGCAAAATCCTCTCTGATAAGGAAAAGGAGACGCACTGTTTCCCACATACAACTTTGATTAATTGATTTGCCCACTTTTCTAAGAGGATAATGAGAAGATCTGAAGATGCTGCAGGCAGAAAACTTAAGCATACAGCATTTCCAAGGCACCCTTGGAGACATAGCAGGCACTTGCCCACACTTTGCAGGCTCTCAAAAAAACAGTAAAATATCCCAGTACCTGCTGTTTTCCACAACCACACAGCAATTATCCTGCGCTGTGTCAGGAAATGCATCTTGCCAGGGCATGGCATGGAAACAAGCCCCTTGCTTCCACTTCGAAGAATATACAAATTTAAACTCCTGAAAAGCTTTTGGGCATGAAGAATGCACGACCCCTGGCAATGCAAAACACAAAATTAGAGCTCCCGCGGGACGTGACACGTGTGTGGCACCACGGAGCGCCCAAAGCGGCCCTCGCTCGGCACAGATCCTCACTTCGCCTATGAGGACGGCAGCAAGAATGTGGCTGGGCAGAGCAGGCCTGAGAGGAAGTCTGAGGCCACCGGCACAGCCCCAGTTGTGAGGTGCTGCCTGTGATAATCATTCGTCCATCTCGCTGAATGTGCAGTGAGAGAAAGGGTGAGAAAGTCCTGAGCAGGAAAACAAGGGTGAAGTGGGGAAAGACTAATCCTAAAGTAGCTACATTTTTTATCCTATACCAAAGGCAAGTAGTGCTTTCATCTTCTTCAGAGTCAGGTAATATTGCTTTCCTCGGTGCCCTTTCTTTATTCTTTATTTTTCTTAAAAAAACAAAAAATTGTGAAAATGTCTGGCCTCACGGGCAGACCCACTTTGTTGTTCACCTGATTTTACCCACAGGTCTCATTTTGCAGAGCTGTTCCTCATTCTCTGCTGAGGAAAGCAAATTCCCAACCAAGTTTGCAGAAGTTTGGGCTGGAGAAGGGGCACGGCCTCTCGGCCATGGAAGAACCCTGGCATCCCCAGGGAGAGGCTGCTGGGCTGCCCTGGGAGCGGGGGCTGCGCTAGGTCCTGCCCGTCGCGCTGCACCTCGCTGCCTCGCGCAGTCGCGATGCGCAGAGCTGCGCTCACCTCCGCACGTGAGGGTCACTGGAGGAAAATTAGTCCCTTTACAGAAAAGAGGAGATGAAGATGGAGAAAGATGCTGCTCAACTACTATCTCCCCCTTCCCTTCCCTCACCAGATCTCCCTTTTCTTTGAAAGAAGTTCCTGTCTCTGCCTTAAACACAAGATAGTCAAATTGAGAAGACAAGCCCTGTCTGTTTGGGATTCAACAAAATGCAGAACTTCCCTACTGAGCACACACTCCAAGCCCACAGAGAGAATATTTGTGCCTTTGCCGCACCTCCGACTGTCTAATCTCCAGCTCCAGAGACACTCTCCACGCAGGTAGCATGCTAGCTGCCCTGCAAGTCTGACAATTGGTTTCTGTCTGTTCCGCAGTCCTCTTTCTAACATCATTCCAGAAAACACCATTTTTCACAAGCCCTGAGAAGATAATGAAACAGAAAGCTACCACCAAGGAGACAATAAAACTCTGCCATCAACAAGTTTTGATGATAAAGTGTTACCACCCTGGAGGAACTACCTGTATTTCATGTTCAAGCCAAAGCCACGAAAAGAAATACGAATTAACATGCTGCAAAGAAAGATCGAGAGGAGTCTGGATTCCCTCTGCCTGTAGCGGGGTGCAGTGCTGGGTAAGCTTTGGGAGCAGAGCGAGCTGCCCCACACGCGCCGGCCCTGCTGCTGGGCAGGCGCAGGGATGCTCCAGAGGACGGTGCCGCCGGCACCCGCTTGTCCGTCCACGTGCAGAGCTGCACGTGCCAGCAAAGTGCAGCGCGTGTGCCAGGCACTTGCACACTTCACCTTAAGATCCGAGTGCCACAGGAAAGTGAAGATAGAAGTTAGCTGGGGATGAGTTTTCCTTCTCCTGAGAATAGGTTGGCAGGATAGAGCCAATCACTGTGCACTCACCGTGTTTTCCTTAAATCAAAACAAGCTGCAAAGCCAATGCCAATATTTCATCAACTCGGGGAGCTGAGATTCCCTTCTTCGCTTCATCATTTTTTCCTTAAGAGTGATCACATGAGCTCTAGAATACCTACTGCAAAACCTCAGCTTTCAACAGACACCATTTCGGAGAAGTTGGTGAGGACCTGCTGGCTCCTACTGACATCAGGTCCCCTGCCTCGCTGCGGTGGGAGCTGTCTATGTAATATCTGGTGCCTAAAATTCAGTCACTGGCAGCTCTTCTGTGTTTTTCTAAAGAGAATACCACACTGCCCTAATCGGAGCTGATGTAGATCAATACGAGTCTTTACTTTCATTATATTTAAAGGGACACATGATTTATTGATTTGCGTGTCAAATATTAGTGCACACATTTTCAGTTTTGCCTGCAGCTGATCTCCTAAACACTGCATCTGTAGGAAACAGCATTCAAGAGCGAGTAAATCCAAGATGATCATTAGGCAGCAAAGAATAAAATATTTGTGTAGGGCACATGTATTTTATGTCACCTTCAAGTATGTACCACAGTAGAAATACATACTTAAACATAATAATGCAAAGCAAAAAGAAAAAAACTTCAATCTGAAAGTCCTTGATTTCATTAGTTTTGTAACACAGGTAATTATTGCGTTTAAGCATGATGTGGTGTTTCTAAATTTGTAAAAATATTCTAAAATTAAAAGTTAATTCATCCTGTGGAGTTAATTATTTGAAACCACCAAAGAGCTAGTGAAAAAGCAATAGTCATGTTATCTCTGCCATAGATCCCTTGCTCAATAAGCCTTAAGAAGATCTCTGTTTTTTAAAAACAAACAATCAATCAATGTGGTCATATCCAACCTAAGCTGATCATTAGAGGGGGGTTTTACCGCAGCTGGGTCTCATCTCCTCAGCCACGCAGAGTCACTTCTAGATTGGAGATTCGCTCTAAGAGCCATCTAGGCTCCCTGTACGGTCAGTGCGGAAGGACAGGCACCTCGTGGATCCGTCATGGGGTGGAAGGATCCTTCTCCACCGAGCAACCTCTGCCCAGATATCTAAGGTTTAGGCAGCCAAGCTGGGCAGCGGGAGCCCCGGGTGCTGTGAAAGCCGCTCAACCTTTCCTCAGCGACCCAGAAACCCTCTCCTGGCCCTGAGACCCAGCCTCAGGAACGCCATATGCTCACTACTACAGCAACGAACTTTGGTTGGATTGGTGCACTCTTACGGTTAGACAAACGCAGAAAGAAATGGCTGAGCCATGCTCCACGTCAGGAAGATACTCTGATGCTCAGTTTTCAAAGCTCATATAAATTGTATGCCTTATATTATCCTTATCCATCAAAGTTCAGTTCACAAGGATTCTTCCCTCAGACACACAGTTCAGCACAGCAGCACGAACGGCTTCAGCTACAATTTCTTATTGAATTTTGACTCTAATAACACAAGATGCCTCAGGGCACCTGAACGCAGATATTGTTCTTCTAAGCTCATTTTAGAGAGGTGACAGGTCTGAAACGTACACTAAAGTGAAGGTAGATTAATTGTGAAATTAAAAAAAAAAAAGCTGTTTCCATAGTCATAGTTCAGTCTGTTTCTTCAATTACTATTCACAGGCTTGAAGAAAAAGCAATTGTTCACGTTTTTCCCAACCTTCCTTCACTCCACCCATTCAGACCTCCCTCGAACACACCCCACAGCAGCCTCTCTGCCCCAGCACTGCTGAGCTCCCTGCCAGGGAAGCGCATGAGCAAGTATTGCACGAATTTCATAAATCACAGCCAAGCCTCCAAATGCCTCTCTCCTTACATAAGCAGTTGTGCTGAGCAGGTGACACAGGGGAAAAAAAAAAAAGTGAGAAACTTGCAAGAAGAGACCCCTTTAGAGACCCAGCTGGGCCGTGTTGCTCCATGGGCTTTGCTACCGCAGGCACTGTGCTCACTGGTGTGTTCCTTCACGCTGCCCAAACGCCCATTTCCACGTTGTGGTGCTCACAAGATGGGATCTGCTTCAGCAGCTCAGCAGGGAAGGGGGCCCTGGCGCGGAGAGGAGCATGCGGCCACTCGTCTGCACGGCCGAGCCGCCTCCATGGGCCTTCCAGCCTGAAGCAGTGACACAGACGGAGCCAGGAAAACGCTTTGCTACTGGGAAAGAGATTGTTATCTATGCCTTGATAAGCTTTAGGGCCTCAAGTAATGGAACGGGGAGAGGAAACAGAAGCCAGTTCCTTGAGGAAAGCACTCAAATGTTAAAATTTGTTCTTAGGAACAAGAAGACATACAATCCCTGCAGATAAGAGAAGGAGAGGAAAAGCTGGAGCTGAAGCCTCTGCGCTGCTGCTGACGGAGGGACGCAGCAGGCAGGAGCACAGGAATCGCTGCACGCACGCCCGGGCCAGCCCAGGACAAGAGCAGCCTCCCCCGTGCGCATGGGACGTGTGAGCCCCGAGCTGGGCTAGGGTCAAGCCACAACATTTTCAGAGCAGGTGAATAAAGGTAAGTACATGCATTAGCCTTCACTACAAGAAAAGGCAGGTCAAAGCAGTGTTATTCCTCCAGCACTACATGCACAAAGAAATACCTTCTTCAAAAATAGCCTTGCCCAGCTCCTACTGCAGCCAGAGAGACTGAACTGGTAAAAAGCAAGATGAATTAGGCCTGTACAGTAAGCAGAGATTTGCATCTTTCCACATCAGCCTATTATAGACATGTAGGATCTCTTACCTGAAGGGTTGCAAATTGTTTCATGTGATCTGTAGCATTAATGGGACACGGGCGCTGCAGAGCTACCCCTACATATGAGTGTCCCTTTGCACCAGCAGCCTACCCCTTCCCAAGTGGAAATGGCCCTCTGCATGGCCTGGCTCTGCAGGCTCCCACGTCCTTACTGGTGCATAATCCCTGCTAGCGTGCACCCAGCAAACCAGAAGGTTTTTTTCAAGCCCCACTCCCTGCACACGGTCTATAGAAGAGCTGCGTGGAGCAGCTCAGCCTGGTCGCCACATTTTCCATTAGCTCCCAAGTCTGGACAACTTGCTGACCTTGTACAGACCCAAGGGAGGTACTTAGAGGTGAAGTTACCTGCAGAGCACTGCCAGCCTTTGGAGCCCTGCATTCAGAGTGGCTGAATTCTGTTATTTTTTTCACATAATATAAGAAAATTGGTGCGGTAAAGTCACATGGTGATAGAGTGTTGTGAGTTTAAAAGATTTTATATATTATTGTTAAAAAAAAAAAGTTCATTCCTGAACTCTGTGGTTTACATGAAGTGCTCAATGTTTCTCTTTTGAAGGCACACCAGTCCTAGAAATATTCATGTTGGGTGGTCAGCAGTTTTAGTCAAGTCTCCAGCAAGAATGGGAACAGACAGGCCATGAAAGCTTAAGCCTACCTTTGGCTGCATTTCTGGCAAGGATTCACTGCTCGGTCTGAAAACGCTGCCATAGTCCTCAAGAAGAAATCTGTGGATGAAAAGTTGTCTTAGAGAACATGTGCATTTTGAAATAGGAGGTTTTTATCAGGGGATAAAACTAAGAAAAAGGTCCAGTGTTGCCTGACAGTGTTCTGGCGCGCTCTTTTTTAGACAGTAACAAGATTTCTTCACGTTGCTATTTGTGATTTTCTGTTTGTCCATGTATCACAAGCACATGCATTTTAATTTGCAATGGTTCAGAACAGGACAGAGCCAAGAACAGGCTTTATTTCTGCTCCTGAACTATCCTGTTTGCTGCATGAAGCTATGGGGAATGACCCTACTACCCTGGGCTGACACCTCTGTACACTTGTATCAAGCGATCTACAAAACACATCAAGAGGAAAAATGTGTTGGATGTCACTTTTGGCCGCTTTCTTCACTGTCGGCTCTCTCTTCCACAATTTAAAGAAGGCTGTTTCTAATACTGAATATAGTGGGGTCCCTGGGGAGCTACCTTGGGGAGAAATGCAGTAATGCTTAAAGGGGGCTCGAAGCACCACCAAGGAGGTGGAACCATCGCAGGTCTTTGAGTGCCAGCTGGGTGGGCAAGAGCATCTCTGCTTTTGTGCTTGCAATTGCAGGCTGTTCGTCTTCCAGATCTGTCCTCCAGCCCTTGGGAAAGCAGCTCACAAAGAGCTGCTGAGCTCTACCCAGCCACCCGAGGGCTATATGCCCTATATAGCATGGTAGCACTGGCAGCATGCGTTGAGTCCTGGCACTTTACTAGCGGGCCATAAAGTTCGCAAATTATTTTTCTTTTAATCTGCCATCTTAACTCTGCTGAGGTGTAACAAAAATCTACAAGAGAAAAGAGGAAATGAAAAGTCCCCACTTGGTGCAAGTCAGAGGGCATTCAAGCAGCTTCGTAGGTCCAGTGCAAGTCAAACCGAAGTCTAGCCACTTTGCTGACAGTCTGGGCTCTCCTGCTTTCCAGTCCAGAGCATTTATTCTTGAACCTTGGTTCCTTCCCTGCAGCAAAGGGCCGGTTCCTCTCGGGGGAGGTTTCTGCAGGGCTCCCTATTACTTTGGAAACGTGCTGCCTCTTGGAGCATAAAAGGTTGGCACATCCCACCCAGTAGGATTTTATACAGTAAATTGATCAGATTATTTTGTTTAAAACAATTGTTCCAAATACAATCAGTGATATCTGGCTCTTGGACTGTGCTTGTTTTGGCCCCGTTAGAGCTAAAATTCTGACTTGCAGCCCACATAAATATTTGCCCTCGTGGACACTTATTTTACTTCTAATCACATTTATAGAGTTTGGGTTTGATTGCTTAACAGAAAAAAAAGTACTAATAAATCATATTAAATAGATCACTTTGCTATACAGTTTTGCCACGAATCTCTATTCTGCCAAGGAGGACATTATTGCCAGAAATTTCCTAAAACCTCTACAAACATTTACTTTACTTTCATATATTTGCTTTAAAATACATCTCCCTGTGTGAGCTGGCTATTCTCCCTTATTGCCCATTAATTGCATTAGCAGGAAGGTACCGTGCGATGCTCAGGCTGAGCCATACACGCGCTCTCATTCATTTAACCCTCCTCCCAATCTCAGCAAACTCCCTGCTGCACTTCAGAAACAGGCTCGCCTCCATCTCCCAGAGTCCTGCAATCAAACACAGCAAGTTTTAGGAGCCACTAAGCCTGTCCAAGAAAAGTTCCATTTCAGCTTTTAAATGCATACATCACCGACACCGATTTATCTAGGAATAGAGTTTGCATCTTCGTAAATGTACCCAGGAACAGATTTTGGCATCAGATTTGGACACAATGAATGGCTGGGAAATTAATACGTGTCTGGTTTATAAGAAGGGAGGTTGTGTTTTTCGGAACAAAACTGAAATTCTCTTATGGACTGATGTCAGCTCGCGGCCTGGCCCTCTCCTAGCTCACACGTAGGCTTTGACAAACTTATGTTTTGCAGGGAACCAAGTCAGACCCATGATAGGGAGGTTTTTAACTCGGTGGTGCTGGTGCCAAGGGAGGTGAGGGACAGGCACAGCCGGAGAGAGCCCCAGGATGCCAGAGCTGCAGCTCCCCTGATGCACGGGTCATGCACAAGGCAGCACATGCTTTAAGATCCCTTATTGGAAAATACTGACTCGGGCATGAAGTGCTGGATGAGAGCAGCAGCAGTGCAACAGGTGCTTTATTGCAGCCAGGACCGAAAAATGCTCAAAAAGCAACTGCTGCTTCTGCGTGGCAGCTCTGCAAATGCAGAGACGACTCCTGGCAACCCAGGCCTGGGGCTAAAGACCCTGGCCCTTGCAGGAGGCACAAAATCCCCAAACTGCAATGTGACAGCTGACGCACCACAAACACCTTTTGCCAAAAGCACACACGTACTAGGAGCTTTCTGAGCATCACCAACATATCACTCATTATTCTCTACAGTGGATTTTCAAAGTAAACTTCAGACATTTCTCTAACAATATTTTTTTTGCAGTGAATAAAGTTGCAAACAGCTTAATTTAGTGCACAGTAAGAGAATGTGCTAGATTTCTTCATTATACCCAGTGACGTTTCTAGTGTTTACTCAATGTATCAACTTTAGAAAGATATTAATAAAGGGCCAGAAGCAATCAAATCTTTTAGGCAGGCCTGTACGTTAAAGGCTCCTGAGATTTCAGCCGAACACCTCTGAACTCAATTCAGTAATTTTCACTGGATAAAAGTATGATATACTGAAAGGCAGGCACTGAGGAATTGAACGTATCTGTATAAGAACGTATCACCCCCTTTGAAAATTGGTTTCTACACTAAATTACTTTCACTGTTAGACACTGCTGTACTATCCACTATTTGCACACATCTGGCTCCAGCTTGCAGCCGCTGACCCTCCTCAAGCCTTTCCCCACTGGATTAAACAGCCTGTTAGAAACCATTAAAGTATTTATATGCTGTAATCAAGTCCCCTCTCGAGCCCTTTCCTGATAAACTAAACAGATTGACCTCCTTAAGCCTCTCCCTGTAAGGAATTATCTGTAGCCCTCAGATCAGTTTGGGAAGACTCCCCATGCAGGGCTGTGTCCCAGCATCTTTCCTACCAGCTGCAAGTGGGAGCATGTGGAGCAGCCCCATACAGACTCACCCAAGGCGTACAGAGCATCTCCCCCTGATTGCACCAACTTGAACCACCTGAGATGCTTTCCAAAGCTGGGTATCTATGGGGAGTTGCACACGCGATATTGGCGTTGGTGCCCGTCATCACGGGACAGCGCTGACCCTTGTGCTACCAGCAGCATCAGGATCCCACCTGAAGTGTTACTTGCTCTGCGACCAGGCTCCACGCTGCCCCACGTTTAATGCTTGCTTTGGGACCAAGGAACCGCAGCTATCACTCAGTCCGTTCATCCTTCACTGAAGGAGACTTTATAGAGTTGATACAGGAATGCCAAGTGATAAAAGCATAAATCTTAAATTTATATTTTTACTTAACAGGAGGATATTCACCTCAAAGGCTGCAATCTAAGAACTCTTAGAAGAGTTCTCTTTGCCTTCCTTGGCAAACTGGAAGAGCCCGCTGTTCGGGATCAGCTAGAAATGCCACAACCAAATTACAGAATCAGAGCTTGAGGCTGTAAGGAGCCTCTGGAGATCGTCTAGTCTGAACATCCAGCTCAAGCAGGGACATGCTGCAAGGATCACACCCAGGCTGGTTTGGAATATCCCCAAAGAAGGAGACACCACAACTTCTCTGGGCACCCTACTCAAGTGCTCCGTCATGGGAAAGAAGCTGTGTCTTATTGAGGACCAACTCATTGAGGAGCAATCGAGCACCAGGCTTGATTCAGCGCTAGATGCTCCTTGGCAGGCCCTTTCTAGCCCCTCTCCCCATGGTGATCTAACCTATCCTGCTCTCAACCCTAACCCCAGCCCTAATCCTAAGCCTCAGGAAGCGAAGTGCAGGCTTCCCCCTTCAACAGAGTAGATGATCTTAGTACCAGTCCCAACACAGTGCTACGTTTTCCTCGGCATACGCATCCAAGACCCACTCCTCATGACGCTCTAGAACGTCTGTCTCTCTTATCCCTAATGCTACCCCTTAGGTTTGCCTCAGATGGCACATACGCTCCCAGCATCAGTCTTGTTACAGAGCTGCAGTTCCTTTGGCATGCCCTTTACAGCCCCACTCCCCACGGTGCTCTGGCCTTTCTCGCTCTCTTAACCCTAACGCCAGCACTAACCCTACCCCTAAGCCTTAAGTAACTAGGGCTACGCAGGCCTTGAACGGAATAGATGGACCTAGAACCGATTTTGGTACAGCCTTAATTTCCTTTAGCAGGCCCTTTCTGGCCCCACTCCGCATGGCGCTCTAGGATTTCTTGCTTTCTTAACCCTGACCGTAACCCTACCCCTAAGCCTCAGGTAACTAGACCCAGGCCGGTCTTGAACAGAATAGACTGTCCTAGCAGCAGGCTCATTATTGCACTACGTTTCCTTTGGCATGCCCTGTCTAGGCCCACTCCACATGGCACTCTATGCTTTCTTGCTGTCTTTAACCCTAACTCTAGCCCTAACCCTAAGTCTACCCTTAAAGTTTAAGGTAACTAGGCCTAGGCCTGCCTTGAATGGACAGACCATCCTAGCACCAGTTCCGGTACAGTTTTAGTACATGTCCTTTGGCAGGCCCTTTCTAGCCCCACTCCCCACTGCACTCTACACTTTCTTACTCTCAACCCTAACCCTTGCCCTAACCCCACCCCTAAGCCTAGGCCTGCTTTAAATAGAGTACATGGTCCTAGCACCAGTATTGATACAGCACTGCATTTCTTTTGGCAGGCCCTTTCTAGCTCCACTCCTCATCACCCTCCGAGCTTTCTCACTCTCCTAACCCTAACCCTACCCCTAAGCCTGGGCTCAACAGCAACACTGTCCTGGCACAAGTCCTGGTACAGCACTGTCTTTCCTTTCCCATGCTCTTTCTAGCCCAGTCTGCACGGCGCTCTAGACTTTCTCTCTCCCTTAACAGCTACCCTTACCCTAACCAGGGCGCAAGCCCTGCTTCCTACACAGAGGTCACTGGGGCAAAACACTCCCTTACTAAGGGGTGTTTGCTCAGTGAAGCCTCAGCCGTAATCACCCTTTTATCTTACTTCAGAAAGCGCTTTTCAGTTCATCAGCTAATCACCTCCCTGCCTGCCCCATCCTCCGGCACACGCACCGGCTGCTGCCCGGCACCCTGCGAGCCCACCCACCACCGCTCCGGCACTACCCAGGGCTAGTACCAGCCCCCCTTGCCTGCCCCAGCACCGCTCCGGCATTACTCAGAGCTAGTACCAGCCCCCCTTGCCTTTTCGAGGGCCAGAGGGGCCGTCGGCAATGCCGCCTCTCTGCCCGTTTGCCCCAAACTGCAGAGACCCGGCACAGGGAGCCCTCGCTCGCACCCCAGCGTGCTGAGCAGCTCCTGTCTACAGCCCTGGAAGGGCCAAATGGCATCACAGCAGCAGCACATTTGTTTTTTTCCTCTAGAGGTAAATCTTGGGGTTAAAATAATAGCCAAAAGGTGGTTCCGGCTTTCAAAATGCTGAAACTCCACAAGAAAGGGGTCTGCATCCTTGCCAGGACTACCACGTTTGCACCAGGGTCCTTAAAAGTAGAAACAAAGCACAGAACACTTGGGAACAAAACATTTGGGAAGCAAATGCTGCACAAGCAAGTGGAAGCATGGGGTTCTTTGGGGGGGTGCTTTAACACGGCTGTCATGGTGTACAACTTATCCATCCCAGCACTGAGAAGATCAAACCGCGACAGTAACAGGCAGGATGCGCTTTCACGGCAGCTGCCCTCGCCGCCCGTCCCGCAGAGGCTCACGCGAGCGGGGCCACGTGGCGGAGCAGCCCCGGCCCTGGTCCTGGTCCCCGCGGGTGCCCGTCTTGCCGCCTCACTGTGACAGGTTGCCAAGGGCAACACAGCAGCAGGGTCAGCGGAGGAGGTCGGGCCGGGCCACGCGCTCCAGCTCAGCAGGAGCGATGGGAGTGCTCGGCCCGCCGAGAAAGGGAACGCGTGGCACGAGCACGCGGAGGCAGGAAGGGCAAAGGGCACGGGGGACGGGCACGAGGAAAAGGAGTTTTCCTCCTCGCTTCATCCCTTCACAATGTTTTGACCAGCAATGTTTCCCCGGTAGGAGACACAGGAGGTGCTGAGCGCCCCGCGGCAGCACACAAGGGCTGAAATGACCATCGCAGGCGCATTAGAACACTGCTGGATGAGACAAGGGAGAAACCTTTTTGATGCAAAAAGCCTGCCCAGACCTTCGGAGAGGGTCAGGTGTCCCAGAGGAATGCTCCACGTGTCGGGGGTGAGCGCTGCAGAGCCTCTGTTCTGCTAATCGAGAGGTCCCAGCCTGAGTTTGTGTCTCTCATCTCCGGTTGCAGAGAGGAGCCGGGCTTAACCACACGTCACGTCCCATCAGCGTCCCTCGCGGCTCCTGCACGCGCGGAGCTGGGAGGGCGCCGCGGGCTGCGGCCCCGGGCGCCACGGGCTGCGGCCCCGGCCTGGCGGCCTCGGGAGCGCCGGGACGCACAGCCCCTCGCAGAGGGAGCCTGACCCACTCCCAGCACGGCCCGCCCGGGGACGAGGGCAAACAAAGCAGCAAAGCACATGCTGTCATGCCCTAGAAACCTCCTGTTTATGCTGCCAAGAACCACTTGCTTTCCCCCTTTACCCAAATTTCCGAGAACACCGCACTCCTTTGCTGGACAGAGCCGAAGGTGCCGTGGATTCCCACGGAGCAGCCTGTGCTCGCGCAGGCTCCGCTGGCCCCTGCAGACCACCAGCTTGGCACAGCAGCCACGTTCAATAGCTGGTTCACGAACGCCGCATCACGCTCCTGTTAATTCGCTCTAGTACATGGTTTATCCGTGTACCATTTAGCATCAACTTGCCTGTGCATTAAATAATTTATGGCCCTCTTTTCATAGCGGGCTTCCGATTGCACAGCACACACAGAGAGCCACCACGGCAGACAAGGATCTGCCTTGCAAAAGGGTTCCTGCGCTGCTCAGGGATGAATAAGTTATGTCCGCTCGTGAGGACACCCTGTAACTACAGCACTTAGCTGCCTTGGCGCTCGGTATCGCATCGCCCCCGCCGTGAATTATTTAGCTGTTTGTTTCCATAGGGGACATCATACGAGCGAGCTTGAATGGCAGGCGATTACAGATGTAGCTTGTGCTGCCTAGAAAGGACTGGCAAGGGCTGGTGGTGGCTGGAGCACTCCCTCCTTCCTGGGGTCTCCAGGTACAAACCCCCTCTTCCTGCCACTATTCCCTCGTGCCATAAAGAGGCTCTGAGTCTTAATGAGAATTTTTGAAGGACTCAGAACAAAGGATTATAGCTACCACCTGCAGATTTGCCCGTTGCTTCTCTTGCATTTGACTGGCAATACTCTTTGGACGACCGTCCGCACGGGCTCACCGCAGCAAGAAGGTCCTCCCAAGAAGTCCTCCTAAAAACAACAGCCTGGCTCCATCCAAAGGTCCTTCCCCCCAGGACCAGGTCCCCAGTGCTCTTCCTGCCCTCGCAGCTCTTCACAGGCTAACAGGGACGAAGGGCATCAGAATCCACTGCTCATTAAGCAAATTCATCCAATTTCTAAACTTTACACATACCTGTATTGCTTGCGAACATCACATAAAAACGTGCAGTTAGATCAGTAGTTTTTCCTACAGTCCAGCTGAGGATTTGCGATCAATCTGGTGTGGCTCCTTTGACCTCTACAGGAACTCGGGGCGTTCAAGCCCTTCGTGCAGCGTCCTAGCGTATTGGTGCGAAGAACATCAGCTGCGACTGCGAACTCGGTGGGATCTACTTTCCTCTCGCAGCAATTACAGAATTCAATTGAATTCAATTAAGCTACAACTGTTTATGCCAGTGTAATTAGGAGCAGAGCGGAGGCTGATAAGATGCACCCTGACGACGAGACGCAGTGCTCACTGCCCTGGAAAGCACCGCGACGCACGGGCCGCCCTGCCTTCCCGATGTGCCAGGCCTACCGCGCTCAGCAGGCAGCTACGGGAAAAACACAACTGCGCAGAGGCTTCAGAATTTCCCACTCCTCTCCATAAGCAACAAAATTGCATTTTATATAGAAATGGAAATTAATGGTCCTGCCGAGCTTATTTTATTGCCATTCTGTGCCTACTGACACAATATGACGTTGCTGACATTGGCTTAGAAAATTCTGGTGCCTTTTTGTCAAAAGCCATCTTTGGTTATGATAACTCTAGGAAGACACAGGCTACTACATACGCTTGGGAAGACATTGGGTTGAATATATTACTGGCTTCAGAACCCTACTGTGAGAATTTTGCTTTACAGCAAGAAGAATTACACTTTGAATAACTGTAAAGCTGTGCACTTTGCGAGCAACGTGGTTTCTCCTGTTCCTTAATCTATAAATTACTTGTAGAACTGGGGCACAAGTGAGCCCAGAGGTGCTAATCAAAGGGAGCACTGCGCAGAAATTATGTCGAAGTGTGGTAGGAAGAGGCTTCTACTTCTAGAAGATTACATATGAGAATGGGAAGTAGAGCTGAGAGCAAGCATTAAAAACAAGGCAAAAAGTTGCAGTGTTAGGTAAATAAATGTTTTGTTCTACCTGAAATGAAAGGGTAACTTTTCTTTTTTTGAGCAAAGCTGTCCTTGCATTTAAACGTTCCCCCAACTGAAATATATAGACATTTTACTCATACATTCTCTGCCCCTACTCATATACAATTCCCAGAAGAATCTGATCACCAAATTCAAACTAAACATGGACCCGATGCGAGACGTCAGCTAACCGCGACGCCTCGATAGAGAGGAGCGACAGGGGAACCGACCCTCCTCTCCTCTCCTCTCCTTCAGGCAGTTCTGACTGGAGAAGATGAACACCCGGGGCCGCAGCAGCAGACGCGGGGCCGTCTCCTTGACGACGACGACAGCGCTCTGTGAATAAAAGCCGATGTTTACACCCAAGTCTGGAGGTTCAGGTCCCCAAAATGCCACAACAGCTCAGCCTGGTGTATCCCACAATACTGTTATTCAGTTCTGGAGTCTCAGGCAGCAAAGATGCTAATATTCAGTTTATCCGTTTAATTTACAGCTGAGGTTTCTCCTTTAAATGTTGGTGTCCTAGACAAATGCAGCATTTCTGAAACTGTGGCTCTAAATACACTGCTTTTTTCCAAAGCCTGGTGTTAGATGTGGAGTCTGATGCATTTATTACTTAAGTGTTTGTAGACTGATCCATTACATTGGGGAATAACATTATTTCGTATTCTTTATTGCTATGAGGCACATTTATATTAACTACCAACATCAGATGTTCACATAATTTTGCCTCTTTTCTGATTAAAGCATACAAATTTAACGTTGTGTGACTCTGGAGAACTGATGCCATTGGGCGCTTTTAAAGAACTGCAGTGGGAAGGCACTTCCTTTCTGCAGAAATGCACTGGTTTGGGCTTCTGGGCGAACGCCTTTTTCGTGCTTTAAATCAAACTGCACACATCCGTAGCTTCAATACGGCAGAAGGAAATATGTGCCCGTGAACAGGAATTGGTAGAAATCTCTAGTTCCCGAAACTACAAATACATCTATTCCACTGAACACGAGGTCAGGAGGTTCCTCGGACTGTGCGGGACACAGGGAAACGCAGAGCGGAGGCCCCAACAGGACCTGCAGCCTCCCGCATGCTGCAGCTCTCCCAGGCTTTTGGCCTTGCAAGAAGTTCATCTCCACTCCAGTCCTCCAAGGACCGCTGGAAAGGAGGGAAATTAATTGCCTGGCACGGGCTGCATGCAGGTGCACGCTCGCTCCGCGCGCTCCAGCCCAGGGAAAGCCGACTCCCGAGCACACTAATCATCTGCACAAACTGCGATGCGTTTCCCTCTAATTATAAGTTGGGGTGGGGGTGGAAATCTGAAAAACTCCGCACATTTTTCAGAGATACACATCTGACAGCAAAAGAAATGTAATTAGTAGTGCAGTCCCTGGCAGGCAGACAATAACCATTCCAGAGGTTTACTCTGAATACGCATTAGGGAGTATCTTTCAGAATACGCTAGTTTAATTCCTAGGTAAAGCAAGGCAAATAACCTCCTTCCACTGTCAGGGAGAGGCAGATCGAGGTAAGAAGAGGCAATACTAATAAGATCATGCTTAAAAATTAGAAAAATCAAGTTCAGCTTTGAAAGGCTGTTTAGAAACCACAGCAATATATATTAATTAAAGGAAATCAAGGTAAAACTTACAATAGCATTGAGATAACTATGGCAAAGTTCTTCCCTGCTAAGTGGGAAGCCGGGACGGGGATGCTTTGGAGGCTCAACCTGCCCATCCCCGGACCTGCCCACCCCCGGGCTACCACCTGAAGCGCCGCTTGCCCGGGGACCGCAGGGGCTGCGGCAGCATCACACCAACACGCAGCTTTCCTAAGCGAAGAGCAGCAATCGAGTTCTGACCCGTCCTGCCCCTCTTTCCGTACCGGTGCGAGGCTTTGTCATCAGCTAATTATCTGCCCTCCTCGCTGCTTTGGGAAGGCTTGAAATTGCCAGTTTATTTCTGCTTTAGATGTACTTGGTTTTCACAGTAATACTGCAAAGACTTTCTTCCTGGCTAACGTTGTGCAGACAATTATCATGTTTGTGCAGTCACAGCTGCGTGTTTTTTTTTTTTTTTTTTTTAATGGAGCTATTTTCAGATCTAACCATTTTAAATAGCACTGCATATTTTGTATCCTACAATCCTGCTGCAGCAGAGCGAACTGTCAGGGAAAGCCACCACATATTATGGTGAATTCGGCTCAAGCTTTCCTAAGAGCCCAAGCATGTCATGCTTGAAATGTTGTTTTGGTTTGGTAGGTGGAGGACTTGCCCGTCTATTTGACTTACCACAACCTCTCCGCATTTCCCTGTACTCCTCGTGGTGTTTAGGTACTTCATGCGCCTGCTGGTCATTGCAGCACCTCAGCCCACGACGGGCGGCTGCAAACAGGCCCCATCTGCACCACGTGAAACCCAGGAGCACAACACCACCAGCTGCAGCATGGACACCCTGCACCACGAAATCCAAATGGGTCCTAACACATCTTGCAGGGCTCCTTCGGGTACTGAAAAATTCTTTAGGCACCTTTAAAGTAACTACATGTTGCCAGCAATTCCTCTGCCCCATAGTTATATTGCCATTGAAGCTGAACGTTATTATTGAGCTCAAATTTCCACATTAATGGAAGATGTTTCAGCACATAGAGATGGCTATTTTGGCTAAACAGCATCAATGAAAAGACTGCAAACCATCAGATACCTCATCCCATACCCATTTTTTATTCATACCACAAAACTTGCAAGTCCCATAGCAACGAACATGAAGATTTTTCATGGAATACAGTCACACATTCCACACGCCGAGAAGTGTACTGGAGAGAGCAGGAAAGCATTAGTTTCCAGTGAATACACCTACAGCAGCTCTTACCATTTCTGAGAGAAACAAAACACAGAGCAGCTACCAAACGGGAAATGCCAGCCCACCAATGTTATTGGAGCAGCTTCCACAAAGCAGCTGCCAGCACGTTAAAAATTACGATCAACTTTCAAAGCCACGTTGGCTTCCGATAGGTATCCTTCCTGTCTGACACGATTCATGATATTTTACGCAAGCCCCTAGACCAAGGAAAGCCAAGTCAAACACACCGTACAGCAGAGTCAGCGATAAGCAGGAGGCAGCAGGATGGGGAGGTGCTCGAGGGCATCGCGGGCGCCAGCAAGAGGGTGCTCTGAGCACGGGAACCTGGTGCCAGGACCAAGCGCCCTCCTGACACCTCCTGTCCCTGGGGCACCGCTCACACAGGAGAGCACCAAGCTTAGCCCTGCTGCTACAAACGGCAGAAATACCCCCAGGGAAGAGGGCAAAATCAAAGTGGAAGGCAATGGCTGCACTGAGGGGTTTTTG
The DNA here is from genome assembly GCA_013389825.1 of Crypturellus undulatus. Taxonomy (NCBI): domain Eukaryota; kingdom Metazoa; phylum Chordata; class Aves; order Tinamiformes; family Tinamidae; genus Crypturellus; species Crypturellus undulatus. The sequence goes on along the minus strand of VWPW01001968.1, from coordinate 2,599,020 downwards.
TGTACTGACCTAATGCTAGGGCCAGTGAGGGAGAAGAGGAATCCACAGAATTTTTAACATCTACTGATCTCCTGAAGCACTAACAGTGGGGCTCTCCTGTAGCTCTTCGCCCTTCTGCCCACACCACCAAGAACATCTCCCCTCCCTCACATCCAGGCAACCCCCATTTCCCTCGGGAAACATCCCTCCCCCTCCTTCCTCCGCAAACGGATGCCCCAGTGCTGCCCGCAACCTGCCCCACGCCACCCTCCGTCCTCCCGGCTCTTGTGGGCTACGGAACCACAATCTGCCTCCCCAGAGAGAGGCATTTCTGACCTCTCCCAGCAGGGCCTGGGCAGAATGTACCCCAAAGTGTTTCTGAAGGCCCCTGTGCCAGTGGGAGAAGTTTGGGTTTGCAAACAACCCAACTCCAGCACTTCCCATCCAAAAGGGACCAAGGGCCCAGACTCCCACTCCTGATGCTCTTTCCCCAAGGCCGTGGCTGCGGTGGCACTGGTGCAAAACGCACATCAGCCCTGGGCAAAAAAGCCACCGCAGAGCTCGCAGGTCAGCACTGCTGCCTCAGCCTGCCTAGATGGGAAGGGAGACGATTTCCCGCCTGCTCCCAGCAATTCAGCGCCATGCCATCTCCGGGGAGCCTCCTCTACAGCCCTCGCAAACGGGAAAACAAGATAACATTGGAGCGCACAGCTGCAGGAGGGAGCGATAAGGCAGCGCTGGGTTAACCCATCCCTTCCCCGGGGCAGGGAGGAGAGCCACGGCTCCCAAGCATGCAGGCACCCATCCAGCCCGGGATGGGCAGGAAGAGGGCAGCGCAGAAAGGCAGGGTTGTATTCCTCCTCTTTTTATTTTTTTTTCCTCCTACCTTGGCAGCGCCTCAAGCCACAGCCGGCGAGTCGCAGGGACGCTGCCGCCTGCACCAGGATGGATGTGGCAGCACCGGACGCAGAGACAGGCCCTCGAGCCCAGCCCAGGAGCACCGCTGCCCCACGCTGCTTTTCTGCCCCCGTGGGGGAAGAACTCCTGGACAGCAAAACCACCCTGTGTGAGAAGTCCTACCCCATACAGACTTTCTGTCCCGTATGCCAGAGAAAAAAAAGCTTCCCAAAGGATTTCACATTGCTGTTGCTTGGTGAGCATACCTGAGATACCACAGCCTCATGGGGCAATATAAAATCCTAAAATCACATTGGAGTGATAGAGTGTAAAATTAACCCTATCAATAGAAGCTGCACACCAACCTTCACCCACCAGCTGAGCAAGTTCTCAAACCTGGGACTGAAGGTCACTTAGACCTGGGCTTTGACATTCACAAGTTTCTCATTTCCACCAGCCCAGTAGCTGGCTGCTGTACTTCTGGGGCTGGTTTTTAGGGTAACCAGGCTTTCGGGCCACATGGGCCAGGCACCCCCTGGTCTCAGCTGCACCATACGCAGCACGCAGCCTCGGCACTACGCTGGCAGCAGAGCTCCCACACACAACTCAGCTGCGCTCCAGACAAGCTGGGCTCTTTCTTGCAGAGCTGTACACAGGTCCAGGGTGCGCTGCTTGCAAATATATCTACAAATGGAGGTAAGCACACCAGTGGAGGTGCATCCACGGCTCCATCAAAGCGATGTGCCCACTGGACTGAGAGGGGTGAAATTAATTCTGCCTGAAAACACTCTCATTCGTACGTTTTTTGGAGACAAACTCTCTTGGAGAGATGGGAAACGCAGCTTGGCGCTGTGCTGTTCCGTGCCCCGTCAAGCCGTTTTCCCCTCTCCCCACCACAGCTCCGTGGTACCTTCTCGCTGGCCGAGCAGCTGTGGCTTGTCTGGGAGCACGGACGTGCTCCAGCATTGCAGCTCGGCCTCTCCTGCTCCCCGCTGACCGCCACCATCACAAACTCGGGCTTCTCCAGGCTGAGGAAAGTAGAAAAGCTACTAAATCTACTGCAATAACATGTCTGCAGAGCATAAACCCAGCTATGGAGAGGGAAGCACAGGACAGGGGAATCAGTGCTTAATTTGGCTAACTCTTCCTTGCAGGCATGCAGTTACTAGCCACAAGCCATTTTGCTCCTTAGAGTTTGGGGGTTTTTTTGTTTGTTAAATGTAGCATATTTTAACTTCCAGCTAGGGTTTCTGCTAGGTGCTGCATTCCTATCAAAAGGAGAATAATTTGTTCAAGTCCGCACATGGGCTTATCACAAATATGCATCTCTTTAGTGTGCTGATTCAGGAGGTGTATATTTTACCCCAGCGCTTCTCAGTAAATCCTTTTAATCAAGAGTCATTTCCAGGCTGGCTAAAGGCTTCCCTGAAAGATGATACTTAAAAGAAAGATGCATTTTTCATGCCACGTGTGACTTCTTAGCAGCACAAACCAAAACTGACAGTTTCAATGCTAAAGCAAAAAACACTGAAAAACACAAAGCAGGAAATTCTGGCCCTATGGAAGTCAACACCAAAACCTGCACCCATTTGGGCAAGGAAACGTTATTTGGTTTCTCTGCTTATCCACACAGGGATGTAGGTCAGAGCTTTAAAAGGTGTCTTATGTCAAAAACACCATTGATTTTTATTTTTAAAACAGCTCGCACTGTGAATCATTCCCAACTCGTGCTGAGTGCCTCAGGCCAGAAGCCACTAGGACGGCAGAGCCACCCCGAGGCGAGCGGACGCGAGAGGAGCCGGGGTGCCGTGGCCGCTGACGCTGACCTGCTTTTCCCCTTAGATAAGGTCCTAGGGGAGCTGGGTGCTTCCCAGCCCCTTCCCTCTGGGCAAGGTGGAGGGGGGACCTGCCAGGCTGGCAACTGGCTCAGACCTCTCAAATTATGGCAAGCCCAAGCCAAATATTTTCCTTCATGGTATCTTTAAGACTTGGAATGAGTGGCCTTTGTGGTTATTAAGCGCTTCCTTGAGGCACTGACATCCAGCCGCCCAAACGCGCCACGGAGCACACGCTGCCGACCGAGGCCGCTCGCCACGCTGTCACCCTCAGCGCCCGGGCAGGGGCCGTAGAGCGCCTGGGCAGAGCCGGTGGGAACGCCTCTTCCCCTCGCCACCCCCTTTCCTTCCCTTGGGAAGGAGCCCGCGTGCCGGGCCGTGCCACGCGACGCCACGCACGTGCCCGCAAGGTCGCACAACGTCGCTGTTCAGCTCGCAGCTGCGCGTGCTGCTGAGGCCGCTGAAAGCCGAGCCAGAGAGAAGACTCAAAGAGGGAAAAAAAAAAAAGCAGGAGGGAAAACAACACGTTTTAGTTTTGGCTTATGACACTCGGGACATTTTAATCAGAACAAGTAGGCATTTGTTTGGGGGCAGGCCTGCCCAGCCACACCAGCAGAGATGCATTTATTATTTATCTATGCGCTTGGCCCGGAGAAAGCAAGAGGCTTATGTAAGGCCCCAGCAGGCACTTCCAGACCTTCATTTAGGCATCTGCTGCACCAGCTCCGCGCCGAGGCGGCCCATTCGGTTAGGGAGAGGTAGCAAAAAGGTGCCTTCACCTGAGAGCAGCACCATTAGCTGCACGACTTTGAGTTGCCCTTGCGCAGCTGAACTGCACTTTTCCCAAATGGAAGGGGGGAAAAAAAATCTACTCACTGATGAAAGGAAACTGAAATTTACTGCAGCTATTACCTGTGTCAGAACAGAGCTCTCCAACCTCCATCGGCTTGGCAGCCACAGCGCTGCTTTCTCGGGGAGGGAAGGAAGAGGCAGTAGTGACGGACTCCAGCCGATCCCCTCTAACTCCTGAATTCCGACTCCCTGCTAAGCGGCCGCCCAGGCATCAGCAAGGGTCGGGGGATGAAAGCACATGCGACTTGCCCTGTTCACACTCAGGCTTTATGATTAACAGAGTCTCAGAGCTGAGGAGTGGTTATACACGGCATCACAATATTTGGGGGCTTAGCTTTGTAAATACTAATCCTCCAAAATTCAAAGGTAATTCAGTAATTAATGGGCTCCTGCCAATAACAGTGGGTACGACTGAACAGGCAGCGATTTGAACTTCGTGCTGTTTAGTAAAGGTCAGAGAAGCAAATCATTTTTAATTGAATATGCAAATTGTACAAACCATCTAGATGGTGGAAAGCACAGACACAGGTTCAGCACGTCATTCGAGAAATCAAACAAGACACGTCTGTGCTTTAGTTAAATCAGTTGTAGCAGGACCATTCCCCGCTGTGCTGGGAACCCTACCCATCGGGGAGGCGCTCGGAAACAACACGCTGACCGCTCCACGCTGCGGCTAACTCGGGCTTGAAGGAACATTGCTCTTCACCACAAACCAGGCATTTGCAGCAAGCTACAGGCACTGCACGTCTGGACTCCAGCTATTCATCTGGAGATTTTACAAGCTTTATGGTTTTATCTGTTATCTCTCACCATGTGTATGCAAAAAGCGCACAAAACCAAAATCCAGGATCCCGCTCACAGCATCCCACCAGACGTGGGGCATCACGAGAGGCATCATCCCCGCTGCGCTGAAGACTCCCGATGAGCGAGGACACGCTAGGGCCCTTCCTCGCAGCGAGCCTGTTGCCACGTCTCTGATGGCTTTTCCTGATGGAAGCTTTTCCAAAAATCCCAGGGGGAAACCTCCATGGAGTGGCTGCACCTGGAGGTCCCGCTGTGCTGCCCGTGCGGGAGAGGCCACAAGGGAGGACCCTGCAGCCCAGCTCCCTGCGAGGAGCGCGAGGGCCGTGGCTGCCCAGGGGAGCGGGCAGTGCCCGTCTTCGCCCGCGCCTCTCCCGCTGCCGCCTTCCGCACAGCCGCTTCCCGCAGAGCTTCCAGGCTCCATGGCGCATCCCAAATCCGTAAATACAATTTCCCCATCTAGCGGCACAGCAGGGTAGAAGTGGGGCCGGTGCTGCGGCTGGCGGCTCTCCCGTGCGGCCACCGAGCGCAAGCCCGGGGTGAAAACCCGGGGCTGCTTTCAGGCCTGCTCGAAGATGGCCGTAAAAACCAAAGCGAACAAGGAACCCTGCTCGCTGCACGCTCCAGGAAAAGCGCACACGCATTCCTGCGGCTGTCGGGAAGCAAACCAGGGTTTTCTGGAGCAGGCGAGGGGCCGGTCTCCTGAAAAAGCAGATCTGTGCTGCTGATAGCTGCAACAACGCAGAAGCAGCTTCCTCCAGCTGGGGCTTCCTGCTGTAACCCCGCGTGCCGGGAAGTGTTCCAAGGGCCAGCGCTGCGGGAGCAGTGCACTCGCAGGGGTAACCTTACGCCCGCTGCGTCCAGTGGCACCGCACTGCAGCATCTCATCCCAGAGCCACCCGCTCCTGAAGACGCAGAAACGGCACCCTCACTGCCCAGCCTGGGCTCCTCTGGCCTTCGCCCTTTTCCCTCGCACCATCCTCAGAACGCAGCCCCACACACAGCCACACGCCGCCCATTTGGCGTCAGACACCCCAACCATGACCCACGCCTAGGGTTCCCGCTGCAGCCATGACCCAGCGCGCCGGGGACAGCGCAATGCTCATGTACCAGGCACTTACAGCCAAGGGAACCAAGTAACACCAGCAACATGCACCAGTCCGCTGAGGTACAACCTCCTCAAGAGCCCAGAATGATCCCATCAGCAGGCACACCTTTCCAACCTTTTCAGTTTTCCTTTAGAAAGGCTACAGGTGCAGTTTTGCTTGACCCATTGCAATTCAGAACCCCCCTCCTCCCTCCTGCCATTTCACAACAGCGGAGAAACAGCTTCTTATTTCCCATTTGCTTTATGGCCTTTCCACCATGCATGGAAGGAGGCAATACCCTCTTTAGAAGTCCCAAAATATCCACCCCTTTTCACTATATTGCAACTCATCTGCCCCATACTTTCCAAGTGCTGTGCTTTGTCAGCTCACACAAATTCTTTAGCTTCACAGAGAACAAGATATTTCCATAAATACCAGATTTCCTTAAGAGAGAAAGTCCAGTTAAGCTCACAAGAGATGAGGGAGAAGTCAGCAAGCAGGACCTTGCCCATCTTCAGGCCTTTCCTTGAGCTTACACGTGGCTACAAAGTGTTTTTCCCCAACAGCCACTGGTCCCACCTGGACAGAGCTGGGAAAGAGCTTGATACTTTGACTTAATGCAAAAATATTTTGCTAACAGCGTTAGCACTGGAAAGAGCCCTCGGGGAGCCCTGGCTGCGGAACTGGGGGCGAGGAGCTGCTCCCGCCTGCTCCTTTGGCCAGCTTTGAACTCGGGAAAGGCGAAAATGCACCCGAGACGCCGGGGGGGGGAGCAACCAGGATCAAAGGGAAGAAAAGAGAGAAAAAGGATAAAAAAGGAAAGAGAAAAAAAAAAAAAAAAAGAAGAAGAAGAAGAAAATCTCCCTGGCCAGTGCACCCGCCCAGAGCCGAGCCTCATCCCGGCGATCAGCTGTGCTCATTCCTGCGGGCGGACTTGGAGCGGGAGGAAGGGAGCACTGCCAGGCACCGGGGGGAAGAGCCCAGCTAACACCGTGTCCCTTTCGCCGGAGCTCCACAGGGGCCGGCGCCCTCAGGGCTTGTTGTTGTTGTTGTTGGAGGCAGCAGAGGTCCGGGGCTTGGGGGGCGCACGGATGTGGTGGTGAGCTGCGAGCACAGGCAGCTAACGATGTAAAACATAATGAACGAAAGTGCAAATCTAATTGCATAAAGACCACGCAAGGGAAGCAGGGCAGGAGGAGCCCATTCCCACGCACGGAAACAGCAAGTCTTGGACCCAACAGCCAACCCCGCCGTCAGCATCCCCCGTTTCTTTGGGATTTGCCCCAGTGCAGCTCAGCCCTCCGGCCACGCTCCTCACGGGGCGCGAGAAGAACCTCCTCTTGAGCAGCAAAACGCCAAGAGACACCAGAAAGCCCAGGCTGGAGCCTTTCGCAACAGGAAGGAGGTTGCTGCAGCCGTAATCTACTGTGGTAGGTTTTGCAATTGCAACATATCCTTACGCCAGCTTTATCCTTTTCCATTTGGCAGACGCCGATCCTTCCCTGTTCCTCAAGGACCACAGGCCAACACGGCTGCTTTTCACATGGTTTCAAACTCTGCCAAAGGCAATAAAAAATAATGGAGAAGTTCTCACAACTGCATTAGCTTATCCAGAACTATTACATAAATATAGACACACACGCACACGCATACATGTGCGTGCATATAAAAAACCACACACAGCTTGGCCAGCTGGCAGCGGTGGCACCAGAGGAGCCGGGGGTTGACCTCCTCCCTGAGTGGGTAAAGTGGCTACAGAGGTGGGGAAGGGCAGCCCCAAAAACAGGGTAAGGGGGAGTGTGAACGGGGAGGGCATGTGCAGCCCTCACTTACTGACAGGCCAATGCCATAAAGGCCAATGCCATAAACACATTGGGCCTTTTCCAGGCACAAATACAGAGCATATATGTTGCACCTACAAAACAGAGCTAAAAATCAATCAATCGATCAATCACGGCCCACAGCAACACCAGGGGAGATCAAGGTTAATGAAGGACTGAGAGGACCGTGGCGGGTTGGCATTCAAGATATACAGTATTTTCCTGTACTCCTTTCTCCCCCTCTACCAGATTCTTCACACTTTCCCTCCAGATGCCCTTAATGCTGTGGATGAACTGAGCCTAGCAGCAGGAAGCATAAAGCAGCTCATTATAACTCTACCTCAAGTCAGAGGTAAAGGCTCAAACGAGTGTTTTTGCACCTAAGCCCCTTTTTACTGACACCTGCAGAAAAAGAAATTGCTTCTATCAGGTCAGTGCAGCTCAGCGGGACCAAGCAGGGAGCGCTCCTGCTTGTCTCTGTGTTTCCTGGAAGGATTTATACATTCAGGGAAGGAGCTTCACTCTAAAATAGGCTAAAGCAAATATCTGCGACTCGCACAGTCACAACCATTCTTTGGATTAAGATAAGTAATCAGCAGTTAATGTATACAGATAATTCTGTCTTTGCATTCCACGTCCGAAGCTTCAGCTGAGCTCCAGCGCACCCAGGACACCTTGCATCTGAGAGGTACCATCTTATTTGCAGCCTGCACTCACACTGTACCAGGCTTGGAGGAGATGGAGAGCAAAACAGGAAGGGAGAAAAAGCAGCTACTTTTTCTTCCTTTTAAATTCCTGTTTATCGTGTCAGTGGTATGACATGAGTAACTGTAGGCAATAAAATAACTTACATTCCTCAAGAATAAGCTAAAACTAAGAAAATTCATTTTGATTGAAAATAATCAGGTCCTGAAACGGTTTTCAGTATCTTGTCAGAACAATAAAGCCATTCTTTTAAAGGTCAGCTATTATAATTTCCATGAAAAAATAATAACCTTATTAATCCTTAGCAACTTCTCCAAATGGCACAGTAGAAGACTTATTTCCTTTCATCTTCCTGAATATATTATCAACAAAGCATTAATGAAAAGCGACTCTACTGAAAAACCCTCTGAGGGTTTTTAAACCTGGGTCAGCTCAGCACAGAATAGCAAACGCATCTGTGCAGTCAATGGAGTGAACAAATCCGCAGGGAAAAAAAATGCTGAATAAATGTCAGCAGGAAGAAGGAACCGCTTCTGTGCTGTATTATATTTCTGTGTAAGACCGGCAAGTTATACAGATAGGGCCTTCATCTAGGAGGCCTTATCCAACCATGGAAGTCCATGGACACACTTCATTTTTCTGCTGTAATTTCATAAAGCAGATGATGGATCCTGCTTCCCTCTGCCACGTAGGGCACCTGCCTGGCCGGCTGCACGGGAGCACGATCCCAAAAGCAGCTCCTCATGGAGATGAGTTTCACCTGGTCAGCAGCTTGGACTGGCAAAATGCAGCTCAAGCGCAAGGCAGGAGTTCTGCTCTCAGCATGCAATGCTGCAGAAAAGGATCATTTACCACCTCTCTTATTTTTCTATACAGCTCTCAAGTCAGTGAATTTAAGGGACTCTTCCGTCACAGTCTCTGCCCCAGTCAGCAGCCCGAGACTGGTTTAAACATTCACACTCATGTCAGAAGGCTGTAAATGCTGAAATTTATTAAAATAAATAAATAGTGAAAAGTCACATGGGAGATTTCAAGAGGCTTTTCAACCGAAAGGGTCTTTTCTGATTATTTGAGAGAGGTTGATTTTAAGCACTACGCAGTCAACTTCCAAACAAAGCTCATAAAGACCTAATCCTCCAGAAATTAAAGTTTTATGAAATGGGTTTTACTGTTCTTATCAAATAACTGTTTCCAGTGTAATTCTCAAACTTCATCCAAGTTTACTGATGTCAAGAGAAAACTGAGCAAACAGAACAAACTGGAAATAGCTGCTCTAGATAACTGGACTATAGAGCAGAACCTTCCTGACAGCCCTGCGTTTGCAAACTATGTATCACCCTGGCTGCCTAAAATCCTAGTTGGTGCCACATCTCTGCTGGATTAGGAACATTCTTGAACTAGAGGAAGCCAAATTTTCTCACATTAAGAAAACGTGGTCCAAGCTGGCCAAAAGAAAGTATCCACAGAAAGTCATTCAGACAACTCCGAGCAAAAGCCTTGCTGAGGGCTCCAAAACAAGACAGCACGTCCAGAAGCTGGAAGGCGCCCTCATGCCCAAATGAGAGAAGGAGAAATAGGAAGTGGAAGGAAGTGAAAAATGAAACTTCAATTATTTAACACAATAAGGTGAGGAGGATCCGTTACAAAAAGCAAGAAACCTCCGATAAGGAGAATCCAGCCTGCTGGTCATCAAGGAGGAAAACTTTGGTAGATGTGTTAATTAGCAGCACTGATTGGCCATTTTCACAAAACTACCCCAAATCACCTTCCTACCGTTTCACCTGTATGACGACAGCTCATGTAGAGCCCAAGCCACGATCTGCATCCCCAGAGCTGCTTGCTACTGCTGTTGTATTATCAGAAACTCCATTCAAAATCCAAAATACCTGTGTTGGTGGGTTGGGTTGTCCTAACCTTCCCCCTGCTTTTTATTTCTTTTCATCTAGCCACTCTGAAGTGCAAAAATCTCAGTCCAGCCACCCCAAACAATCCTGAATAACATCATCTGGGAAGGTCCCATGTATTCTGAAATCCTTGGCAAGCTTCTGTCACTCACTAGACATCACCCATTTTCCCAGACACTCATGAGTTCATTGAAGGGCCTGGACTGCTCTGGATTCCCACCAAGGAGCTTCCTCCCATATGGAAACTGGCCATTTACCCCTCCCTTCTCCCCCTTCATCTATTTATACTTATTAATCCACAAAAAAAATCATTCCCTCTTGCCCTATAGCAGGCTAGTATCTGTAGGCAGATGCACTGCAGGACTTATAAAGCCTTTTTACACACCCAAAATGCACTAGGTTGCTTTGAATTGCTGACACCTTATAAAAAGACAGATTCTTGAGTAATGACTTCTTACAGCGGGAGCTGTCATGCCTGTCTGATTTGTTGTTTCTTATTAGTGCTCATCTTCCAGAGTTCCTGATACATGCCTTATAGCTGCACTTGCATTTAAACGAGGCTCTCAATTTCATGCACCTTAGTTTTTCAGACCTAGAGCACTTGTGCATAAGGCGTATGTCCACTCGGTTCTGGCTCGAGGGGACTAGCAGGGCTCAACCCCTCAAAGCTGACCCAGACAGCCCAAGACTTTTATACCCAGCAGGCAACTCACGACACACTCAGAATCATAGAGTCCTTAAGGTTGGAAGGGACCTCTAGAGGTCATCTAGTCCAACCCCCCTGCACACGCAGGGCCACCTAGAGCACGTGGCACAGGACTGCATCCAAGCGGGTCTTGAAGATCTCCAGAGAAGGAGACTCGACAACCTCTCTGGGCAGCCTGTTCCAGTGCTCTGGCACCCTCACTGGTAAGATTTTTTTCCTTAAGTTCCTATGGAGATTTTGGTGCTTCAGTTTGTGGCCGTTGCCTCTAGTTCACGGGTCCCCCCAAGGCAGCTCGCTGCGCCCATGCCAGGAACCATCTCCATCTCCTTGTTACGGGATGCGCCCAGCGGGCTGGTCCCTTCCCTCCTCTTCCCGCCACACGTCCCTCTGCAGAGCTGCACACTTTGCACAGACGGGCAGCAGCCCACTCAGCAGCCCCCTGACAGAGAGGCTGTTTGTGGAGAGAGAGAAAAATCAGTGGGGTTTGGTAAGCTGCAACTAACCTCTCCAGCACCTGGCACCGAAAGTGAATTTTTCTACAGGCGATGTGGCAAGAAAGCATCTTCTTCACTACAGAGCATGAAATGTTAGCTCGAAATGAGGTCAAGGTGACTCACAACTTGACAGGCAAACAACATATGTTCATTAAAAGAAAATATTGCCAGACAAGTGTAATTGCATTAAAAAAAAAAATTTTAAAAAAAGTTAAAGAAATGAATTGAGACAATTTAACATTTATGGATTTCAGCGAGGAATCCGATACACTGCTGTTGGATATCCTGAGGGAAACCATTAATGAAGTTGGCTTGCGCTGAAATGCAATTAAGCGGATACAAAGCAGGCCACGGAGCTTCAGGAAAAGAGCAAATGCAAACCAGAGTCCCTGCAGCACCTGCCAGAGCTTCTCAAGGCTGCGGTTAGGCTCTTAGAAGGCCCATATAAAGGGCCTAAAAACCCAGGCTGGGGTCGTCATCTAAGGCTAGAGACAGCCCTCGATACCGCAGGCACGGTGACCACAAGGACCATGTCGCTGAATCTCACTGGGACAGAGGGCAAACTACCCCCATGCACACACTGTAAAAGAATCTCAGAAATTAGGCAGCTAATGTTGCCTTATTTTACTGACTTGTGCATCCAAGGCCTCACCTCTTCCCTCAGTACATACATGCATCTCTCTGAAAAACAGATTTCAGAGTTTGAGCTGTGCGGCTGTCATCACCCTCGCACCGAACAGCCCGGTTCCCAATATGCTGCTGTCTGTCAGAACACTAACTGCAGTGCAAAAGGATATAATTTGAGAACAAATGGGGGAACTTAGCTATTAGTACCATGCTCAGACATCTGGAGGCTGCTTTATTGCTGAACTGAAGTTAGTGCCTGAGCTGGAAACAGACTGACAAATTCATGAGAAGAGGTTTCCTACCAGGACTGCAAATCTTCCCTGTTGGGCTCACAGCATAAATATCAGAGGAAAAATAATTTTCAGCATCTGGGGACTTCATTTTCCAGCATGAAGAGAATTAGAAATCATAGAGAAGCACCAGTGAAGGGGAAAAACACGCTACAAGCTTTGCTTCCAGACCTTTAAATATGTTTGCTTTGATTATGAGAAATGCTCGTGCTAACTCACCTTCCATTTGAGCTTCAAGGACTCACTGTGAATGGACCTCACAAACAAGGATTTTTCCAAGGGGAAAGTAACAGCACAATTCTGCTCTCAACAAGAAATTTTACGTCCCCGATAGCATTCGTGCACTTTTGAAATGAACTAATTGTGGGGCAGTTCAAAACTAAACCTGCCACCTCTAACCCGCTGCGAGTAACCTCCTGGGCTGTGATTACAGGTACTAGGGACCCAGAGGGCTCCCCACACCTTGCAGGAAGGTGTCCATGCAGATCTGCCTGCAGGAAAGTGGCCCACTGGGAACTGGCACAGCCAGAAAAAACCCTATCGTGGTCTTTATGGGACATATTGATGGGCAAAAGCTCTCAACATCCCATTCACAGAGCACTGTCCCTGCCCCTGGGATTCACAGTGCATCTGTGACTGCAGGATGCATCGCGCTCGCTTCCTCTTCCACGGCTTTCAGTACTCTACATAAAGCAGGATGGCTAAAACACTCAAGCCTTGTTTACACACCTCTAATCAGCTTTCAGCAGAAACAGAGAAATGACACCGGCACCTGTTTATCTGCCATTAAGACATCCGCAAATTGCTTCTGCCGTAGCCTAGGGATACCGGTTCTTCCTTTACATAAGCAAGAATGGTCTATCAGGTCCCTCAAGATTTCCCAACACATGGAAAAAAACAGATTAAAAAAACAAACAACCCAAAACTCATGCATTTGTGTGTGAAAAGGAGTTTGTACATTATTTACTTCTAGTTTTTGTTTACCAGATTTTGCCCTAGGGCTAAAAACTCTGCAAATTTAAATTGTGCAGAATATTTCAAAGAGGAAAACACAGTACAGAAAGCTGTCCTGATAAAACGTGTCAGTTTTCACTCTCAGCTATTTTAGGAATGACAATAATATAAAACAACTCTGGCTGATAACGTGGGAATCTGTTCTATCCTTGACAGGATTTCTGTAAATGCAGTGAAGTTTCCCACCACAGCCAGGATATTTTCATTATTAATAGGAAGTGTTTTTATAAGCACCGATATTAAAGCATTATTGCAATACGTAACTCACACAAACCTCACAAACAAGGCAGAGGTCTCTAAGGGACCAGGCCGCCGCCGTTCCCAGCAGCATGTCCAGAGGCAGAGGGGTGCCCAGGGCCGCGCTGTGCCGATTCGCACGGGCCGACGGCGGTGCCGCCCCGCGCGCAGCTCCTCAAGTAACTCCAAGGCAGCTGCTTTCCAAGCGAGTAAGGTTAGCTGCAAGTCATCGCTGACTTTTTAGCTACGTGATCCTTCCACAAAACACTAAATATGTTTAAAATGTATTAACAAAATAATGCTTCCTGTCCTGGACCACCAAGAACTTTAGAAGACAAAAATATATACATTTATGTAGATGCATACGCATATAATACAAAAGAAGTGGTTCAGATCCCATTGTAGAAAAAGTCCATGCTCAGTAAAGCTGTGACATTACCATTTTGGGCACACGAGTAAACCCAGTTCCGAAGACGTGCTCCCCTGCTCCGCAGCCACGACGCTCCCTCTCTGTCTCCACGTCAAGCACGGATGCCTTGGCTAAAATGACACCCGGCAACCATCCCCATAACAAAAATAATCCAGAAGGTTGGGGAATTTCCTAGCAGGGTTCAGTCCTTCTCCCCATGAGCTCTCACCAAGCCGACATTGGATAGGAGGCAGCACAGGCTAAGCCCCAAGTAGAAAAAAATAAAGGCATTCTCAGATATTCTTGGGAGATGTTAATAAATCAAAAATGGCTTTTTTGCAAGTAAAACAGAATGAAATGCAATGATTACGGGGCAATGGAAATGATCACTTGGATGAGCAAAGACATTTTCTTACAGCACTAGCATCTCCTGGAAAAGCTGGTTCACTACTGTGGAGACAGACCAGACTTATTCCTGGGAATTAAGCACCTACCAAGTTTGAAAACCATCTGGCAAGTTTCACACCTAGGCAGAAGAACTGAGAACAGATTTTTTTTTTCTCCCCTGCTTTACAGGAAGGGGGAAAATGTCAGGCTTAACGATCATTAGTCACAGAGTTTGCCTCATTTATTTTCAGGCAAATTGACCTTGCAAAAGGACCACCATGAAGGTGGGGAAAACGGTGATGGAAAAGAGCATACGGACATATTAAAATTAACCAGATTTCGTCGTATGGGTGTTCGCCGAGACTTAGTGAGCCCAAATGGGTGTTACAAATCTGTAAGAAAGGAGGAGACGCTTCACTTTGGCTCAAGGACTTGAATAAATGCTTGGACCGGTCCTGGTTTGTATCTCTCCATGCTGCAAATGCTGGAAGAGGCCTTGGGGCACAACATGGTGCTAGGAATGGTGGAGGATTTGCACAGCTCCAGGTTAAGCCAGGAGCTGTGCAGCCGGTATAGCCCCAGGAAATACCTGTCAGGAGGTTTCAAGAAACGAGACCCCAGGCAGGCTTGTGCCTCTGTGCACAGGGACCTTCTGAACACATTTGCTGCCTGAAGCCTCCAGAAGGGCCCATGGGGCACTAAGGCTCTCTCCAAGAAAGCCAGGGAGAATCAATTCCAGGCTTCGTTTAGCAGCCAAGACCTAAAAACGCTGTAACCCTACCATGCCACCAGCAGCTATAACGGAGCGCGCGGAGGCTGCAGCACCGGCTCACGAACGCCCTGCGCGGACGCCCTCGCTGCGGCTCCTGCCTGGCCCGAGAGGTGCTGCAGGGCCAGCGGCGCAGAGGCCTCCCCACGGCGCTCGCTGCACACGAGGGGAGAGCAGCGCTGCTGGCGATACCCGTCAGCGCCTACCCCTGCAGCAGCCTTCGCCTCCTCCCGCGGTCACCCGCATACCTTGAAGCGGTGACAACAGGTCTGCGCTGCGCCCCAGGCAGAGCGCGGCGGTCCTGTCAATACAAACACCCCCTCCCTCCCTGCCTCTCAGGGCTGGGAGGAGAAGCATCTCCTCCTCTAAAGGATCCCTCGGAGTTCACCTCAGTTGGTTCTGGACAAGCCTGCGGCCGCACACCTCCCGCGACCACAAGCCCCAGCCTTTCCTGGGCTGCGGCTTCCGTTCCCTGCTCGGTGGAGCTCGCCCTGCTACTGGGACGGCGTGCAGGAGGAGCACGGCTCCAAGCATGAAAGGCAAAAGTTGCACCACAAAACAGCGTGTTGCAGGGAAAAGCTTTCACAGGAGCAGCTTCGGCCCGTCACATTTCCAGGACTGACTTTGGGGGTACTCTGCAAAGACCAACATCGGTGCTCAAGAGAATTAAGGTTCACAGAGCTGCCAAGTTCTATAAACGTTTGCAAATGAGTAAATACAACTACCATTAAATTCTTCAAATGTCACGGAGCTGTAAAATGTATTATTTAAGCAACTTCAAAAATGGTAAAGTGATGGAGACTTCAATCTATGCAAAGCTGATGTGAAAAAAGAAATCTTGCTTTATCCACCAGGATGTCTTTTTGCAGTCTCTTCAGGATGAAGAGACAGGAGATATAGGAGATATAAACTGCTCTATTCTTTGACTATCCATTTCACATATTTACTTAAATGACATAGATGAAGCAAAATTAAGGCAAATGGAAGCATTCCAAATCAAGAACTAATGCAGATAGAGTGTTTTGGAGTTGCACATCTGACCATGCACTGGTCATAGGCACATGCTGCTCTCCCGTTCCTGCCTGGGCCGCGCAGCAGTCCGCGCTGAGCTCCCTTCCCACACAGCTCGTGTCTGCTCCCTCCCATCCTCCACACAGGAACGGCGGCAGAAGAGAGAAATTCAACACTGAGAAATGCTAAACCGCAGCCAAGAACAAAAGCCAACAGCACAGGCAGCCAGCAGGGTCGCGCAAGTATGCTATACGTGACGGCATGCGACGCTTTATTGAACAGCAAACACCTCGCAGCACAGGAACAGTCTCCAAAACATCCATTTTCCTGCAGTTGATTAACTGTCCCGCATCCAGAACCGCATCGCCTTCGAGACCGAACGTGCGTGGGAGGGAACCTGGCAGCCGCCGCGGCGAGCCGGTGCCAGCGTGTGATCACGGAGCGCTTTCGAACCATGTTTAGGATCATTGCATTCCACGGGGAAATGCCAAATATTCCCCTCGCCGCCTCCCCAGCGCTTTGAGAGGGTTATGGGGATTGGAAAGCCAGGGGAGCTGGCGCTGGGCTGCTTTTCAGCGGTTCTCTTGGGAAGGCTGACGGATCGGGACCCATCTCCGAGCGCCCAGGCACAGCCCAGACAGAGCCATCAAGGGGCTCGCGTTACCCCCTTTGCAGCTGCTTGTGCTGCTGCTCGACGGCGCGCACAGGAGGGGACAGAGCCGTCCCCAGCTCCCGGGGCACGCGGCCACGTCCGCCTCTCTCTGACGGCCGGCGCGAGGCAACGGGAGCCGCCTCCTTCCCGTAAGGCAACAAACGGCGTCTAGAAAGGTCAGTGCTGTGGGAGGATTTCCGAACGCAAGAAATCATCCGACTAGAAACACGTTCCCGCTCTGGCGAAATCCGTACAGCAACGAGGCTGCGTAGGAAAACAGACACAGGAAGGCAACAGCTTTCTCCTGAGGACTGCATCCCACAGGGGTCAGCTGCAAATCAACACCCATGGTGTTCGGGAGGAGGAGGTGCTGGAGATGTCTTGGGAAACTTGAAAGGAAACTTGGAGTTGCACAACAGAAGCACCTTTTCCACTAAGAACAAAACAAAACCACACAGCATTTCCCACTGTTGTACCCACGCAGCAGCACTCTGCAGACGAGCGTCGCAGACTGCGTTCACCGCGGCCGGGACGGAGCCACTAACGAGCTCATTTCACCCCATTTTGCGGTCGGGGCCGGCACAGACAACACCAGGCAGGTACCAGCCACGTGACAGGGCTGTAGCCAGATTTACTGGGGCCCCCAAGGAAATTATAGGGAATAACCCCGGCTTTTGGCAGCAGGGCTTTGCAAAGCCCCCCCGGCCCTTTACCCCCTTTCGGTACTTCAGCACTGAAGTCCCGGCACAGATGAATGCAGTTAGCAGGAGTGTTACCCTGCCTCCGCGGCTTGGGGACCAAAAAAGGTGTTTCTCATTTCCTGTGAAGACCCTCTGCACCATTTCAAGACCTCTAAGGATGAGATGTCTTCTAATCTTCCAGTTCAAAGCAAAACAAAAAACCTAGCAAACTACAGAAACCTGTATCAGAATGCCACAGTCACACAAGTGAGCAGAAATATCTTTCCATTAAAAAAACAAAAACACACAGACACACTTACCTTAATTCTTGCAATAAAGCTTTGCCAAAACACTTAATCTACATTAAGCTTTAGCATTAGAAACACAAGATGCATTAGGATCTTCAGGTTCCAGGGCTATGTTTCAGTTTAATATTAATCAAAAAACATGCATATATATATATATACACACACACAGACACTCGCAGGAACACCATCATGGTCAAATCACTGTAACTTCTCAAAAAACTCCCTTGTGCTCAAGTTATTTGGATAATCCACAGCATTTACAGAAATAACACATCAGTTTTAAGGCCCTCTCAAGCTTTCTCGCCTCCTTCCTGGGGTCACAAAACCCACAGCATCAAACAAAAGACTGAAGCAGAATTTACGGCACTTCCACAAGCCCTGTTGGGAATCATTTATCAAAGAGGTACCCAGCCTGCAACAACCCCCCCGTTTTCCCCGTGTGGTTAAAGGGCGAGCAGAGCCGCCGCCGAGGCCCTGCGGCGTCAGCCGGGAGACGGGCCGAGCTGCGAGGCGCCTCGCGCTGCTCCTGGGCCGCGCCAGCCCCTTCCCTCCCCGTCCCGCGGTTGTCCGGCACCGCCGCGGAGCAGCGGCTCTTGAAAAGCCTTCGGTCTTGTTTGGTTTTGTTGTTTAAAGACGATTAGTGAGGAACTGTCTGCTTCCCCAGCCCCTCAGGAGCACGCCGTAAAGCCCTTCAGTAAACATGAACTCACCTTGAGGAGCAGCAGGGCACACAGGGCCGGTGCCGGGGGGACTCCTCCAGCCCGGATGAGGGGGACGGGCCCCTCCTCGGAGCCAGGGCAGCCACGAACCCTCCAGGGTGGTTTCTGTGGCCCAGGGCAGAGCTCAGGGCGGAGCAGGGCAGCCCCGGGCGCCCGCGGCCGTGCGGAGGGCCCCAGGTGCGCGCGATGTCGCCCGGCCGCCTCCTGCCACCTGCGCCGCGTTGGGAGCCCGCGAGGCCCCGGCCCCTTGCGGAAACGGGAGCGAGGCGCCCTTGGGTGTGCCTTGAAGAGACATTTTCAAACATTTTACAAATATTAGAAAGGATCTTCATTCATGCGTCCTTATGCAAGCGTTTGTCACTATTTATTTGTCACCCCAACCCCAAGCTTACGCAAACGTAAAAACCGCCCTGCCGAGGAGCCTGCGGTCAGAGGAGAAGCTTGCACCGTCGTCTGGAGCCTCCCGAGCATCCCCGGGTTGAACAGCACGTGGAAACACGGCAGAGTGGTCACTGGAAAATGGTTTCCCTGCAGGAACCACTAAAAATTCATTTGTCCCCTGCCAAATTTCAGGCTAGGAAGATATTCTCCGTTAGGTTAAATAATTAAGAAAAAAACCTTAGAGATAAAACACTGAATTCTCTGATATGTGATTTTGAGAAGTGCGGTGGAAGGGACAGCGTGTCGCGGTGATCACCTGTCATAACATGTGTTTTTATATCCACACACACATGTCTGCAGAAAATCCCACTTATTTCACCTAAACCCGAAGCACACTGAAGTCACAAACCCTTCCACTGCTCAGCTTCTACCAGCCAACCCAAGAGAGCTGGCTGGTATTCAAGCGTCATTTCCTCAATGTCCAGCAACAATGCATCCCTGTACGTAAAAAATCAGGCAGAGGGGGCAGGAGACCTGCGTGGATGAGCAAGGAGCTTGTGGCAATGCTCAAGCAGAAGAAGGCGGTATACAGAATGTGGAAAGAAGGACAGGCCCCCTGGGAGAAATACAGGAGCGTAGTCAGGGAATGCAGAGTTATGACGAGGAAAGCTAAGGCGCATTTGGAATGTAAGCTGCCGAGGGATGTTAAGAATAACAAGAAAAACTTTTTCAAATATATAAACAGGAAAAGGAAGACTAAGGGAAATGTGGGTCCCCTAGTGAACGGGATGGGCACCCTAGTTACGAACAACACAGAAAAAGCAGAGTTGCTGAACGCCTTCTTTGCTTCGGTGTTTACCAAGGGCAGCCCTTTAGAGTCCCTGGCCCTAGAGACGAGAGAAGGAGCTGGGAGAGAGGAAAACTTGCCCAGGGTAGAGGAAGATTGGGTAAGAGATTTCCTGAGGAACCTCAATACCCACAAATCCATGGGCCCTGATGGCATGCACCCGAGAGTGCTGCGGGAGCTGGCAGATGTCGTAGCCAAGCCACTCTCCATCATCTTCGAAAGATCCTGGAGAACGGGGGAGGTGCCGGAGGACTGGAAGAAGGCCAATGTCACGCCAGTCTTCAAAAAAGGCAAGAAGGAGGATCCGGGCAACTACAGGCCAGTGAGCCTCACCTCTGTCCCCGGAAAAGTGATGGAACAGCTAGTGCTGGCCATTGTCTCCAGGCACATAGAGGACAAGAAGGTGCTCGGGACTAGTCAGCATGGATTCACAAAAGGGAAATCATGCTTGACTAACCTGATAGCCTTCTATGATGGGATAACCAGCTGGATAGATGAGGGGAGAGCGGTGGATGTCATCTATCTTGACTTCACCAAGGCTTTTGACACCGTCCCTCACAACATCCTCCTAGACAAGCTCTGGAGGTGTGGGATTGATGAGTGGACGGTGAGGTGGATTGGCAACTGGCTACATGGCAGAGCTCAGAGAGTGATAGTCAGTGGTGCGGAGTCCAGTTGGAGGCCTGTGTTGAGCGGTGTCCCCCAGGGGTCAGTCCTTGGTCCAGTCCTGTTCAATTTGTTCATCAATGACCTGGATGAAGGCACAGAGTGCTCCCTCAGCAAGTTTGCAGATGATACGAAGCTGGGAGGAGCAGCTGACACGCCAGAGGGCTGTGCTGCCATCCAGAGGGACCTGGACAGACTGAACAACTGGGCGGTGAGAAACCTCATGAAATTCAACCAGGCCAAGTGCACGGTCCTACACCTGGGGAGAAACAACCCTAGACATCAGTACAGGCTGGGGACCGATCTACTGGAGAGTAGCTCTGCTGAGAGAGACCTGGGCGTCATGGTGGACGACAGGTTGACCCATGAGGCAGCAGTTGCCCTCGTGGCCAAGAAGGCCAATGGGATCCTGGGGTGCATTAAGAGGAGCGTCTCCAGCAGGTCGAGGGAGGTGATTCTACCCCTCTACTCAGCCCTGGTGAGGCCACATCTGGAGTACTGTGTCCAGTTCTGGGCCCCCCAGTACAAGAGGGATGTGGAGCTGCTGGAGAGAGTCCAGCGCAGGGCCACGAGGATGGTCAGGGGCCTGGAACATCTGCCCTATGAGGAAAGGCTGAGGGAGCTGGGCCTGTTCAGCCTGGAGAAGAGAAGGCTGAGAGGGGATCTAATTAGTGTCTATAAGTACCTCAAGGGAGGCAGTGAGGAGGATGGGGCCGGCCTCTTTTCAGTAGTGGCCAGTGGCAGAACAAGAGGAAATGGCCACAAACTGAAACACCAAAAGTTCCACAGGAACTTAAGGAAAAATTTTTTGACAGTGAGGGTGACAGAGCACTGGAACAGGCTGCCCAGAGAGGTCGTGGAGTCTCCTTCTCTGGAGATCTTCAAGACCCGCTTGGATGCAGTCCTGTGCCACGTGCTCTAGGTGGCCCTGCGTGTGCAGGGGGGTTGGACTAGATGACCTCTAGAGGTCCCTTCCAACCTTAGGCATTCTATGATTCTATGATTCTAGTCCCCACGCTCCTAGCGCGGACTTCAACTTCTCATCCACACGCATCCCCACGGAGTATTTAATGGCACTATTTAAACCAAACAGCACCTAAAAAAGGCGAAAGGAGGGACTAGACAAACAGAACCAAACATGAAATATCTCGAGGCTTCCAAATCCTTTCAATGAGGACGGGGCAGAGGGAGCATTTCAAAGCTTTTGTATTTTCATGTTTTCAGTGGACCATCAGATCTGTTCAATCCCGAGGTTCTCTCATCTCCTGACATGTTTATAGAGCGATGAATTAGAGCATCAGGGAACTTGCTTCCAGGATTTGGTTGCCTTGTCTACAGCAGCTCCAGGGGAGAGGAATAAAACCCACGTGTTAGTACATCAATGCTCAGGAGGGATGCACTGGCTGCAGAAGAAATATTCCAGGCAGAAAACGAGGACGAGTTGTGCCATTGTACTCTAATAATATTAAAGAGAAAGAGGGTGGACTTGAAGGAATCCTCCTCTCTGTGAATCATTATAATATTTACTATCAGTTGCAGGAGATGCCCTGAAGAATCTCTTAAACTGTAGCAAAAACTCAGCACAAGAGGTCAGATGCTCCTTTTCATCAATGTATAAAAAAAAAAAAAAACTTTCTGAACCAAACACATAATTTAATGTTTCCTTATCTTATTCTTCATTCAAACCCACCTAGCTGAAGAAATTATGCCCTTAGTTAAATTGGCCTTGCAATCACAACATGCAGTTTATTTTGTGCTTATTACTTTCCTTTCTCACGCCAGCTAATGATCACCGTCAGCACCTGTACCTTCACTGCCATCCATGTACACAGCAATGAAGAGTTAAGCCTGCCTGAAAATTTAAAAAGCTTCAAATCTTCCCAGCCGTATTTGTCTGAACCTTGCCTGCTCACCAAAAGAGAGCAGCAACTAGAGCCAAGCATAGGAGAGCCAAGAGCTAGAAGAGGTGAACAGGCAACATCAGCAGCCGAGAAAGGCAGCAGCACCAAAAATGTTATTTCTAGTCTTCAGTCATGACTCTTACATGCCTTAAAAAAAATCTTAAAATCTCTTCCACATTTGAGGTTCTGGATAATGTTCATGTTAATCACTTCTAGGCAAAGAAATCAATGATCTTGTGCAAGGAAAAAAAGCTCATGAAACTGTACTTTGTACTTTTTTTTTTAAAAAGAAAGCCCTTTCTAGCACTTCAAGTCCAGCAGAAAGTATGATGGAAAGCAAACAGCAAACCAACATTAGAGCTTCTGCAATCACTTGCAGTAGAGATGGAAGATAAATCCATGTTAGAGGCATACTCAGGAAGAGTCTTTCTTCATAACCAGTCCCTTGAGCTGGCTGGAGTCGTCATTGCCGTGGTGGAAGCAGAAACGCTGCTTGGACAAATACAACTTGGAGAGTTGCACAGAAGTATCTCTTGGCCCCAGGGACTAGTTAGCTGGTTGTCTCCTGTCCAGTTTCCAACCAAAGCTCAAATCTGTCAATAATTTGGCTTCACTTTAGCACGTTAGAAGGGTTTGTAATGTTTTCTAGATGTTGGACTACATAAAAGTTATTTTTCAATACCCAAAGATTCACCATTTTTAGTACAGAAATGTCAGTTTTAACGGCACAGTAATGCCACATTCCCGTTGTTTCAGAGTAAGGATAACTCGGCTGCTTACCATGGAGCAGGCAATTGCGCACAAAGCGGAGCTTAGGCATGAAAATAGGTACTTTGTCTTGAGAAATCAAGAGCTCCTGTACTAAAGGATGGAAAGAGCCTTTTGATAGATGAAAAGTTTGTGACTATTTTGCTGTATTTGAATTTTCCTTTAGAAACGAAATCATGTATTGTTTCCATCTTATTTTCCCCTACATATCCGTGTGTTACATAAAATGAGATATAGACTGGTATCAGAAAATGAAATCATCCATCTTCCATCTTTCTTAAAACTGAAGATTTCTTATATTGCCCTCAAAACCTTATGTATTTTGCAGTGCTTTCCTATATTGTCCATACAGAACATGAGTGTATGTTCCTAGACTGGTTTTCATTTTGCAGTCATAATTTAACACCACACACATTTTAAGACATCTAAAAAGCTCCTGTCCTTCATAGATGACAAACTCTGTGGCTGTAATGATGGAAAAGGTGGTGGCAATATCCATATCACTTCTTGTTTCTAGACTTATTATATTCATGGTAACATTACTTCTTAAGACATTTATTACACATTGTTAGAAATGACAAAATCCATTACATAATTGGTTTTTGTTATGTTTTACTTTTTCCATCTGTTAGTCTCCATGAAGTTGCAACACAGTTTTGGCATAAGCAGTTTCCATCACGATGTATTCATCTTTCCTCACATTTTGGTGAAACATCTGGAGTTGTTATGCATCTCTCAGCAGAGCAAACACTGCCCAAATTTTCGACCTTAGAAGAATGAAGAAACTTGACACTGGGTGATGCTTTGACAAGGGTATAATGTTCTGCATCATCACAACAACAACAAAGTCTTCGTTTCGCAACATAACTGAGA
Source organism: Crypturellus undulatus (assembly GCA_013389825.1). Lineage (NCBI taxonomy): Eukaryota > Metazoa > Chordata > Aves > Tinamiformes > Tinamidae > Crypturellus > Crypturellus undulatus. Next base: position 2,575,400 of record VWPW01001968.1, on the reverse strand, counting down.
TCTGCGCTGTTCAACTTCAATGTCAAAAGAAATTCAGAAACTAATTTATATTATAGTCCAAGATATTTTAAGAAGTACTAGGAATAACAAAATAATACACAATAAATATACCTAGGCATAATGCCGAAAATTACAGAGAGTATTTTGGGGAGTATTTCAAAATACTTTAAGAGTTTGAAGAAACATCAGTTTTTTTCTTCAAGGCCAAAGACTTGCTTTTCAGTGAAAAACACTGTGATGGCTGGTTTTGCTTATAATTTAATTTTGTGGTTACTTTATTATTAAATTTTGTTAATAATAGATTATTTTGAAAGCATTTGAGTCTGCACTTTAATAATTTCACTTTAAGTGAAGGAAAAAAAATCATCTAATTTAGAACCATCCCTTAAGAGCTGTGTCAATATTTAAAGTTGCTAAATATGACTTCTGCTTCACTTTGTCATATAAAATATGCTTTGCTGGCTCTATGAAAACATGTGAAATATTAGAGAAATTTCTGTATATCCTTAATGCAGGAAGAAAAAAAAAAGATTCCCTGAATGAAATGGCAAAGCATATTCTGACCTGAGGTGTCTGCAAAAAGCCTCTTCTGTATCTGAAAACTAACTCCAGAATTTAGTGTACCAAGCAGTATCTTAAGCCAAAAGAGAAATACAGTAAGTTTATACCAAAAGCACGAGAGACTATTAGTGGGTTTTTGTGACATGACATACAAAATTAAAGTTATAGGAAAAAGATCCACTGGACTAGGGGACAAGAAAACAGGGCTCAGTTCCTGGAATGCCACTGCAAATCTTCCCATCCTTGAAGATGGTATATCTGTCCCATCCTTGAAGATAAGGACCATACAGAGGTATACAGCTACGCTTAAGCAGGGTTTCTCCAAGGCTGTTATTGCTATGCCTCAGCTTTACAACCATCAACCATGACTTTTTCATAGAAAGTTTCTTGCTAAATCTGAGGTCTCGTGGTCATTCCTCTTTGTTGATGTAACTTGGGGTTAATTACAGCAGCACTCAGCTGTGCCCAGGGGAAAACAAGAGACAAGTACTCTAAAACTTTATCAGCAACTGCTCTTATCCTTCCCATCTGTGAAGTTCCCTCCCCGGTTTCCAAGAAATATTTAGGGCAATGGAAAATGCATCCTTTGGCAGGAATAGCACCAGAAGCCAGCCCAGCCTCGACTGGGAACCCAGCAGGACACAAATACCAGCCCCTTGTGAGAGGGAAAGAGTACCTGAAAGTTGTGAGCTCCCATGCTAAGGATGCTCATTCTCTCATTTCTCACCTAAAATGCATCATCTACCACCGTGTACCCTGTACGAGCGGTTTATGCTAGCTCTCCCTTCCAGGTATTCAGAGGTTCTACCTCCCTGTAACAGGTTTTCAGGCTTATATACAGTGGTTTCCTCCTGGTATCCAACATTTTTTTCTAATATTCTCCTAATAGTGATCAGCTAGCTCAATGTTTGTTGAAACAACGGATTCTTCTTCTTGTATGTGCACTGAAAGACTGATTAGCAACAAAGCATTACAATAAAGAATATTAGCTATAAGCCCCCTAAAAATTATGTCTGAAGTGAAGAAAATAACACAAATTGAATGGAAAATAAATAAGAGCAAACCACCCCACAGACCAGGGTTCTAGACTTGTGAAATTAATAGAGAATGCCAGGAAAATTTTCATGCGAAGTCTTATCATGCACCACTTTGATGGCAGACAGACAAACATTAGCTTATGAAAAATGCAACAACATGAAGGCTTAAGGTTCAAAACACTACACAGAGAAGGGTAATCCAGTTTTTAGTATTTTCCAATCCTCAGTTTTCTAAAAAAGGCACATATAGTGGAACACCAGGCAGGGCAGAGAACACCCAGCACACGGCTCCTCTCAGAGCTGATAAGCATTTAATGGCTAAAGGGTGCCAAGGGGAAGCGCACAGGCAAATGCACATCTGACATGCAGTACAGACACCAGGATAACTTACAAGGATGTTACTGAAAAAAGATCTTGAGAGAGGAAGGACAAGTATAAACGCTCATCTTTAGAAAATCTAGATTTAGTGCCTTCTCTCACATAATGCCCTGTTACTGCACACTCACACATGGCTTGTGATGGCAGTGCCAGTCTTGGCAGGGAACTTGCTTCTATACTGCGAGGCATGGAAGTGCCACACTAGCAGCTGCACAACTGTACTTACAATTGATAGACCTGCGTATCAGCTACAATTTAAACATAACTGGAAGGTTAGCTACTATTTCAGACACAGCACTTGGAAAAAAAAAAAAAAAAAAAAAAGTGCTCACTAGCAGGCTACATATTCATAGCTAAAATATCACTGACTTGTAAGGATTAAACCTCTGCTTTTCCCAGTACGGGCAAAGACCATCCCTACCTTCGGAGGGCCTGCAGCACACTTTTTCCATCCTTGCAGTTCGAAGGGCAGCTCATTCCCAGCAGACAAGCCCTGGCACACTGGGGCAGGGTGGCGGCCAGTCCTGGGACAAGACATCGCATGAGCTGCAGAAGCTGGAGGAGGAGACGGCAGCAGTCATCACCAGTGGCAGTGAGGGCAGGCAGGAACACGAGCAAACATTTTCCTGTAAGCCCGTCTCCTTCCTGCTGCCTTTCCACGGCGCCACAGAGAACGTTACTGCTGCATTAGGAACCCTTTGGCAAGGGCAGTGCCAAGCTGCCCCTGCCCCGGGATGTCGCTGTGGGCACCGTCGCTCACGGGTCGGCAGGTGGAGGATGGGAACCAAGAATGCAGCACAGGAGTACGGTAGGGTACAAAGATGAGGTCTGAAAGGAAGAGCGGTGGTTAGACTCCAGCTGTTTGTCATTTAACTCTTCCATTTCACTCAACACGGCATTTACACCAGAGCGAGAAGTTCTCTCCACAGGAGTGGAGACCGTCACTTACTGCCTCACTTCATTATGAGCTCTCTTCAGTGCTCTGCAAGACACTTCTGCAGAGCTGCACCTCCATCCACCAGGATTATCACTTCTCAAATTCAATCGCTCCAATTCTTTGTGCATTTCAGGTTACAGCGGTCCTGTCTCACAGCTGTCCCCAATTCAAGGGGTTCATGTGTTCTTCAGCTGCTCCAATCCTTGTGTAGAGGCACCCTTTGTTTCTGAAGCAGATGTGGAAAATATTGATACTGATCATGTATAGCACAAAAACTTCAAACAGATTATTATTTATCTTCCCATCATCTCAAGTCCTCAAGAATTCTGCAGTAACTTCAAAAAAGCCAAACCTCTCCTTCCTTCTGTTCGGATGTCTGTAAAGCAAAGCCAACAGTTTATTCGAGGGTAAGAGAAGAAATTGTAGTTCCAACAGTGTCCATTTGTCTGGAAATAGAGTTTATTTCACAGTTCACAAGTTTCTGGATATCGTTACATACTGCGCTTTTCCCGAGCAGTCTGCAATAGCATTCACACACCTTCCCTAGCCATGTTTTCCAGTGCTTTGGAAAACTAGCAGTGTGCATCACCAAATATTTGATTCGTGTGGGGAACAAGTGTTGAGGACGGATGCCCCACTCCTAACCCTCATACAGCTCGGAGGATCAGCCTCTTCTCAAACATGGGCAAAATCTCTTGATATATCCTCTTCACGCTGCAAATCACTGCCCTGCCTGCTGTGGCCGGGAGCAGAGCGAGACGCTGCGAGGGCAGCAAAACCTCAGTGTGGAGTAACCTGTTCAGCAGCAGCCACGGCAGCAGCCAGGCAGGGCTGCTCTGTCACCACTCCTGTCCTTCCCTTGCTGGCAGCACTGCACCATTTCTTACCCCGTGCTCAGGTGCCCCAGCGAAGGCAGCAGTACTGCTGTAAGGGGCCTGCAGAGAGCGCGGCTGCTTCCTCTCTGCGCTGCTCCGGTGCCGGGTGCTGTGCGGTTGGCAGCTCCTTGTGCCTGCACAATTCCCCCTCAGTTCATGGCAGTGACTCACGAGTTAACGCTCAGCACTGCACCCTCTAGTCGTCCTCAACAGAAAAGACTGGTGATTTGTCACCCGCCCCAAACCCCGTTCCCACAGTTTTTGTAATTCCTAGGAGGCCTTCACAAAATTAGAGTTTTAAAGGTCAGTGAGCTATAATTCAAATAAGTATAGAGCTCTATGGACACAATAATTAACAAGGAAAATATATGAGCCTCGATGTACCTAATGCAAATACTATTAAACTTACATCACTACATGCCAAGCAAACAGTCTAGACTGATACAACATCAGCCTTGCTGTACCAGTTTGAAAGGCTGTTGCTCTCACTGGATTCTCCTGATTGCATGGCGAGCATCCCAACAAAGTATCCCTACCGATTTTCAGGAATCGAGTTCTGTCTTTTGCACAGTCACCGTGAGGAAACTCTACTTGCAACAGTTCTGCTAACAAAGCTTATATAGTCCTAAAAATGGGAAGAGCAAACAAAGAATCAGACTCTTGCATGCCAAGCCGTTAAACCTGGTATGAATCAGCTCCGACGTAAGTTAATTCCTTTCATACTACTTTTCTGAGACACATCTCTAGAAAAAGGTATTGTCACTTAATGGCTGAAGTACTGCGATAGTGTATATGTGATGAAAGTATATGTGATAAAAACAACAGTAAAAACACAAAAAGAACTAGCAAGTGAAAGAAACGTGTTGCAATTACGTGGAATACTAGTTTTGATATTTTATTAATAAACAAGCATCCCTGGAATGGAGACTGAATAAAAACACTTCGTTAGCCAATCGGAATACAAGGAATATAAATTTATTTTATGTAACATTGATTAGTTTTGAAAATTCCCATTTTTACTGTTTTAATTCCATCTTATTTTTAAAAAAATCACTAAAAGGACACAACCCACAAAAATACAATCTGTATCTGCTCTATATTTACAGATAACTGGTCACTATTAAGGCACAGATTTAAAACTAACATTTTTATGTAGCAAGTCAAATATTTGTGCATAATATAACACTAAATATGGTACGCTGTACTGTCATATTCCCTTTGTGGAATCAAAATAAGTGAGAAATTTTTTTCCAGTGTGTTTTTTTGTGTGAAGCCCTATTGAAAATAACGCTGTTAATGGGAAATTCTTCACTCTTGTGTAGATGATTTAAGCACTGCTCAGCAAAAGACCACATCAACTTAATACTGTAATAACTTCTGTTCCAAGTATAGTACTGTCTAGATACATACCATGTACTTATGAAAAGCTAAAAATCTAAGAGTGTAAAATTTCTTTTGACGCTTTTAAGTTCAGGCAAAAGCAGCAAGGGGTTGCAGAAAATCCTGTACAAAGTGTTGCTAAATATTTATTCCATTAAAAATATTTTATAAAATTAATGCACTTGAATACAATTCCATTTTCCAACACTGGTCTTCAGAATGCAAACACTGAGATGACAGGTCATCCCTAAGCACATAAGTAGTCCATGACAGTGGAGCTATTTATGTGCTTAGAAGCAAGTGTAAATACTTTCAGAATTAGGAGATGTGGCTTCCACAAGGGTTTGCATGAAGTTGCTCTTGCCCGTGACACACCACAGTTTTCATAGATATGTGGATATGGACTTTTGGTATTTAAGCAGAGTTAATTTTGCTGTGAACCGCTGTGTGGAAGACTTATCCATTCTAATTTGTAGCACGATTTTAAAACTAGAGCAAGTTAACTGCTACTTCACCTGCCGTGGAAGTCACCCAGCTATACACCATTAAGTAAATATGGCTGAGACGAGTACTGAGCAGTCTCTTCTTGCTAACCACGAGGCATTTTATTATTGCTTGATCATCTATGCCCTCAAGTAATAGCTTCTTGAAATTCCCTTTTTGTGTTCAAATATTTCTCTACATCATTTTGTTTTCTCACCTTAAAAGAAAGAATTATCCATGGAAAGTGTCAAAACTATTTCTCACCCATTTTTGCATAAAAACCAACTACTGTAAATGTTATTCTAATGCCTTCTTTTAAGAGCACTTGACAGTGGTTTATGTCCATCTCAAAGGCTAATACACTGAATGTAAATACATTACAGTAGAGGTAATTCACAATATTTCCCATGGGAATGCTTTCAAAAAAAATAATGTTTGGAAACTTCATATTGCATTGCAGAAAGAGGCACTTCATGAATTCCTTCATTATATGAGAACCCTTCATAAACCCATAACAAAAGAAATCCGTAAGGACAGAGGAATAGTATTGCCAAATTTTTTGGACTTTCACAGTATAGGAATGCAATAGTTTCTCTATCCACTTATAATATGGACTGTTTCTATTGAACATAACTTGTTTCAGAAATAGTTCATCTCAAGAGTTTTGCAGCTGACAATTACAAATCTAAATTGAACAAAACAGATGCTATTACACCTAGTTCTGTAGGTTGCTTAATTGCTGCATGCATAGTCATGTAAGTAATATACGTCATTAAATGGCAACAGTGCTGTCTTGTCAAATTAGATTAGTTTTCTGTTTAATCAAACTGACAGCCCACAGCTCTAGTTTGATGAATGCCTTTCTCTACCATAAATCTGCAGTAGATCAGTTTAATCTGTTACGTATTGTAGGTGTACAGAATCTAAAAATAAAAGTCTGATATAAATAAGTGTCCTTTAGTGGCAGGATACTAAAAATAGCCCTTTGCTTTGAGACAACCATTAAAAACAGTTTTAGCATTACAGGCAGCAGTTAAATATGATGACTGCAAAGGGTTAATATTGCAAGGTCCATTTTGGTCTTTCATTGCATCTGTTACAGTGAATTATTTTCATTGCAAGCAGCTCCAGACTGCTTAAGAGCATAATAGGATTGGTCCACTACTAAGTGGTTTGATTTTGGAACAATCTTTCCAGATAACTACCAGGGAAACAAAGAAAGAGAGAGAGAGAGACAAAAGGAGAGAGAGAGAGAGAGAGAGAGAAAGAAAGAAAGAGAGAAGAAATCTGCACAAGAATGCATAAGAATCAATTTCTAGTACCATTATAGTGAGATGTGACCTAAAGCAAGAACATCTGAAAGTTTTTGATTAGTGCCAATATAGCAATTGATATGGAAATGAAAGAGAAGTAAATTTCCACAGGACAAGAAATCAGAACATGTAAAGTGCAGAAAGACCTCAATAATTATCTTAAGCAGTACCAGAAAAATCCATCTCGATAAAACCAAAATCTATGCTCTCTGGCATCCCAGCTTTTCATTCTTCCTTCATTCAACAAAGTAAAAATTCAGTGCATACATTATAGTTATAGGTAATAAAATACTAAACAAAGATCCCTATATTATTATTATTGCAAATTCTGTCCAATCTACACGAATAAAACATAACCCACATTTGGTGTTTGGAAAGACAACAGCAAAATGTGTTTTCTCTTTTTTTGGCACAGTATTGTGCAGACAAAAACGCTTTGGTCCTTGATACCCAGACTCCCAAAGTGCAGAGGGTGGTGTGCAGTGAAAGCTCTCCACAGGATTGCCATGTCCATCGTTACAGCCGACTTTGAGTCGCAACTTACTGCTACCAGCGACCGCTGACGCTAGCAATGTCCGCGTGATACTGACGTGGCAGCCTTCCACTAGCTCCACCTTCCAGGAAGGAGGCACGTAGGTTGGATGGGTCAAAGAGCTTTCTTCGGTTTTTATTCAGTTCTGTAAACACCGCAGGAAGAAAAGAAAAAAATGACAAAAAAACACTCTTACCAGAAATTATCTTTAATAAAGTTGTTTAGACATAGCTGAACACATGAGCAAGGTACCCATTCAATATATATAATAATAATATAACATATCATCAGGGTAGTGCAAGGGTAACACTTTATAGAACCAGCTTGGGAAGTAAGCTTCTATTTGCAACAATTCTTCACCTGCACTGACATGCTATGCAGATTTTGCAATGCTGAGTTAAATCAGATTGCTGGAACACTAAGAAAGCTGCAATTTCCTTCTGAAGCAGCATTCACACAAAAAATGGCTGCAAACTCATATGTATCTACATGTATCTAAACTATTCCCAAATGCATATTGTTTTAAACACAACACTGAAGCAGTATTTTAACACAGATTTTTTACAAAAACAGATGCTCACTTCTTATTCAAATTCACATCCTAAATCTGTACAAATGCTCATCCAAAGCATTTTTCTTTCCCCACTTTTCCACTCTTCTGAACTAACTTGATGATGGATATGAATCACTGCAAGATTACAGATTTTCATGAATGCTATTAACTAAGTATATTGCATGCTTCTCTTCTGTATGCCAGCATTTAAAATTCATAAAAACATTCACGAATGACATCAGCAAAAAGGATGCACTTTGGAGGAAAAAAAAAAATCCTATTGTTTCCTTAAAGATATGAAGAAAAATGTTCCTCTGACAGATTCATTCCAAGATAACAGTGCACTCCTAAGTATAGTATCTTTTGCTATTTATCACAATTGGAAAAAAGCTCTGTATAGCTCCATATACTGCAGTACATTGTGAGAAACCTTATCTGGCCTTTATCCTTCTCCAAGCAGGATACAAAACAAAATTTTACTTATAGAAGGCTGGAAAAAAATGTCATCCAGGAGTTAGTTGTTTCATTCAAACTAGACAAACCTAGAGAGAGGGAAAAATAAAAGGTCTTGCAAAAAGAGCCCCGGCAGTTTTTGCAGCCAGCACAACTGTTTTGCTACACAATAAAGTGAAAAGGAATCAAAAGCTTGAAAATGACAGCTCTTTGCAGCATGTTGTGCCATTCAGACTTGCACTGAGTCTGAAATCTCAGGACTTCTACGATCAGCAGTTCTGGGGCAAAAAAAGCCAACTCTATAATCTTCTGTGAAACAAACACTTTCCAGCAAGTTTCAGCTTTACAGCAGGGTACAGTGTTATGCAGTGTAAAACCTCTCTAAAGGTCAAAGCTCTAAAAGTGCTTTGCAATGAAGGGCAAACCAGTGATTTGTGGTACAGATTCTTACTCCAAAATCCTTTGTCAACTGTAAGCTTACAACTCGAGTGAGGAGAAAACAAACATTAAAGTTAACAAATGGTGACCTGTTTGAATTTACTTATATTTACCTGAGATTGCAAGCAGCATTTTTCTTCTGGCACCAAAGGTGGTAATTCCTAGCTCTTTCAAATCTTGATCAGTAAGGGTAAGGAATGTCTGCAGATCAATCTAGAGGAAAAATAAATAGGAAGTTTATACACAAATTGCTCTCCAGAATGATTAAGCCATAAATGCAAAGCAGGGCAGTCGCAGTTTTTCTGCTGCTTTCTACAGTTACCCTACCAACCTATTCTCTGTACATAAGCCTTCCAGTGACTAAGTGCACACAGCTTCAGTTTGCTACTCCATATTACAGATAAAGAAAAACAGAGATTTAAAAAGTACAGAAGATCAGCTAATCAGATTTTATTGTGACGATAGAGATTTTGAGTATTTATCACAATGCAAGGTAATTGGGAACAAGAGAGAGAGATATATCTGCTGATATATCTAGCAACAGGCTTCAAATTGTAGTAAGTTAGCAGAAGATATTTACTCACCTACTGGTGATATATTTAATTGCAATTTAAAAGCATTGACCACTTCACAAAACACTGAAGTATTTGTAACCTTTTTTCTTTTTGTGTTTTTTTTTTTGTTGTTGTTGTTGTCGGTTTTTTTTTTTGTTCCTACTGCAGTTCAAGGAAACTTAGTGGAAAAGTATGCTACTCTGGCCAAACAGCTTAGTGCATCACACTTAATTCTCGAAGTACAAAGAATTAAAATGGGGGACAAGAAAACCTTAGATTTGACTGAACATACACATGCTGTAACATCTATTTCAATGAAGTGGACATGCATACAAAGAGCCCTAACAGGCTTTCAAACAACAGCTGTGCCTCGTGTTCCAAACCAGCACAACTACCTCTTTCTTCAACACAGTGGGTGGCTGATAACAGGAGAGGCCTAAGAGCCAGATACCATGAGTACTGCAGAATACGCAGGGGAGCACGAGGCAGACAGACCTGAGGGACTGTGCCCAGCACTGCTGGAGCCACAGCTGGAGCTTTTCATCCCAACGAGTATTAACCTGCCACAGCAGGACCTGCCAATAACCTAACTGAAGCGACTTCTAGTGTATGGTATTTTAGGGGTATGAACTACTACTGCTCAGACTAAATGGAAATGTAAACTTCAATGGTGGGTAGGTGGAGTGGGAAAGCTCTCACAGATGACCTTCTCCTCACCAGGAATGGGTCGGAAGAAGTCCAGCCTGTTGGCAAACAAAGGCACAGAAGAGAGGAGAGGTGGGGCAAACACATGCACACCTGAGCACCAAACCTGGAGAAAAGGTTACTCCAGGATGCAGACAGTTCTTCCACACCTTCTAATGAACTTGACCAAAAAGTAATTTCTAGATATCCCACAAATAGCAGCCCTGAGGTTTAAATTTCCTTGAATGAAATAATTTTGATGCGTACTTAGAAAATTCAACAAAGCCCCAATAAAATTCACAAGATATATTTATACAGATCTAACAGAATAGCTCATGAAAATCCTGCTACAGACTTAGTCATTTTGTTCAAAAAGCAGAAACATCACTGCAAGTAAAACACACTATGAACACAAAATATCTTCTAAAAGAATACTGACCTCTTGCTGTTGGAATACATCCGTGTATTTGCCCAAACCGAGTTTGCTGAACAGCTCAGGCAGATCAGATCCCTTAAACAAACTGTTCAGATTACAGCCATTGCTTCCTGTCAGCGAGGAAATGCAGTCCATGTAATTACTGCTACTGAGATAGTGTTCAGCTGAAAGGGGGAAAGCACACTTGAATTTTCAATCAATGTAATCACATCACTGTTATATTCAATTAAATCATTAAATTACCACAGTACTTAGAACTTCAAAATACCTATTATTTAGCAGAAAACTCCTTTCATTGGTTTGGCACAATGAAGAACAAAGTGAATCCTTTGCTTATTAAGTTGCAGTTTTTGCTTTTTAGAAAGATGTTTGGATATCTTTTTAAGCAATTAGGCCACATTACACAACCTCTCATGCAGCCAGAACTCAGGACCTTGAACTCGGCAGGAAGAGCTGCAAGGCTGCCTTGCTGCTCCCTCCTCTCCGGCCAATCCCTGAGGAAAGGCCCCTGCACGCACCAGGCAGCCAGCTCCCTCGCTCGGGAGGCGGGAGAAGCAGGTCACAGCAGTTACTGACTGAGGGTCTGCAAAGCAGCCACAGGATTTAGCAAGTACTTCAGCAAGACACAGAACAAACAGAATAGTTTTAGGGTACATGATTAGATCTGGAAGTACTCTTTCTGTTAAACTTTTCAATACATTCCCCAAAAGGTACACGTTAGAAAGAGCTTGCACGCAAGAAAATGACAGCCATTTAGCCGGGTAAGTTTTCCTCTATATGCAGACACTGATAGCATCCAGGCACATAACTAGTGACTGATTTTCCCTAGTGAATGCATCGGGAGTTTGCGAGGATGGAGCTCTCCCTCGCTAGTTACACGCGTGGCAGTGGATGGTGAATGGAATGGAGATGGCCCTGGAGGCTGCTGCTACAGCCTTCACTATAGACTCCTGAGAGGATGTTAAGAGCACAGATTTTCACAAGTGACTAAGCTACGCTTATTTTCTGTGCATGAAGTATTAGAAGCATTTGGGATGTTATCTATCTTATCTGTCCTGTACTATGAACACTTCAGGATACAATTCGCCATTCACAGCTGAGCTAGTGTGTTTTTTTTTAAAGTATGAAAAATTACAAATATATCAACCATGAATATTTCCTCTAAGGGAAGCTATATCCTTTCTTAAGATGTCCAACTTTTACTATATGCTTACTTTGGAGTTAATCTGGTATTTAGGCTTTATTCTCCTTGCTAAGAAAAATTCCACAAGAAAATCACAAAAAATAAAAACCACCACAGTATGTCTTTCCTCACAATACAGTTATACACTTAATATGGACAAGTATTTACTCTTCTCCACATTTTTTTCCCCCCTTTCCAGAAAGGAAAATTTTAGTTTGCAGTAACTTAAAATAATTTTAAAGTAGTTTAACTGATGTAAAAAAATAAATTTATGAGTTTTAAGCACTGTTAAAAAGATAATATTTACAAGCTGCATCCACAGAAATGAGTAATTCAAATCACGTTCTGTCCACTGACAAACATGTGGAAAATTTTATTTTGATTACCATAAAAAATAGTGCTTTAAAATTCAACATCAGCAAATTAAGACTTCTTCACCAGATGCTAGAGAGCCCAATAAAAACCTGGTTGTTTTTGCACTGATAACAAGAGTAGAATGATGATCGACTAGAAACAAGCCTTTGATATTTCTGGTTTCAGTACAACTTGACAAACTCCTTCCAAGTACAGAAAGAGCTTTAAACTATAGAATCACTTCAATTTTAAAGTTCTTCATAAAAGTTTTTCTTCTGAACCAGCATTCTTACATTGTTTTACAATCTTACATATATTTTCACTGTTCAGTTAAAAAAAACATACCCTTATTTTATATGCACAGGTCATTTAAATCCCTAATGATGTGAGGAAATATTGAAATTAAAATAAATGTATTGACATTATTAAAAAAACAGTTCTAAAAAATTATCAACCTGATTTATTTTGTTTCCGTTTGGGACTGCCTATTGAGGACACAAAGTCACTATGAGCCGTGGGCCCAAGTCCGTTGTGGTCTCTCCAGTTATCAGATTCACTGCCGCTTCCCAGGTGCTCCCGACTGCTGGACCGCGAGAGGGACATCGACGAACCCTTCAAGACAGAAAATGTGGGCATAAAACTTAAGTCTCACAGTAATTCAAATATTTCACTTGAAGCAGCTCAGTTGAAAGACGCAGCTTTCCAAGTTTTAAATGCTTGCAAACATTCTTTTGGCAGTTGATCAGCAGTCAAATAATTGCCAGCGATATACAAAAACAGCAAGTGTGCTTAAATCATAAGCAGTTTGTAAATTTTATGCAGAAGTTGAAGACCCTTCAAATAAGTTGCTCAATATATCTTTGTTTCAAAAACGCTTTGAGGTATCTAATTCCCACACAAGTTCTATATACAAGTTCTGTATGGAAGTAGGTTGTTTTCTACATCTCTTCAAGGCAAAGGAAGTACTACAGAACTAATCTATCCAAAGGAAACTGAATCAAGTAAGAGCATAAAAAGAATTCTGCATGAATCATTTCTTGATTCACTAACAGGTTTCTTTTCTTACTCCTCTAAAGCCTTCATTATAAATCTTATTGTCATTATGAATCAATGTTTCAAATTAAGGCAACAGGTTTTCCCTCAAAAGCTGCAGAGGACTATGGAATTTTGTCAAGATATACAGCAAAAAGATTAACATCATTGATATCAAACACACACATGAACTAAATATGACTGAAACAAGTTAGTAATTTATTTCTATTTGCATGCATCAAATTCCAACAAAAAACCCGCAAGTTTAGATGTAGCAGTCTCTTCTATGGTTTTGAAAAACTAACACGGGAGAAAAAAGCCTAAGCTGCTTGTCCCTAAGGTTCAAGGTGGTGTGAACTAGGGTCAGTATGACTCAACTAGTGGAGAAAAGAACTGATTGACCCCAAGTCTGTTAAAAAAGGAGAAGAGGGGATGGCAAGGTCTCTTCATCGCTTGATCAAGGTGATAACTAAAAGTTCTGAAGCAAAAACGAGTCAGTCAATATTCCTGGAAAACTGAATGCACATCAAACTATTACAGTGAAGGTGAGATTCACAGTGAGCTTATTTCACAGGTTGGCTTCCTAAGGATGAGACTACAACACCAGAATTACATCTGCTCAAAGAACTCTCCTTCGACACAACACATACACGTTCATCAAAAGCCACCACGTGGGGAGGAAGTGTGCCAGGACTGCCCAAGAACAAAAGCAGAGTTGAAGCAACAACTATTGCTAAACAGAAGCAACGGGATAACAGGAACCCAGGATCTTTTACAGACACACAACAGCTCATACCAAAAGGTGGAAGCAGGAGCACTGAAGCAATATCATTTTAGTGGGAAGAGCTAAGACTGGTCCGTACATCTGACACCAAGGAACTAACCCCAAATGTTCCTGCTTGGAATAACAGGGCTGCTCTCAGCCCTTCAGAAGAGGTCAGTGCATCACAGTTTGGAGAAAACCCCACCCAGCCTAATTTCTAGAGAGAAGAGTTTGTCGTAAAAACAAACACAAACAAATCTGTTGGATTAGGTCTTCCCTCCCTGCCAAGTTATTGCTGCAAACTTTCTGCATGTGCTCGAGGCTATTATACATAACTAAATGATTCAGAAATTTAACATGCATCAAGTGAGTAACATCAAGGCACATTTCATTGTGGTTTATCATGTCTTTTACATTGATAAGTACATCCTAGAGAAAAAATTATCTGAAGTTTTAGTGCGTAAGTATTATACTGCTGACATTTGACAAGTAAGACAAAAATCAAGAAGAAGGTGTCTGTATGGAAGCTAGGGAGGGTTAAAGTATGGAAATGCATTAAAAAGCAGCTTCAGAATGCCTTTAAGAAAGAAATTTAAGTTTCAACAGAGTCCTCATGACGCCACTCCTTTTTCTATCACTGTATCACTATGCAGTAGTCTACATTATATAGCTTATTTCTATACACATGTATGTTTTTTATTAGGTCAGATTTCCACTGTTTATCTACACTTACTGAATCATTTTATCCCCTAAGTTGTCAGCAGTTTGTTTAAACAAACATATATTCAGGAGCAGACTTCTATAAACTTGAAGCATGATTTACAAAGTTGATATAACTCTGCATGCTGGGCTGAATGCATTCCATATGCCTTCATAATTATAGAAGAAACATTTTTCAGAATGAAAATGTTGAGTACCTCAAAAAACAAGAGTAAACAATTCTATTATTTACTATAAATATATTTCAGTTACAATACAGCTTTGACTTACCTCATATGTAGTTGTCATAGATGGTTTGTATGATACATGATTAGCTCTTCTTAGTTCCTTGATAGTTTCTGCAGGCATAGATTTGGAGAACCCCAATCCACTCCATGTATTTGTTGGAGTTCTCACTTCTGTTACAACCGGCTTCTTTAACATAGCTGAAAACATACACGGACAAAACAGTAAGTGTCACTATTTGAAGGCAGGTCTTTTTCTTTTGGGGTGGGAGTGTTTAACAGGCCCAAACCTATCGTGAAGTCCTGTATCAATATCAAAACTAAACCTATCCCTGACATCAAGAAGAACTTTTCCAATAAGACAAACCTCTTAATATTTCAACTTCACTTAAGTAGCTTCAAATACAACAAGCATCTTTATATTACATCAGTGTTAGAAATAGTTTGGAATATGTGAAAACCAATACACAAATGCCTCAATACTAGCTTAACATTTGATTAAAAAAATGTAAAACTGTAACATAACAAAATTGAGTGGTGACATATACTAACAAACTTTTCATTGGTTTGTTTACCCACATACCTTTGGTTGCTAGTAGCTTCTTCTGTTCGTAGTCAAATGCCTAAAAATTAAACAGGCAGAAGGTGGCTTAATTGCTATTCAAACTAAAGGTCATCTCAGTTATTAGCTCTTCTGAAAAAACAAAGATTTTCAATGTGGCCAATGAATCCATGTAGGATAATGTGACAGTGGTCTATGAAAGCCTCAGTTACTTAAAACATTCATTCAAATCTACACAAAAAAGAGATTTTAAATAGCTATCTAGCTTCCACTGGCGTGAAGTTATAGCAGTACTTAGAATCTGCACAGGCAGATTTTTGTAATGCATTTTTTAAAGCATAGTTTATCTTCCCACATCATCTCCCTAGTATTTGAAACATCCAATGGCTGTACAAATTAAAACAACAATAAATATCTTTGACAGCATTCTAGGCATCGGAGTTATTTAAAATATTTTTAAGGCTCAATGCCCTGTAGAATTATTTTCTAAAGAAAAACAGACAAGCTTTGACAGAATTCAATAAAACACCCATCAACACTACCTATGAGAACAGAAGATGCGATGCTTAAGCGTTACTGGTAAGATTAATTACTGGTAAGATCTGGAACACAGATTAGCAAAGTCGATTTCCTTTGGCAACGATGAACCGGCGCGCGCGACGTGGGTGCCTCGAGCGAGACCCACCTGCATGTTGACGTAGGAGGGCTGCGGCGCGAGGCGCGCGCGCTCCGAGTTGTGCTGGGCGGCCGCGGCGCGCTCGGCCGCGCGCTCGCTGCCCGGAGCCTTCTTGTCGGCCACGGGGCTCTCGGCGGCGCTCAGCTCTGCCTCCGAGAGCAGCCGCTCGGCCGTGCTGCGGAAGCAAGGCCTGCGTTAGCGCCCGCGCTGCTTCTGGCAAAGGGTAAACTTGGATAATCAAACCTTACCCCTAGAAAACCCAAAACTTGCATTGCCAAAATATATAATGAATCAAAAAAGCCTTTCCCTGGAGTTGGGCGAATGTTGAGTATGTCCTGACTATCCCAGTCTCAAATGTGTGTCATACATATAGCTCCCCTCCCACACAAATATACATGAACATATGTTTGTATAAAAACAAAAAGGAACTGTTCTTAAAGCAATCATTAAAATAGAAAAAGTGAGAAAATATACTCAATATAAATAGATAACCAAATTCCTTTGGGGAAAAAGAAAATCTAGCTTCTGGTAGGAAAGGCACTTCCCCTTTCAGTAAATACACAAGAGATAATTTCTTAGAATATACAAAGTTAAGAAATGACAAAAGAGAATGTACAGTTAAATGTGATTTAAAATATCACTTCCAATATAATTCAGTTCTATGAATATCTAATGACTGACCCACCCATTCTACCTATAAATCACGTTAAGTAGTATTTTATGTTGGAAGTCCCATTAATTTATATTTGCCCATCTAACATACTGTAAGTGAGAGTTTTTGGTGCCTTGCAACAGTTCCACTGTTTGCCTCTTGGCACAGGCTTGTTTGGAAGTGCTCATCATCTGCTTCAGGTCACTGGTGTTCGCCGAATGGGACGGACTTCTCGGCATGCCCACTTCCACGAAAGCATCGTTGCAACCTGCAGGGCCAAGAGCAGGAAGGGGACAGGAAGAGGAAGGAAAGTTTATATTCCAGCACACTTCCTATGTAAATTATTATTCTAAATGAAAACCTGCTGCCTCTCCCTTACAATTAGGCTAGCCTTCAAGAGGGCTAACTTGTCCAAAATTAAAAAGACCAAAAGGTAATTTCATACACAGAGATCATCAATAATTCATGCAACACTTGCACTGTATTTTACAAGTACATTCTTATTTTTAAAGCCAGGTAACATCAGCTACTATCAAAAATAAAAAATCATAATCAGAAGTGACTATTTCATATGACTTGCTTTGGTAGCCTGCTTATTAAGCCTTAGCCAGCAGTCAGTCTTGAGCTGAAGTAAAAGCTTCCACTCAAATGCTCCATTTTCTCTGATTTTTTTTTCCCTTTTTTTTTTTTTTGGCAAATATCTATCCCTTTAATGGAGCAACGTACCTTTAAAGTCACAATTCAAGATGCCCACAAGCCTTAGGGAACAGGCCTTTCCCTGCTGAAATCAGTATTTGCCAGTACAGCTAAATACAAGTTTATTTACTTTATTTGACATTAGATCTCTAGGAGTGATATTCTCCTTCAACATAGCTGCACAACCAAAGCACAAGTATGTGGTTTCATAAACTGCGTGCAGATTGCACAAACACTTCCAAGCAAAAAAAATAAATATGTCAGCATCTTTCTTACCTTCTGCACTATTTGACTTGGCCGTTACTGGTTCAGAGGCACCATGAGTACTTGTCTGCCTTGATGGATCGCTGTGGTTTGTGCTCAACACATTTTCTCCCAGCGATGTGGCAGATAGTGCAGCATACTTGATATTTGATGTCTGAAATAATTGTTAAAAAAGTCACTGTGGTGTTCAGTATATTTAACAAAGTATTGAATAATTTTGCTCTTCAGTCTGTGCAGGATAACAATCATCTCTGACCTAGAACTTTTTTTTTTTTTTTTTTAATTTTTATGTTGTATTTTGGAAATCCTCCTATCCTATTTCTAACCTTAGTAGCTTTAAGAATCACTACTAATGCAGCTAGGTTTTTCTTTCAAGATTTTCAGAAGGTTCATTAGCAACAGATGTGGTTATCCAGAAACCATGCCACTTACCTTGACATGACCGTTTAAAGAGGAGGATCCTTTTTTGCTCTCTGGCTGCATGCCGTTGACATGGACTTCAACAGGAGTCAAGCCTGGTGGTGGGGAGGGAGTGTTCTGGCTGTAACTGGGCACTCCAGACAACAGAATACTAGTTAAAGTGGCTTGGGCAGTAGATGGTATCATTAGGTGTGGAACAGCAGAAAAACCTATGACAAAAGAATTGGGCCATGTTGTGTTTTATTTTGTTTCCAACTTGTTAAGCTCAGTACCTTAAGCAAATCTCTCTGTTAACATAGTCTCCCACATAAAACAGATCAAAACACTGCCTGCGACATTATCTCATAATAGAGTGAAAAAACTCAAGACACTGACACTTTTTCATCTGCATGAGGATAAACAGAAAAAAATGTCTCAAGGGTGAATGGCTCTGGATTTTCCAGCTTCATAATGACTTTGCTGTACAAATAATTTAACTTCTACCAACCTGTGGCATTTGTGTTAGCAAGAGATGTTGCCCATAATGTAGGGCTCGGTGTGCCAGAACTTGGACTCTGTAGGGGACTCACAGAGCTATTTAGGGCATTCAAAAGCGAGTTTGGAGTAGTTGAGGTGTTAACCGATAGGGCTGTTGGACCTAGAAGGCCTATCAGAAAGAACAAAACAAAAAAAACATATTTATATTTATCAAAGATAAGACAGACAATCTTTTACATAGAAACAATTCCTACCACTGAGCACTAAAGTCTTGGATGAATTACAACAATTTGCATTTTCTATTTCTTTAACGCAAATCCTTATCCAAAAATATAGCTGGTTCTTTTTCTCTAGAGTTGTGAATTAATTTTCATATATCAGAATAAGTAAATAAACATATATACCAAGTCCAGTGAGTCCTAGTCCTGCTGAGGACAAGATATCCAAAACAGGACAAGAAAGACCAACAGGGCAAGAGACAGTAGAGGGATTTGATGCTATGGTGACTCCACTACTTTCAAGTCCCAGGAGACATTTCCGTGCCTCGTACATGTTTAAGGCATTTCGTTCAACACTTTTTACAATCACAGACTGTGGAGAGAGAAGGGGATAAAAAGACACAATGGAAAACCAATGAGCAGAACTACTACATGACATGGACCTGCAACACACAGAGCTCTGCAGGAGGTAGCAGTGCAACTATTCAAATTCCGCACCCTTGATAAAGTGAACAAAATCTCTAACCCTGTAACAAGTCATAATTAAACTCCCTTCCTTCCACAAAAAACTAGAATAATGGAAAAGTGCAGCACTTCGCTAGTTACTACCAAATCTTGAGAGCCTCAAGATCTGGAGAAGTTGGTTCACTATGAGAAAATGTTCATATGCAATTCTGTTACACTCAACTTTCTGGGAACAGTCATAAGTGCCGAGGAATTATATTTTGTTGCTTGTATTGATTTTACATATCTCTATGGAGAGAAGTCACATTGCTGACACAATGGAACAGTCACTTGGTATTTTGAATTCTCATATGTTATTATGATAACGCAGATAACTAAGTGTCTTATTGGGCATGTTCAAATTTAAGTTTCTAAATTAACATCTGCATATGCTTTTTTGTTGCTGTTGTTTTTGAACACTATTAGCAGTATTTTCCATACAAAAGATCATTTTTGTCAAATCTCTAATGAGAAAGTTAAACAACCATTATGGAGAACTATCTTGCAGTTTTAAATGACTTATTTCAAGTAGAAAGAAAAGTGTATATATATATATAATATGTATATGCACATACACACACACACAGACACACACACACGTAAAGAATACTTATATATTCTTTACAGGACTGATTCATCACAGAAGGGAGGACCTCATCACTTGTCGACTCACCACTTAAGCAAATCTTAACTTAAGAACACATTAGCTTTTCACCAACCTTGCTTGGTTGCTTTGGCTTTGGCTTAATGCTTATGAAGACGTCTAATTGCTCCATTAGTTGTGTTATAAACTGTGGTTCTACTTCAATTTCTTCCTTCATATCAAACATCAGCACAAGAGGAAGGCAACCCTGAGAAGACAAGTGCAAAAATTCACACAACACGTATCTTTGCCCCACAGAAATGTTGTCAATAAATTTAAGTATATAGATTATATACCTGTATATCCTAATATAAAAAGTATGCTTGGAGCACCCTGCAAAATGCTGTTGGGGCCTATGTGGCAGGGAGAACAAACATACCAGAAACAGATACATTCGCAGTCTGAAGCCAGTGTAAATTGGGAGGTACAGACCCAAGTAACATCCTTTGATAATGAGTAAATGAACAAAACTAAGTTTAAATGTCTTCTGTAATTAAATCTAGCACAACATGCATCATTACACACAAAGCTAACAAAAATTGTCTATTTTTAGTGATATTTTAGATTTTAGTGCCTTTGGTTTAGCAAGATAGGATAATCCAAAGGGTTGGGATGATAGGGAGACACAAAAGATTTTTGTTATTGACGTTTTTAAAAATCTCCCAGACACTCAGAAAAGTATTTTAAAATCACCTTACGTTCTTTCTTCCCTTTACAGTTTGCCCTAATCACTAGGGCTTTACCTTTACATTGAGTACATTCCTTCAAGCAGCACATTTAAGATTAGAATCAGTTAGACATGCAATACTTGTCAGAAATGAGGGATATTTTCAATTTCTACATCAAAGAACTCATGATCTTCTTGAACTTATTTACTAGTTAATATTTATATCGAGATAGATGTTAGTAATTCTTACAGATGATGTCAGTACATTGTATGTGTGGTATTAGAGTGCCTGGAATTTATGCATTGCATTATGTTTTCTCTTGATAGTCAAAACAGCCTTAGAGAGCCTTTTATTCTCCTCTCTAGTCAAATCACTTGCTCAACTCAGCAATTCTACTGTCTGGCTGTGAAACCACCAGAACTGTTATTTTGACTGAGTCAAAACAGCTGGACGGAGCCACATGACCATGGCTAGAATGCTGCTAAGTCACTTTGTGGGTAACTTCTCNAAAAAAAAAAAAAAAAAAAAAAAAAAGAAAAATTCTACTGACCTATGCCAAAGATGGACTGAAATTTGCTTCAGAGTTCCTTGGAAAAGATTGCAGCTATCTATCCCAACATAGTTATTAGCATAGCTGGCACACTTAAGTGTTTTTATCTGAGGCTGGAAAGTATTGTTTTTACTAAGTTAAAAAATGGAGGTGAGTTTTCCCTGGATAGTTGTTTCTTACCTCAGCTTTTCAATTTTTTAAATGTAATTTTTATAATGTATATTTTAATGTATATTTTTATAGTGTAATATTTATGCGTTTTATGAGTATTATCACAATAATTATGAGTTTCCTAAAGTGTTTTTTTCATGCTTGCATAGATTCTTGTTTGTATATCCTACTCCATCCGCCCACATAAGAACACCGACCAAAGCTCACCAAGAAAAGCAGATACAACATATTTCTTAAAATTTACAGATAATAATATCCTAAAATGTAATCACCATGGAAGTAGCTGTATAAAAAGAAAGGCATCACATTTCTGCTTATCACTATGCAGCAAGGCAGCGTGGCCTAGCAGAGACCTGGACTTTGAGAACTTTGTGATATCATGTTTTATGCTGATAACAGCTTTGAGTAAAAATTGAGTCTAATCCTCCCACGTATTGTTCATAAATGAGTACATAAGAAAACAAACAAAAAACTACAAGCATTAGCACTGCCACAATGCCTAAAGGCTCCTGTTATGTTTAAAAATCTATGTAACAAAAACCTGCATGAGTAATAAAAACATGCTTTGACAGAGCTATTTTGTTTAATAAGAGGGCAACAATACTGATGCTATAGTAAGAGGAGGAACACAAACCACAGGGGAACACATAAATGTCTTCAGGGGTTCCCCTGTTTCCTTGAAACCTCACCTACTTAGGAAGCAACAAATTCCTGACGCTTCTCCCACAAACAGCTTATCTAACAAATAAGGAGAATGGCAGCTGGCCAAAGGAAAAAGAATATGAGTGTTTTTCACAAATACCCGTCCTTTCCCAAAATAACTCTCTTTTTTTTCAATCAGACTTCCCTGAAAATATTTACCATGAGATATTGTCTGGCAAGACAGACGGACTCAATTGTGCCCTGGAGGTAGACAGTGGATTTCTTCTGTGGATTACTAGGGTCAGGGAAGTGGATCTGAGCACCAGTCCTCTGCATGATATGTTTGATGTTACTGCCGTTTCGGCCCATCATAAAGAGATGATGCTGTGCTGCAATGTCCAGCTGTGTGCTCACAGGGATCGCAGAGGCCAAACTCCCAGCTAGGTGCTCTAAAAGCATGGCTGTCCCCTCCTGCAAAGGCAGAAAACAGCGTTAGAAAAGACGCAGCGAAACAGAGCTCATCGTGCCTTCGCATCCATGCATTTGGTCATCATTCATTTCACATCTGATATCAAGAAAATTGTTTTGTTTAAAAATGCCTAATTTGCAATAGGGCAAGAGGTAGATTGAACTTCACCTACTGTCCTCACTTTATGAATAAATGGAGTATGTAATTGCCATCATGAGAGGCAGTAAGATGACATCTAATTGTTTGGTCCTCATGGAATTTCTGAGCTTGCACAGAATGCTAAAAAAGTCTGATTTATTGGGATAGATATACACTGCAGGATTGCAAAATCTGTACTTCAGGTATGAAGTAAGACATTCTTAGTGGCTTGATATATACCCAACTAAGACCATATCTTTTCCTCTTGAATTATCAGCTGTTAACAATGAAGATTAATAAATAGGTTTATGGCTGTTCCTTTACTTGAAAGTCAAATTAGATCTTACAATCTTGGTTTTGCAAAAGTAGTTTCACTAATTGTTACAACAAGTTTCACATTCATATATATTTTACTGAATGTTTTGAGATCACTGAAATGTGCAGAACACCAGGGTAAGTTTCTTCACCTAAAGTGTTCTTTTTTGTGTTGTTGTTGTTTTTATTTTTTTTCTTTTTCTTTAAAAAAAATTAGTATTTTCAGGTGTTAAAAGCAATTACGCAATAATAACTTCTACCGTTGAAGCTGGATAACAGTAATATAGTACTTAAGTATCTAATCTATGATGATATTTAGGATATGTAGAAGCCTGCTTGAGAAGATTCATTACCTTCACAGCACTAGTGTTATTTTGTGACCCTCTGACAATGACTGTAGCACCATACATTCGAGAGCGTTGTTTAAACGAAACAGATATATTATATGTCTGAGATATATGCTGAATTGTGGGAGAATTAGGATCTGGGATTGGTTGCAGAATTCCAGCAATAGGCAATTCAAACATAAGTACCAATGGAAGCAGCTCCTAGAACAAGATTGAAAAGTAAACATTAAAAAGCCAAATAATATTTGCTAAAAGTTACCACAGTTTTATTACTGATTAATTGTTCAGTGATGATCAAATTGAGATATTTATTTATTGAAAAATAGTGTAATAACTTGAGTTGCAAAAAGGCACTGAATTTTCCCTGGGACACCAGAGAAGTTTGTTTGTACCAAGATACCATGATCATTTGCAATTAGGTAGCAACAATAAAGTCAGGTTGTGTCTTCATATTTTTCCATGCAGATCTAAAACCAGAGGTTGACATTTGTAAACGTTCTCAGATAATTCCTTCCACTGTCGATAAACTGAAGCTTTGACATCTGCTACAAATCTATATAATATATATATATATTTTTTTGCCAGACCCATGTTGTGTGAATGACATCCTTGACTATGACCATGGTGAAAAGATTTTCAGAATTTATTTATTTATTATTAATTACTAATTATACCAAAACACATATACAAATCAAAACTAAACTAAAAGCTGCAGATTGGAGAGTATAAATGAATGGGGTACTTCATATCTTGTAGATTCCATGTTTGAGATTCATCTAGGGCTAGTTAGAGATCTGGCCAAAAAGCGCATTACTGTTTTTATAATTTCCTTTGCATTCTACTAATATGGAAACTCACATTTTTTCATTTGTTCACATTGGTATTTCTCATCTCAAAAAGGTTTACAACCCTAAAATTCTCTAAACTAGATTGCAAAAATAGTCTGTTACCCGTATTCTAACTCTTGCAGACTCCACTCCAGCTGGCTGTCCTGCAATAGACACCTGAAAGAGTAAGAACACATGAAATATAGCAACAAATTTTCAAATAAAGCATTTTGAAATTTATTCAAGTATCCCGGCTTCCATAGAAAAATACAAAATCCACAAAAATCTACATTTGCTATAAAAGTGGTGTTATCTTTAGCATTTGCTAGAGAGCAGCCAAAAATTAATCCATTAAATAACATACCTTAGAATTTTCTAATACCTCAAGCTATCAATACAACTGTTTGGATCAAATAATCAGGTTATTACTAACCTGATTACTATCAGGTTAGTAATAGGTTATTATTATTAACCTAACTATTACTATCAACACATACGTGTTTTCTTGAGTGCTCTGAAGTTACTGCTGTTTGTTGCACAGCCACATGAAGCAAGAGGGCTGTAAGTACAGTGATAAAATTAAGTAAGTGCAGTGATAAAATTAAGCACCTCACTAACACCGGCATCGCAGTAGGCAGAAGGCTTGCAGCTCAGGCTCCATGACTTATTCTAATAACAGTAAATTGCTGGAACAGGATGTTTGTTTGTGTTGGTTCCCCACTAACTTTCATTTTCAAAGAGTTATACCGTAAGCCAAAAGCACCAAAAATGTATTATCACTTAAGCATAAGCCAGATGCTGAAGAGATATTAAAAAAAGCCTACTATCATAATGTTCAGACTCCTCTCCCAAATTCTATTTCAATGAACTTTAATTCACTATTTCCCAAACTGTAAAAATCAACAGAAATAGGAGCAATTCATATTCTCAGGCATTAACAGCATAAATTCATTAAAATATTAAATACTACTTACTTGGTTGCTTTTTTCTGCTTGATTATTCCTATTTGAGTCTGGAAAATGGATATGGCATCCTGTTTCCTCCATCACTTTTTTAATATTATTGCCACCTTTACCTATCACATGAGAATGTTCTGTATGTGAAACATCCATCTTCAAGGTCACTCGATTGCTCTGGAAATAAGCACCTTGGATGAGATTCCTTCACAATGGTATCTTATTGTATTTTATATTAGTGTAACTTGGAGTTATATTTAAAAAGGTATTTCCAAATACACAAGTAAGTGCGTGTATTTTTTTAATGTAGATCAGTCAGTTGTTTTATATATATATAACAAAATGTATATAAAATATATAAAGACATATTTTTTCCTCTTCTCCAAATGAGGAAGTGAACATTGAAATAAATACCTTAAGGGCCTAAAGTTACATCTCCACAATCACGGAAAGCTTTTAAAACTAGGTCTAGATTCTACCGCCCGCCATGATTTCAGTGTCCTTTGCAATTCATTCAGTTGTCACAGGCCTGGGTTGTTTCAAATGCAAACTCAAACCTCTTTCTAATTTGAGAGGATCATATGATGAAAATTTTGGCAAAAAAATGTTAGAGGACGTCAACATACGTATCTACTACTTGCAGAAAATTCTTAATTGAGATTTTTCAATAAATAACAAATGAACAACAAGCTATTTGTGCTTTTAGTCTCAGGGTTTGGAACATTATTTATATAATAATGTAAATACTATGATAGGTCAGGTAAGAAAAACATGTTAATCAAGTATTTTCTTGTACATATATCAATATTCACAATGAATGTTTTGGACACTTGGCTCCAGAACATCTAAAAGCCTTCTATTTCAAAGAGCCCATTTAAACACACACACGTGTGCACACAATGCAGCATCACAGTACCAGATTTTAAATGAGTTTTTCTTACTTTTGTGTCCAAGACAGACATGATTTTTTCTTTAGCTTCTCTAACATTTTCCTTTTTTCCAGAGACTTTAATATGGGGATCTATGAAAGAAATAAAAACTTGTGAAATAATAATAAATATACATATATATAAAGCATCTACCAGAAATTCCCAAAGCCATTTCAGAACTGTTTGTATTCATTATTTACAGTTTATTGGCCAGTTGCAGCACCAAGGGGGACCCGTAGAATTTAAACAAAATAGCAGAACTTTAATTATGAAGGTTTTCATTAATAAAATTAATTAAATATAATAAACAATTTAAAAACACTGCCTGCAATATACATTTGATATTTGAATTTTTATTGATTTTAATATCGATACGCAGCTAAGCCATCATGTCTTCTCAGATAAAATATTAACATACGGCAAGAAACTTTTAACAACTTTCCAACTCGGACAACCTGTAAAAACCTCATCAGAACTTCATTATTTAATTGGCTTCCATAACTATCCTCTGCAGTATTAATCAGCAATAAAGAAAATGGAACTTCCCATGGAAGTTTTCTAGTTGAACTCATCAAACCTCATCTCAATGGCCCTGTTGTGCCGCAATGCGCCTGCCTGGCGCCTCAGGGAACAGCTCCAGGATTTCCAAGGGAGCTTCGGAGCCCGGGGAGCACCACCAGCTGCTGGTGCTTTGGGCCAAGCACATCTAACACATTCGGTCCCCAACGCACTTTGGTTGGCATCAGAATTTTAAGCACCTTAGCCCTTAAGTCATAAAATGCTGTGTTATTTGGTTGGTTAGAAACACTCAATTAGAAACAGTGTCCACAAAATGTAAACTGACTTTAGGACTAAATCAAGTATCAATTGCACAAAATAAGTAAAAAGAAAACACTGGAGATTAGACAGCTTTGCAGCACCACCTGGCGTCCAGAAACAAAGTACGATGCAAAACTTCCCAAATCTTAGCAATAATTTCCAACAACGCTCCCTGACCACCCAAATTTCTAGGCATTAGGGACATTTGGGGACATTAGGGACAAATCTGCAGCTGATGCTTCCCACAACAGGACAGACAGGACAAATTCTGCTTTCAAAAAAAAATTAAATCCTCTAGCTCTTACATGCTAACATAATCTAATTCATTATGCTAAACAGACAAGTACAGTTTTACAGTTTAGAGTATGTAAAAACATACATTTTCAATGGCAGGAAAAAACAGCTGTAAAAGTACATCTGACTTCGCCACCATCTCAATGATTGTAATCACTTCACTATTAAAGAACCGTCAAGCAACACAACTGTAATTTGTAAGTCTGTAGTAGGCAATTGAAAATCACTACTTTGTAAGTCATGTCTGGAGATCCTTGCTTTCCAACAATACAAGAAAAAAAAACAGTTGTCGTAACCACTATAAAAACCAGTTTTTAACACATGCCGGAGGAACATAGGATTCACTGCCAAGTTTCGTGAAAATTAAGAACTATGCGTTTTGAGTTCTGAGAAACAGATATATTTCATTTTTCTAAAATGGAAAAAAAATTAGTCACAAAAATGTGGTATGTGCACAGAATCTACAGAAGCTCTGCGAATTTGCTGCTTCAGTCTTTTCACAATGAAGTTTAAAAAAAAATAAGTCTTAAGGGCAAATTTTTCTTTTCTGTTTTAAGCTGACAGTAAGCCATGTGGTTCTAATGTGTCTAAGCTGGGAATGATATTTGAAGTGGATGTCGCAGGCACAAGTTCCCAGAATCAGTCTAGCACTGTGTGTGCCTCAAATGCCCTTTGGAGGCGGCTAGGGAAAAATAACAGGGACAATGAAAGCCACTTTTGGCATCTTCGTCGTCTCTCCACTGCCACTCGGGTTTATCATTTTCACTTTTTTTTATATATACTTAGTATGAAATCTTCCCCACTGAAGAAAAAAACCAAAACAAAAAAAAGAGGGGAAAAAAGGCACCCTGGCACCAGTGGCAATTATTCTGAAGAATGCTACGAAATCTTCCAGAGACAGTCACGAGTTCTCCCGCCTACTTGACTCAATAACGCCATGGCTGGTAACGAATATGAAGCAGCAGCTAGTTTTTAAGTTAACAGAATTCTTCCTTTGAGACTCATTCACTTTTTCAAGGAAATACAATTTAGACATCCAAATCTCAATTTTCTGAGGAGAAGAAGAAAAATCCTTGCAACAGATAGATTTTGAATTCTTTGAATTGCTTCTGCAAGAGTTAGAAGAACACTGGAATTACATACAATTTCAAACCAAACAAAGATACTGTAGTAGCACTGAATTGATGTACACAGAATGAATGACTTTGAGGAACTGCCTAAAAATTCAAAAGGGTAATTAAATCATGAAGTCTCATTTTCCATGTGTTACAGATCATTGACCTTCTTGCATATGCTTTACTACAGAACCAACCAACTCTGTTTGCATTTCATTTCCACTGCAAAGCAGCAAACCCCTAGTAGTCTGCTCCAATGGTTCACTAGTTTGCCTTGCAATTTTGCGCCTGATTTCTGAATTATTATTTTAACTCATCCTGCCCAATGCAGCCTGGGCGCAGTCCTCTTCAACCCCATTCACATCAGCTACATTTGACCCTAGACGATGCTCTACGAAAGCTGTCACTAACATGAGAATCTCGCCAGGAAGATGAAGCTGAAGGTCACCAGGACTATCCTACGGGAAGGTCTGGAACTGGACAGTGCCTCTCTCCAGACAGGGCCATCACCAAGAGGGACAACACAAGCACGTGAGGTTTTTGTGCATCTGTACAAGGCAGTAATTAAAACACTCCGTTGACTTAGGCTTTCTAAATATTTTTGAAGCTGTTGCCACGAGCAAGGAGCCAAATACCTAGAAATCTGTGTTCCAAACAATATATTACTTCTTGGCACCACAAGCAGAGGGTTGTTACACAAATGCATGTGGCAAGTGACGTCTGTTTGCTGTTGTAGCTGTTGTACTTGCATTAGACTGAGCAGAATATAAAACTCTTCTCTGCCACCTGTGGTCTAGCAGAAACTATTTACTCCATAGTTTTCAGTTCAATGCTTAAAAACACAAATTTCTATTTTTGCTTTACTGAGGCAAAAATCTTCCTTTGTCGGGAGGCCGGGACCGCAGCCTGGTTGTATTTGCCCAGACGATGCCAGATCACATGGCTGATGTCAGGCCACAACTTGACCTCGAGAAACACTGCCTTCGGGATCGAGTCTCACTCAAAACTGAGAAAAGATCTGCATCCTATCAGCATATGTGGTTCACATACCTTAAAAACTAATTCAGCATCAGAAACAGGAAAACATGTGGCCTTATAAGAAGCAACATTAGTGTTCCCCAAAATGGGACAAATTTCACTGTTCATTAATCTGTTCTGTAATCAGTTTACATGGGTAGCATCTTCTTTTCTGAGATTAGAAAAAATTTAATAATTTAAGATTTTTTTCGTTCTGAAGAATGTATGTTTCTTACATAAAACAGAAAATTGAAGTTGCACAAAAGAAATTGCAGGAAATTTTCCCCACTATTCTTCGTTCTGCCAGATTCCCGCCTTGAAGTGGCCTTCTATTGCTCCTGTCCTCAAATTCCTCGCTCCACACTTTGGCAGAGTTTCCACCTTCTCTGTCTGTGCCCAGTTACACCCGCAAGCCTCCCGCTTCTCGGCTACTATTGTGTGCAGCACTGCAGTAAACAAAACAAAATTCCTCCAAGCAAAAACATACTTGTGCCAG
Source organism: Crypturellus undulatus (assembly GCA_013389825.1). Taxonomy (NCBI): domain Eukaryota; kingdom Metazoa; phylum Chordata; class Aves; order Tinamiformes; family Tinamidae; genus Crypturellus; species Crypturellus undulatus. The sequence goes on along the minus strand of VWPW01001968.1, from coordinate 2,545,645 downwards.
TGCAAATGCACTTAGGCTGTGGCTTTCGCCAGGGAAGAACTATTTCAATAATTGAATATTTCACTGTGTAAGCTTCTATTGCAAATTATCCATTACATTTGGCGAGCAAGTTTTTCAGACCACAGCTGCGCTTCTAGCTTGTTTACAGGAGGGACGGACCTTAAGTTACAGAAAACGTTGTTATCCTAAAAATAGCTGGGCAGCTGGGCAAGGCGAGGGCAGACGACAGTCCTTCTTGATGACGACCTGATTAGGATGAGAATGGTCCATGGGCATTGCTGAACCTGAGCCATTCAAATTAAAAACAAAGCCAAAGAAGACAAGAGACACTTGGCATTTTTAAGTTTTGAAAAATACCTGCCCAAAAAGTGTTAGCAAAAAAAATCAAAGCTATATTGAAAGTGGGAATGAAAAGAGAAAAAGTCAGAAGAACACAGAATATATTGATGTCTTCTCAACTAAAGCATACATTTATACCACAAAAAGATGAAAAACAGCTTTATAAAAAAGTTAATGAAGTAGGGGTATTTAGTAACTTTAATAAAAGTCTACCAGTTTTTTAAATCAAGTAGGCAATACCTGCATACGCAGCTGTTCCAGTGGATACTCACTGCCCAGACCACATTGATTGGAATCAATAGGTAAGACTGATTAGAAATAAGCCCAGTCTTCCTATGCAGCAAGCAGCATTAAAGCTAAATGTGTGCAACAAACCCTTATGTTACAGAGCTTACACAAACCAGCTCAGGAGAGTGTGAAAGAAAACTTGCCATTTGGGCACATTTTGGTATTGATTTATTCTATATCTCTAAGAGACTTCTTGCCCTTCTTTTCAATACAATCCAAAACTTTACCTTGCAGCATCTAGACCACAGAAGAAAAAACCCTGGGTACATATAAAGGCAGAATACAGTAGGAGGCAGGCCTACATATCCTCACACAAGGTAGTCAGTGCTATTAGCTTTATTTATTTAAAGTTTCTTTGGATTTTTTCTCCCCTCACCAAATTAGAATATAAAAATAAACTCCATAATCATTTGGTAAAAAAATTTCCTCAGGTGCCTGAGGTAACCCAGTCTATCATGATGGACACTATGCAACTCATTGGACACAATTGTTGGAATTACATAAAGTGCAATACTGTCATATTTGAACTAGATTTACACTAGCTAATTTGGGCATCAAAAACCTACCCATAGCAGCACAAAACTCAACAGGGGCTGCAAACAGCAGCCTCTTTGGAGCTGCTGGCAGGACCCAAGGAGATCTATTTCTTGTGCATGATCAGCTCATCATGAAGGGACCTTCTACATGTGCATGTGCACCTCCAAAGCCTATTTGATTCTCTGAACTTTTTGCTGTTTAGTCTGCCTTCTTGCTAGCATCTCTCTACAAAACACCCTTAGAAAAAACACTGTTCTACTCAGAATACGAGAAAGCAGCTGAAGAGTAAATAACTTTGCAGTTTCTGCCACAGTTTCAGAGGCTGCAGCATGCATCCTTTTGCTCTTAAAATTTAAAATTTTAATGGGCTCCTTTAAATAAACATTTAACATATTCTCATAAATGAAAGAGTGCACCATTTCAACCAAAATACATTAGCAAAACTCACATTAGGAAAATTCCCAACAGCCTTGAAAGAGCACGTCAAAATGCTGGAAATCAGATACATTTCAGAATGCCTACAATTATCCAAAACATTTCCAGACATATAAGATAAGCTTAAAGAAAATAGATTACCTGCACAATTTATTATTATTGGAGAAATAAGTTATTGATGACTGGATTTCAGATCCAGTGACAGAGGAAATGAAGTTGAAAAGACTTCTCAGAGCACAAGCATAGGAGAAGGACAAGAAATAAGTACAGAACAGCTGGCAATTGGAACAGAAAGGTGGTCAGATTTGAAGGGAGAAGAGGAAGGCCAAGGTGGAGAAGAAAACCTGAAAAGGAGAAACAAGAATGAATTAATTATAATCACAGGGAGAGTTTTATTTCAGTTACACAATTTTAGAGTCTCAAACAATTTTCTTTTCAAGTTACTTATTTTTGATTTCTGAGTAATACCATTACAGTCAATAAAAGCCACATACTGCGCTGCCATACTCCTCGGGTAGTCTTCAGCCCAAGAACCCAGCAGCCCAGGCAAGGCAGCAGCCTCTGTTCCTGTTGTACCTCTCAAAGCACAAATGCAGAGCCCCAGCGCTTCAGAAAGAAAATGTGAAACAAAGGGAGAAAAAATATATTCTACTAACAACGAGTAAAATTGATAGACAACTTGGCTTTGAGGCAAGATTCCTATGACAAATAGCAGCACTGTATCTTCATGCATACGGAATCAAGTTCAAGTTTAAATTTCAGCACACAAGCCTGGAGATCTTTTTAGCTTTTCACACACATATCTACCAAAAAAGTCACTTCAACTGTGCTTTGCTAAATAAAAGGGGTAAACTGCACATCTGATTCACGAGCCTAAACATATGCCAAGTTTCTTTCCAAATTCTCCCACAACCAAATCCAGCTACATCTACTTTGCATCATTATGTTTCCCCAATACCACTGTGCCTTCTAATATCTTATTACTACCATGTCTTTTTTTTTTTTTTTTAAATACAGTCATTGGAATAAATGATTAGTATTTATCTCATGACTGGGCAGGAAGACAAAGCTGATCTTTCAACGAAGAGCACTGAATACACCTGAGGGAACAGATCAGCCAAAACTGCTGCTTTGAGAAGCTATATGAACTAAAATGCTTCAGAAAGATGGCAACAGCTGGTTCTGGATGAACATCAGATACTTCATGATTAAAACCAAAGACATCTAAACATACTATTTTTGGCTACAATTAGAAATACTCTGGCACCATCTGTGTTCTACTATCACGCTTCTATTGAGCAAAAAAAAAATTCCCAGAAGTTTCACTTTACTACGAAATCAATTTAATTTTTTTTAATTGCAACTGCATTCCCTGTGAATACAGAGTGTTTGGTTTTAAGACAGCAATACAAAGTCCAATAAAGAAACATCTGGATAATCTTCGTTAGAGATAACCAAATAACAACAGCTACAAAAAGTCCATAAGAGCGACTCCCATTTCACATCACTACCAGGCATAGGCAGGTCATCTACAGCCCTGTTGCAAAACCTGTGTTTTTCCAAGCTTGGTATTGCTATTGGCCATGTTTTTAAAAAGTGGAGTAATAAGCATAAATATATATATACACACACAAAATAAAGATATATTTCTGAACTAAGACCTGAACATATCCTCCTAAGTCATGGTCTTCTAGAACACCTTTTAGTATAAAAATTCCTTTGTTTTGCACCTTCTTAAAGGGAAGAATCCCAGAGAACCCCTGAATTACTTTACCATGACATTAGAAAGATTACTTCTTCTGATTGATAAAAAGACAGTATTTTCCTCCACCTCCCTTCCAAGCCCACGTATGATATACAGTCTATAAAGCTTCAGTCATTTAGTGGCAGGTATTTAGGACCTTCAGGAGTCTTTTACAGTGGGAAATTTTGGACATTCTGAAGAGCACTGAGCTGCTTGACAGCTTCTGCTCTTCTATCTTTGGAGTAGTTTATAGTAAGTGATCAATGTACTGGACACACAGTTTCTACGTAATGAAAAGCTGTTTGTACTGCACATAAAGTGCATATTAAGTGTTGATTTTTAGGCTAACAAACCCTGAGCTGTCAGATTAGCTTCCTCTGCATCTCTTCCATCTGTCTGTCTGTACCATTCCAGCAGCAGCGGAGCTCACGTCTGGAAATTAATTGTGTGCTGAGCATCAGCAATGCAAACTCCAGCTAAATCCTTCCAATACATTGCTTTTTTGTGTGCCTGAAAATAGAACTGAAATAGAAGAACAGAGATCACACAATAGGAGACTCAGTCTCTAGTTCATACAGACACAGTATGGAGCAGAAAGCAAGATAAGGCAATGGTTAGATGTGCCTAAATTCTAAGAAAAAGTGTATCACCTAATCCCAGTTCTAGTCTACAAAGACTAACAGATCTTGATTTCCAAGCAATTTAGTTATGACAATACAGTTCTGTCTACATTTTTGGGCCTACGGTTTTAGTTTTACACAAATACTGCCAAGCACTCTCAGTGGGTGCTGAGCCTCTTGCTATTTTCCTTCATAATACATAATTCATAGTTTCCTTCATAATTCAGTGTGTATATTTTGGCTTTCCTGCATCCACCCAAGTATAAAAAGAGGCTCTTTTCAAAAGATAAAGCAAGCTCTGGTCAAAAACAGAAGAGCTTACATCTTTGTTCTCACTCTTAAAGAAATAATCACAGTTCAACCACATTTTCTGTAAATTTACATAAAGTTCTTGGGCTTCTTGTTCTGTCTTACCCACCTGCTGGCTTCTCTGCTACTTTTTTAGCATTTGTCTCCTTAAATCATCCGTATTCGCGACCATAAGCGCCTTGCATCTTTCCCAATGCCCATACAAACTAATGATATGTCTTTGTGCAGAACCAGGACTAGGTACAAGGTACACAAGGAAGAATCAGCAGTCTAATGAAATAAAATAAACCGATCGGGCAAATTTTGGCTTTCTTCAGAAGCTCTCACTTGCCACCTTCACTGTACACAAAGGGAAAGAGGGTTAATTGATCTGGCTGGTTTCTGAAGTGGTGGCAATCCAGAGACTCGTATAAATAACTCCAGTAAATGAGCTGCTTGCTGCCAGCTGCTGGCACAAGCGATCCTGCGGATCTGTGCGTGTCTAAGTGCCCAGATAGAGGAGAAGCAGCATGAGCTGCCGAGGCCAAGTTTTTAAAGGCCTGGGACAGTCTCTTCTGTTCTTTTTTTTTATTGCAAAACAGGGAGGAGTCATCTATGCTTGGGTCAGCTCCTCTAGAAACAAAAGAAATAAGTGAACTTGTGACCTAAACACAACTGTTCTTTAATTTTTAAAACACACAATTACAGGGTTCGGGGATTTTTCTTCAAAATATGAGAAACTGTGTGCACTGACAGTTTCTCATTTACAGAGAAAGTTAATAAGAAACAGATGTAGCTCATGCTACAGACTGCAATACATGCTGTAATTAATCTGGCATTCCAAATAATAAACACAATGTCACCACGAGACTCGCTCTAAATCTTAAAGTCAATTATGTATTGATAGCCTTAGCAACTCATTAAGGAAAATATTTACCATTTACAGAGCTGTGTTAAGATAGGCAATAGTTAAAATATTGGGCAACAGTTAGTTCGTAGGTCAGCTGGAAACCTCTGCAGCAGGAGAGGTTCACACCGAGTCCTTAAGGCAAATACTTAGGACTACCAAGATTCATTCACCTCTACTTATTTGCAAGGCAAACATCAAAGCCAGAAAAGGAGAATTTCTCCACCTTTATGTGTCAGCCTGAGAAGAGCAACCACTTACAAGACAGTGATGAGACTCTGAATTTCGCTGAAACAAGCAGATACAAATAATCTCAATAAATTATGACTAGAAAATGATGCCTTCAACAAGCCTTGGGACTTGAGGTAGAGAATATAACCCCTTTAAAAAAGGGTGGCAGTGGTGGAGTGGCTCCATTTTGAGATACTGAGAAACTAAAGGATAAATCAGCTTGTTTCGAGCTCTATATTCACAGTTTAAAGTAAAAATCTTCCCACACTGCTTTGCCATAAAATGCTTTTCTGTAGCAGAAAAATGATTCAATCTCCTTTCCAGTATCTCCTACATGTTTGTCATGTCCCTCCAATTGGAACGAGGGAAATGCACAAGGCAGCAGCTGTGGAGAAACAATGTAAAACAGCTGAAAACTGTCCCCTCGCTATAGCCGTCTAAATATTTGTGGGAAAAGACAAATTTTCCATTAAGTGTAGAAAACCCACAATAAGTCCAAACTCTATCTCACTAGTGTACTTGAAAAATAGAACAGAAAACAGCGGTTATTCAACCAACAATAAGTTTATGCCCTATCTGAAGGCTGATCTTGCTCTAGGAAAATCCAAACAGTACTAAACAGGGTTCATGTGAATGCTTGTGCTGTTTACTGCTCCTCCCGAGCGTGGAGGCGCAGGCAAACCCGACCTGCCAGCACAGGGCTCGCAGAGCCCAAACTGAGGAAACCGCGAGAGCAGCCCTGGGGTGCGAGCGGCCGGCGTCACCACACGCGGTGCTTGGGGTCTGCGAAGGCTCTGCCCTCCGCTCGTAACAACAGCGGGGGCAGTAGCATATCCACCACTCGCTTATAACTACCCAAGCCAACAGCAAATGGTGGTTGTGACACTGAAAGAATACAACTAAATACTTGTTGATGTGAAAGCAAGAGGCACAGCAAAAAAAATACCTGCCAAAATACTCTGAAGAGTCTTGACCTGCAGGAAACAATCTGCCACCTATTCCCACCCCAGCTCTGTGGTCACTCTCTATATCCCCTTTTTCCCTGCCCACAGATAGGAACAAAACACCAAAACACATGCAGATATGGACTTAGGAATCAAACTTGAGGCACTTGACTAAGTTACCACTTTAGCAGACCTTGATTTTCAAGCACAGCTGAAGGCAGTAATGACTGTTTCAAGTCTCACTAAAACAGCAATACAGAAAGAAGCAAAAACTATGCAGAAACTCTAGCGCTATGGTTTACTCAGAAAGAAAAGGGATTAATTGCCAAAAGGCTTCTTGCTTCTTGATGACTTCCTCCTTTGGGCTGATGTCCTATTTACAGTGCTAAATAGATTTTTTTTAATATGACTCAGCTGATCAAAAGCACAACCTTAAGTAGAAACAGGGTGAGCAGCACAGGGAAAATATTCTTTTTGTCATAAGCTATCAATTTTAATGACTCTGTTAGCTGTTTTTCCTGCATTTTAGCCAAGACTTCATGCTATAAGTAGCCTTCTCTACAACTTTTTGTTTTCTTTTAAATTCTTCACTTAGCAATGAATCCTCTTCTTTCAGGAGACCAAATTTGGTTTCTTTCCTAGTGCACACCTGTGCTTTCACTGTTACATGTATTTTACCTATACTGCCTTTTGCAGCTTCCCTCAACAAGTACCTAAACTACGATCAACTTTAGAAGAGGTCTCAGAAGTGAGCTATTCCAGTGTCATTTAAGCCACCTTTGGGGCAAGCTCTACTAATCTGTAGTACATAATTACATAATTCAAATCCTTATCTTCTAGTATTGAAACCTGATCCTTCTTCCCTAACAGGGCACGCTGAGTTACCACGAGAGATTTCTTTCAATCTTTTGAATTTCAGTGTTGTTTACTGTCAACTTACAGCATCTGTAAATTTTACAGAATTTCAAATATTCTATTTGATCAATTAATGATCAATAAAACACTGAGAAATACGGGGCAGGGTGTCAGAGTATGTGACAGAAGAAAAGATGCATCTTTCTAAGGAGGGGAAGTCACCCGACCTCCTTGGTTTTCAGCAAACATCCTAGAAGCAGAGAAGAAAACAACAGATACTTAACCCAAACAGTGCTTTCTCAAAAAGATAAAGTTCATTTCATAAAGTTTGGATCTCTTTAAAGTGACCAAAAGTATATTTATGAGCAAGTCGGTTCATGTTTATAATTCCCCAAGTGACAGTACCCACAGGCAGAAAAGCTAGTATCAACAGCATTCTTACGTTTTCATTGCAGAGCATTAAAATAGAAAAAAAATATAAACATAAAAATCTAATTTGTATATGTCCACAGGTAGAGTTCAGTGTCATTCTACAGAAATATTGCTAAAATCTTGAAGAAAAACAGCTGGCATTGCAGTATTTTAAGCAAATTCCACAAAATAGCTTGCATTTTCTTAAAGACCAATATTTTCTCAGCTTACTTTATCAGCTATTATTCTCCACAACTGTTGCAAAACCAGACAGTTTATATTATTTGACATCACACTGGACACCAGTCTAAAACTAGCTGACAGTTGCACTCGAATTTAAACCTTTTTATTGCTGTTTTGTTTCACTTGCACACAATTCTGTTCTCTAATTTTTACCAGAAAGTGCCAATATCCTCAGTTCCCACAGCCTAGAAATTAATGCTTTATTTGCAGTGTTTTAAATCCTACATGTGCTTTGATACAAGACAAGACATCTGTTAAACCCTTAACAAACTGAAGCTGTACCCATCTAAACTGCAGCTTTATGGAATGCATAGATTAGATGAGAGAATAGGGACAAGTTAGAGCTTTAATCACAGCCTAATGGCTGCAGCTCTGTGTCTATACTGGGGTTTACCAGCTTTTCTACAAGATAGTTTCTACTTCAACACTTCAATGTTGTGTGTAATTTCATTTCTAAACCCAGAACATGCTACAGCATTCAATGCCAAACACCTATGGACACTGTCCTGTGAAGCTCTGCTTCATTTCGTGGCATTTTCACCAGTTCTTTCCCCTATATATTCCTCCTCCTACTTCCCCACTTGTTTTCCTATTCTTTCTATACTACTCGCATCATCCAGCTTTTATTCTTCTGCTCCTCCAGAAGCTTTAGTGCTCCCTCTTAACTCTGTTTCTGCAATTCATTTGCTTAATTATATGGTTTTTGCTGTTCTTTGCTCCCCAGCTCCTTTCAGTGTCTGTCTCCCTCCATTTCTTCTTATCCTTCCCCAACTCTTCCCTTTCCTGGAATTTTCCTCCTTTCAAGAAGGGATCTTTAGCCTTTTCCCTCCACATGACAGGGAGTGTATTTTGCCAGCAGTCCTCAGTGACTAGAGCTTTGGCTGATTCACATGGCCACGCGGTGTCAATCTCACTAGAACAGCTCCACCAGCTTCAACTGCAGCCACACGAGCAAAAGTAGAAGCTACCAGAGTTGAAAACTACCAGTTTACATAAAAAAAACAAATGGTATCTTTGTCACCAAAAACCTGAAAAGGGAAAACATACATATATNTATATATATATATATATTCAAAAACACTACTTTACAGGAAAGGTTATTCTTGCCAAATAATCAAAGAATATGACTAGCAGTTTATGCAAGGTTAAGTTGATACAGATGAAAACCTCAAAATTCTGAAAACCATTCTATATTATTTTTCAGATATTCCCCACTACTACTTACCTAAGAAAAATCATATGATTCAAATTAGATTTTCCTCAGGAAGTCATTAAAGAGACTATCAATGATGTTCTTGTATGTTTGCACTTGGTCCTTCACACAGATCAAGTCTATATTAAAATCACAGGAATTATCTGATCTTAATTTTCTGCATTTTGATAATTTCACTGAAGACAGGGTTATTAGAGCTTCTTTGTAATTCTGTTTATTGTTTCAGAAGTGCCTAGCTGATTCAGCTCGGAGAAGATCAAGACAAAGAAATTAATTTCAAGCACTTCACAGGATATGAGTTTCTATGCAGTATAATTACAGAACACCACGAGAACCAAACAAGCATTTCTCTAGCCTATAATCTACCAAATGAAGCTATTACACATTTCTAGTTATATAACTGTTCAGTTTTGCATCACCCGACATCCATATTCTTCAAATAAAGCTAAGTAAGATGCCCTGATGATTAGATTGATTCATTTACACTTATGTGGAAAAAAAAATAGCATATTGGTTTTGTTGTAGAAAGGATAAGAACTTAGGAGTTCCCAAGTTATGTACCAGATGTGGCAAGTTTTGGTTTTGTGAAGCAGCTGCAAGAAACATTACAGAGTATTCGCTCTTCAACACAACCATCTGCAACATCCACAAAAATCTTATGAAATTCACATACGTGTAATATATGAGAAAAGTGCTTATATTAAAAGTTACTAAATGTAAGAGAACTTCAGATTAGAATGAGTCCTTCTCTTGTTTTTAGTGAGGTTAGGGAGAAGGCGGAGCAGGGGAAAAACGGCTGCGAAGGAATTCTGCTTCATGCATAACCCACCGCAAGGCTGACACAGAATACCTAAACCAACAGTTCTGTTGTCATGGGGACTATGAGGAAAAGGCCATGCCAAGATTTATTTATTTATAAAAAAGACCTTGCTGAACTGCTACGAAGTCAGACCTACGCTTTACACCTTGGAAGCCCAAGCTAAACAACTTAAGGGTAACAAATGTGCTGGCGCAGGCGGCCGGGCCCCGGGTCAGCGCGGGTGCTGCGTCCCCTCTCAGCGCGCGGGACGGCACCGGGACGTGCCGGCCCCAAGGACGCGGCTGCCTGGCAGGTGGCTATGGTGACACGGAGCCGCACACGCGGGAAGCCCAGCGATAAGAGCGCCGCGGCGCCGGCGGGAAAACAGTCCCTCTGCACGGCCCATCCCGTTCCTCATAAAGGCGGTTACTGCTTTGTCCTCGAGGAAAAGTGTGTGCAATCCAGTACAGCGTCATCAGTGTTGGTAACATATGGAATAAGGCCGTTCTAGGGGCACAGAAACCAAAACCCGTTGCCCCTCCTGCTAGGAGACGCTGCCTCACGGCCAAGCACGGGGATCCCGCCTCCGCTTAGCGATGGCAGGAGCGCTGGAGCCTCCTCCAAGGCCAGAGGTTAACAAGCCCAAAGGATAGACGCTGCCTAAAACAGACTGCTTACCTAGATGAGTTGGATGGGAATGTCTCCTACCTCATCATAGTGCAAAGAACAGCTTTCCAGCTGGTCTGAAGCTGGGAAGATCTATCAATTCTAGATCTAACATTCAGTTCACTCGAGCTCTCAGCTCAGCATATCTAGAGCGCCACTTTTGTAGGGATGGGGGTGTCAACTGCTGCAATTGATTCTGATTTAAGAATTATTTGAAGTCCCAACTTCAAACACACCATGGCAAAAAGGAATCTATATCCCACACCTATCTTTAGTATAGTTAAGTAGGGGATAACATGTATGCCTAAACACCAGAGAAAAGGCAAAAAACTGAAGACTTCAAAAATAAAGCAATTGGAGTCATTGCTGAACTCTGGTCAATAAACAATCCACTATCAATATTTCAGGTAGCTGTGGGGCAACTGAATAGATTGTGTGTGTGTCACACAAAGAACCAGGAAGCCAGAAAGCAGTTGTTTAAATTTGGAGTTTATAGTCATACATAGATCATAAATAAAAGGCTCAATTGCCCTGAGGATAAGCACAGAGCCATGGAAAGGCAATAGGCAAAAGAAGGCACATCCAAAAGGCGAGTCAATAAGACGACCTTCTGCAAAAGGAAATGACGTTTTTATTGAGACATCTCTCGACTGTGGCCACAAGCCAGCACCAGCTCTGCAAGGCCACAGGTCACCACCAGCTCTGCAAGGCTTTTTGTGCCCAGCAATCACGGTCCTGGGTCTGCTCAGCCAAGAGACTCACGGGAGACACCCAGGCAACCCGGCCAGGGCACAGGGTTCAACAGAAACCCAGCACAGATCCCTCCATGTTTAAATTGCAGGGACTTCAGTCTTGCAGATGCCAAGCCGCTGGAAACAGACACTGCAGTTTTCAACATAAACAACTAGACGATACATAAAGAAGAAAACAGCCTAAACTGCCAAGCTATTTTTAGTTACTTTCATGGTTGCTTGGCTAGCTTCAGGCTTTGCCAAATTCTAAGGGAAAAATTCAGGTTATATAACTGCCCTTTGCAAATATGCCAGCCTCTGAAGTAGACAAGTCACCTGTCATTTAGAAAAACATTAAGTAATTTAAATTTAAGTAGAATATACTGAAATCCTTGTGCTGGACGTAAGTCCAGCATCTACTGAAAACAAATATGTAGATTTAAACTTTGCATTCACTGTAACAGCAGCGCAATGAGACAGACATTTGTTTGAAGGAGGGTTCCAAGACCACTTCTTACTACTGTACAGACATGTGCCGTGGTACCACTGATTCCTCAACTGCTGCCTCGTTAGTCTCTGCTCTAACCACTCACATTAAGGAGCAGCAGGGGACACGGCGCCTTCAAGGGTGCTTCCAAACGCCGTTTTCAGAGACACCGGAGAGCACTCCCAGTGGGTCCCCTCTGATGTGATTTTTTTAATCACTTTTAAAGAGTGACCGGCATTTTGACACCACACTCCTGGTGCCACCATGCACATCCTCGTGCCAGCAGCAACAAGGCCAGCAAAATTCAGTACAGGCAGGAGGTGAAGGATGCTCAGCTCAGTCCTTAGCTCCTTTTTCCACTCACAAAGCACTCCTTGCCCAAAGGGACAGGATTCGGTGCTTTGCTTACATTTTGGGAAATTTGGAGTCCTCGGCGCATACTATAAGAGGTTTTGGCAATGGTTAAGCTCACAGAGCTACTGCAGAGCTGGGCTGCACAATTAATAGCTCTTCCATTATCGCTGACATTTCATCATAACATACTTGTTTTAAACACGACCATACACAATGCCTTAACTTGTGTCCATGACATACTGGAATAAACAATTTTGAAGTGTTATCCATAGTTTCATGCCATGTGTTTCACTGAAATTTCTGTTTGCAAAGGGTAACCACTACTTTGTCTGAATTTGGGAGACAGCCCAGTACCAATGGTGATAGCTATATTGCATAGTAGACATGCATTTATGTCTTAAAAAAATGATATAATCTTCCATGAATCAAGTGCCTATACGTGAGACATTAGAAACTGTCAAGGAATATGCTGAAGTGCTTCTTATGCCTGCCCATCTTACATCTGCTACTGGAATTTTAGCATAAAAAGCAGTTCTCATTCATTTTAAGTTTTCGGTTAGCAAACTAGGTTGAAAAAATAAAGCAATCAAAGACTAGGTGAAAGAGACCAAGTAAGATGAGAAATATAAAATTGAGACTGCAGTTCTGTTAGAAAACTCTAGAAGATAACATAAAAAGGTGGTACACTTGGATATGGTAGGAGAGATGCACGTGGCTGGGGCACAAGCACCCTCAGTGAGGGACTTCTACAGAGATGCTCCGTCCCCACGCAGCAGACGGGGAAGCAGGGGATCTCCTCAGTCCAAGTTGAGAGACTTGGCAAGTTATTTGCCGCAGACCCCCATCTCGATTACAAAATGTCATTAAGCAGAGCATTTGAACATGTTCCCCAAATAAACAGCTGTTGGAGCTGCAAATGAAAGGTTGCAGAATTGCAGACAATTGATGCCAACTGTAAACAGAGTAATAGGGTACTATATAAGCTACAGTTATTTCCCCAGAAATAGGAACCTCTAGGTTAAGCATTATCATCATCTTAGGTGCTTATACAACTTTCTAGAGCAAAATAGACCAGAATCAATCTTTCTGTACAGCCATTTGAAATATTTTCCTTGCACGATATGTTGCAAGAGTGCCTGGTTTGCAGCCATTCACTATCTGAAGTTTCTGTAGGTGTTGAGACTTTCCAAATCGCCATCACAGACAAGCTCAGTGCAGCTAGTGGTGTTATTTTGAAGCCCCTCCTCCTTCCCTGACATGTTGTCCCAGTTCTGCAACTGAAACCAGTGCGCTTCTCAGCTTTTAACAGGAGAAGATGTGACCTTCATGGTCTTCTCCAGATGACGGTAATTTGGAAAGATCTTTATTCTGACAGTTCTGATACGGTGAAGCTAAAGGGAGAATTGCTTGTTCACTTTAACTAGCTTAAAAACTAAACTTTTAATATATATATATATGTAAAATAAAAAATATATACATACCTTTTTTCGATTTTGCTCCGATCTTCAACTTTGATGGCCAAGCAATCTGTGTATTTGTTTCTTCCATAATCTGTTCAAAGAAAACATTTATGCAAAATTATTTTTACTGTTTTTAAATCTGTTAATTATTATTACTTTAGTAATAGTAGGACCTGTAAATCCAAATCTTGCAGGTGGGAATATAAAAGGTTTTGTTTTGAAGAAAAGCAGATTTCAAGAGAAATCCAAAAGGCAAACAAAGAGTGCTGCTCCAGTTTCCACAAAGTTCAAATAATTGCCACTGGCTACTGCATGTTCTAGGCCCATCTCAGAGGATGTGGAATTCAATTAATATAGAAGGTATTTTCATGTAATTGAATAAATTCTATCAAATTTAAGTCACGTCATTTTGAACTATCATAAATTAAGATACATGAGGTTGCCTTCAAAGGGTGATTGTTGTCATTTTGGTTTTAAGAGCATTTTTCTTGCAAGCAGTTCACCTGGAAAAACTTATAATCCTGAGATATTATCCAGGCCTCCAAAATTGTACTTGCCAATTGTAGCAGCTCAAACACTGTTAGATTTGCACTTATCTGATGCAGGACAACATACAACTTATTTGTAAATCTCAAGCTAGCCAACAAGGAGAAAAAAGCTCTTCATAGATACCTATATAGATAGGTATACACACGTGCACGTATATATATACACACACACACACACACACACATACAGAGTTTCCTCTAATCGTGTATTTGTTTGGCTCTGTGTATTCTGGTGCCTTCTTTCACGTTAGTGGATCAAAATTCAATTCTTAAAACACCAGGCACATCTACTCCCCACAGTAAAGAGCTTGTTCTATATACCAGGACACCATAAACTCAAAAGAGCCCTTTAGGAGACTGTTGTAGGGCACAAGGAGTATGCAGGTATTAAAACAAGAAAATGCAGGCTTCAGCTGTATCAGGCAAGGTATTTTTAATAAAAATGTTGTACAAGCTGATTGCAATCATTCTTCACAATTTCAGAAACCACATATTATACAAGAAAAGGTTTTCTGCTGCAGCACTGAATGCTTTTCTTTCCCCATCAGAGAAAATAATTTCTTTTGCACATATAGCAATCCCTGCAAATTAACTACCCAAGACGTTTTGTAATGGAAATAATTTCTGAGAAACTCAGGTTCTCAAAGGTACCCTTAAAGGAACTGGAACTGTATTTCATAAATAAGACCATTCTGACTCTGAAAAAACTGGCTCCAGCTGCACATTATCAGGCCTTTAGGAAAAAAAATCCTGGTTCTAAGGCAGCTGGATCAAAAGCTTTTGGCTTTCTTGTATTCCAGCTACTCTGGACATAGTGGGAAAAGTTATAGCTTAAATACTCTTGGGAGTTTTTACATTGAGACAGCAAGAAATCATTTTTCTCCAAGTTGTAATTTTTGTTTAGATGTTTTGGATGGAAATGAATTCACTGAGCGCAGGAAGAAAACCAAAACAGCTCCTCGGAAACCCACAGGCATTCTCAAGCGCGGCACAAGGATCCTGAATGCATAAGCGGAGCAGCCGGACAGCCCTTTCTCACTTAGCGCAGGCGGCTGCTGGGGGAGCTGCCTGCCGGGGCTGGGGACACCCCGGCAGGGGCATAGCAGCCCGGGGAGGAACAGGGACCTGAACGTCTTTGCTGCTGCCAGGGAGGGGGCTGCAATTCTCTCTTCAGCTTCAGCTTTACACTCTCCTTTTTAGTGGCGGCAGATGAGCTTCCTCAGTTCAATGCTGTTTACGTAACAGAAAATGTATTCCACATTAATATATACACACTATTTAAATGATGAGTAATTGTGTATGCTCAAAACCCTCTGAATACCAACTTTTAATTCTACTCTATATGTGAGAAAACCAACATCTATTTTTGCAAAACTAGGTTCTGTATATATAAAATAGGAAGTGATGAATTTCTATATCCGTTGTTAGCTTTTGTGATCAAGTGCTGTTTTGAACAGCTGAGTTCTTGCACTCAAAGACTTGTCCTGGATTTTCCTCTGTGCACGTGAGAACCAAGCAGAAATGCCTACACTCAGATCAATAACATCAACAAAGAGTTTAGACAGTGCTTAAGCTATCACCACTTTAGCCCAAAGAGCGACAAATGGCAACAAATTTAGCCCCTAAATGTTAAATACTTTGCCTTGCAATCCAGCCAGACAACCACCCTGGTTCTACAGGATCAAAACACAGCAAAAAATATTTTGCACAAAGGCAGTCTTGGAAGAATTCAGGGGCTTAAAATGAAGTATCTATTTTCTTTTTAGGCACTGCAGCCTCTATGAGACACACACATGCATCACAGGACCCGTATGAGACTCGTTCCTTCCTTAGGCTTCAACATAAAAACTGCTGCAGCTGTACCTCTTTTTTTGAGGCATTAAGCAAAACATCGCTGCTTTGCTGCACGGATCATTGCTGGGACCACGCTCTATTTCTTAAAAGCAAAGGCTTCAAATCCTGTCAGAAGACCTAGAGATAAAATGCTAAAAGTGAAATCCTGTGCAAAATATTTCCAGGGTGGATGTGGTGAGTACAATACTGCAATAAAACTTTGGATAAGTTACAAGCCAAGACGAAAATTTCAGTTACAGTAAATGGAGATGACGCAGCTAGCCAGCCTCTGCATTCATTTGGCACCGAGCATAAGCTTCAACAAATTCCTTCCCTGACAAGGGGAGCTACCTCCAAATTTCTCCAGGCTAAAGGCCTTGGCTTGGACCGTCAGGAACTGCCTCTACATGCAGACAGAGAGACTGAACCAAAACTGCAGTGCAAAGTGAACCAACGAGACAGGCCTCAAGCTACCTGCACAGCAGCTTCAGAGTCAACGCTGATTCTCAGTTCTGTGTTAGCACCTCTTGCAAAAAGAATATTTCCTAATATGAAAACATCTCCCAGCAAGATAAAAGGTATGCCCAAATAAGATATTTGCAAGCTTAAAACTGAAAATAGTTTCAGATAATGCTAATCTGACATGTCCAGAAAGAAAAAAACTCCACACTTGAAAAAAAACAATGGAAAGGAGACAAAATATAGATAGCTGAGCTTGCATGGTAGCTAGGAAGGAATGTTTGTGAGGATCAAGTTCCAACACTTACAGATGTGGGAGAGGAGCTGGAAGCCCCGGCTGCTCCGCTCACTCACCCACGCGCACCCCGCACTGCCAAGGGCCAGGGCACCATCCACAGCACTGGCTGGAACTTCCCATGCCAGCACATTCCCACTTTCACGATGTCTCTTGGTCTGTTTTAACAGAGCCTCAATAAATATCCCCTCCTCTACGGAGAAGGAAAATGAAAACGCACCTGCAAAGATCACAGAGACAGAGACAAACCCCAATATGAACTACTGAGCAGTGCCTCCCAGCGTCTGCATGTATGGTTAAAATCTCTGAAGAGGCAAAAAATCCAAGTGTGAGCGTAGGTAAAGGACTGGGAAAGACAGAGGTCTACGAACAACATACAGAGAAAGGTCATGACAGTAGAGAGAGATGTTTGGTAACCCTCTTTTGGGCTTGAATCATTACCAAGTTACAAACCACTGCCATTAGCATTCCTTATGGATAACCATAGCCTGCTATGTTTGTGGAGGACTACGTATATTTCATAACTGATTGCTGAAAGAAAAGAGGCTGTTTTGTTACATTGTCGTCTCCATTTCCATTATTCCCCTGAATCTCAAACATGTAAAAATGTCGAAACAATTTTATGTGCGAGTTAGACACCGAGGGACAAGCAGCTGTGCAAGAGCGCAGAGCCAAAAACCAAGGCTAGAAGTAGCAGTAGTAAAGAAGAGGCAGTAACACAGTAATGGCCTTTCAAAACTTGACAAATGCCGTTTTCTACAAACGAGACGTTTCAATGGCGTGATAGATATGCTGTTTTAAGTGTTAGAACTCTGTATGCAGGTCCAAAGCCCTGTCAAAGAGTATTTCAGTCACACTTGTACGTGGAGAAATCCAGGCAAGCATCATGTTTATGTTCTACTCAGCTACACAGGCAGAAACAGAGATTCCTGCCACCAACGTGCACTCCCTCAGCACAATCCACCACCGAATCCCAGAGCGCATCTTGTCACTTTTCTACAAGGACATTCGAATTGCTTAATTATTCACAGGGAAGGCAGTGCATAGAGTACATAAAGATGTTTAAGTAGTAAGATTAAATACCATGGCAGCTGAAAATATCAAAACAAAATAACCGAGAAAGCTTGGCAGGTATGGCTTTGAATGACGAACTAGGCAAGTTTTAAGAACATGATGGCTGCAGGAATCTGATTTTAAATACACCTAAAAAGCACTACAAAGCCACGTGCCTTCAAAAACATGAAGAAAACATGATAGTGCTGTACTGACATCTACCATGATAAAAGATCTTAAACATTGTTTCTTCCAAATATTATATGAAATATTCTTCAGGATATAAAATTAATTCAGTAGTTACCTGAAACTGCTATGAGGAAAGTCAATTTAGAGTATTCTAGGTGTACTTATATTGCCATAAGGTAAGTATCATCCTCATATTTTATGCCTATAGTTCTCCTTTACACCTAAAACAACCTTACATAAACAGGGAAGTAGCTGAGATGAAACCGAGATTTAATACTATCTGCACCTCAGCAAACAACTGCAGACAGGCTTGGGGAGCAGACACATGTGTTCATGCAGAACTACACACAGATCCTTAGCCCCCGTCACTTGCAAATGCGCAAAAGCTGCCTGTGATAATGAACTAGACATTTTAGAAGGAAGTTGGGGTCTGTCAAGTGCTCCAAATGCTTCAGCTTAATGAAGAAGCATTAAAGTGAGCTGAGAGCTCAGCAGGCTCTTCTAAAGTCATTTGAATATGAAAGTCAAGCTTAAATGCTGAATACAAGTTTGAGAACCATAGTAAAATCCAGGCCTATGCACAGCACATATAAAAACATAGGACTTCAGTGGATTGGTGAATTTGTTACAGTTTTAACAAAATCATTCTTTGAAAGGCATCAAAGTTAAATTCATCAGAAATACATATATAAAAAATGTTATAAAAAGTGCTTTTAGTTAACAAAGCAAAAGTATCAAAATAGAGGGATTAGGAACTGAATTGACTAAGTTTTAGAGAGAGAGAGATCACTAAAATTCAGTATTGTAGGTTTTACTTATTATAACTTTATAACATTCAAACAAGACCTTTAGTTCTGGTAAGTGTATGATCACACTATCCATCTAATTACCCTATTGGTGACATGTGACAATTTAAAATCTGACCTCAGGATGCCTAGTAAAAACCCACAGAACAGACAAGTCTCAAAATATTTTGTATGACAGGCAAAAAAAAAATGCTCATCTTGCATCTTCTGCTTTCTATCAGTTTGGAGCAGATCATGCCCATGAGTACAGACACATTAATTACAGACACCAGTTATTAATACCAGAGATTTACTGCTGTAATTTATTCTAAACATGCAGAACAGCTGCCGTAAAAGCAGAAAAATCCTTTCAGAAAAAACAGGACAGCACCTGAGCTACAAAGTCACAGTAAACAAGCAAAAGTCTGGAAGAGCTGGTGCTTATTCTTGTAAAGCTGCGATGGGAAAGCAGCAGTATCTGCGAAGCAAGATGACTAATTCCTGCACAAGCGTTTTGGCAGCAAGAACAGAGCACATGGGTGTAACTGTTACCAGAAGGAGTATTTTATTTAATGATTGGGGGGAAAACAGGGATGGGAACAGAGAACGGGACACAAAAGAAGTTGTGCAAAGTTGCAGCATGAACTCAGCCTCTCACACTGGTTGTGCCAGAGTTCGAGATGCCAGACCCAGGACACATCAATAGTCGGGTACCAAGACTATCGCGTGTGGCAAGGAGGGAGGGGAATGCAAGATGTTAACAGAAGGAGATGACAAAACGTAGCCCAGAGCTCAGTACAAGTAGTCTTTCTGCAACTCTGGCTCACATTTTGGGTATAGTACGGAATTCCTATGCCAACCACCTCACCACTCACAATTATTTATATTAGGGCCTTAATTTTTTAACATTTCATGAGAAGAGTCTTTTAAAAACACTTCTGAAGGGAATTGTGCAAGGAAGATTTTTGCAATCAACTGAATTCATTACAAAGCATTGCCAATAATGTTAGTGTAATTATTTTCTACCTATTAGCAAAATACAAACTGCACAAACTCATGCTAAATAAAAACTGAAACAAAGACAAGAAAACAGTATTTCAGCTTTCATACGCCACATCTGTAGCGATCCCAAAGGGAAAGCTGATACTTTGCAAGTAAGCAAAACAAACGCATCCGGAGAGCCTCTGCTTGGTTGCTTTTGGTATTTCTGTTGTTTGTTTTACTTTTTAGCACAGATAATTCTTGGCTATAGAAGCATTTGCTAGTTGGCCTATACATGAACTTCACAACTTCGAGTTTGCTGTTTACAGTAGAACCTCATCTCTGAAAGAGCACTGAAGCTCTTTGACTCCACAGTATTGATGCTACCTCTCCTCAGGTTAAAGCGAAAGGATACTTCTGAATGCTCCTAGTACTAGAGCATTTGTGCTCTTGTGCAAAAAAAATCCCTCCTAAAAAAGCCCAACAGAGACTGGGGACACAGCAAGAATTTAATCTACAAAATTTATGAATTATTTCTGAGTTCCTTCATTTAGATTGCCTAGATCAATATTGAATTAAGGATGATAAAGGCAGCAATGTAACCAAAACCAGTTTCACAACTAAGCTTTTAGATTATACATAAAAGCTCCAAATTAGGAAAAACAACATTGGAGAACATTACCTACATGAATATTGCTTTGGAATTTACATGATTCCCTTTCAAATTAGGATATTTTTAGTGCAGAATGAACAGTAGAGGGTACAAGAGTACATGCATGAACACCTTTTTTTTTTTAAATCAACTTTCCCTTCATCTGATAGGCATCTGGTAGACAGAATATTCATATATGGGAAGAGAATATAAACAAAAGTCCTTCATAAAAGCATAAATACAGCAATATTGTTACGGCATCTAAAAGCTGCAACAAGTGAACCCTTTTCAAGCAAAACTACATGATTTGTTCAGAATTCAGTACGAGCTCTAAGGCAGTGGAGTCAGTCACTCAGCAAAGGACAAATCCCCCATGGTTTCTGTTTCTGGCCCAGGGATTTATTCCCAGGACTTCCACACGTGGTGGGAACTCCAAGGAGCGTCTATCGGAGAGCTTTGACAGCTTTCATACCACAGAAACCCTCAAGATCACCTCCACCATACTAGAAACTATAAAACATTTTAAACATAATTAAGGGATCCCTAACGATCCATAATAATGGCTGCTACACTAGAGACACGGCAAGTGCAGTTTTCCCCAGGAATGGAGTCTTACCACCTCTTAACTAAGCAAAATTGATCTGACCATCACTACACAAGCATTCTCAGTTTACCTTTTTAGAGATACAAAACCAATCTAGTCTCTTTTATTCCACTGGATGTGGTTTTGCTGGAAGCAGGGCAGGAGTCCCCATCTCAGTTTCTCAATGTTGGCTGCTACTGAAGTTCTTTCAGCTGTAACCTATATCAGCATCTCTAAGCACTTGCCTTCTCTTCCCAGGAAGAGGAAGCTACATGTAAATCAGAAGCTCCTGCTCACGCTCCTATCACTGACTAGCACAGTCAGGTATTTCAAGCAAATTCTGCAAGTGCAAGGGCTTAATAAATCTTTGTCATGTACTACGAACACACGACATTAAGCATTAAGAGTTTGTTTTAATGCTTGCCATTTACTGATCTCCATTGCAGGAAAACGCAGGAAAATGGAAGATGTGGAAGTTTCTGCAGTTCACAGACTGCTCCCATCACTGAATTCGACACAAAATCAGCACGGTATAAATAAGCATGAATTCATCGGGTTCATCCAGCAAAACGAGAAGCACTGGAGGAAGCCAATAGCTGAGCTGCTGCCAGCAGAAAGAAGAACATACCCTTAGGGAAAACACAGTTACTGCCATGCACTGGGGAGAAGTCATGGATGAAGACACCTGGAAAGCCCTTCGAAGGTTACTGCTGCACACAAGTTATAATCAGCTTGAGACATCTTAGTCTTAGGTCAATTATTAATATTTTAGCCATAAGAGTGCACTGACCCATTTAGAATTGGAACTTTTCCTACATGTTCTATGCTTAGAGATTAGAAAGGAAGACCGACCAACTTTTAGTCTGACCTGCAGAGGGCACAGGACAGCATTCCTCGTCTGGTTAAGTCTGGATCCGTCACAAGACACCCACTGCACACATGCAAAGGGCTTTGTGTATATACAAATGCTATTGCAATGTAATTCACACACTTTTTTCAAAAATTACAAGGCTGGCCCATGTCAGTCAACAAATATTCTGAAGAATGTTACATGTGAGCGAAAATACAGGATGCTGCAAATGGGGCTTCCTTCCCTCCTTTGCTACTGACCCTTAAACAAAGAACAGGTAATGGACATTGATTAAAAATTACTCCATTTGGAGGAGAAACTTTCCAGAAAAGCAAGACATTCTGCAAGATGCACTTATTGTTTGCTTATTTGAGCAACTGAAATATTCCCCCTCCTCATCTCTTATGGCCATTTTTTTTTTTCTAACCTCTATATTGAGGAAAACATCCAATTTCAACAGATACTTTGACGAAATATTGATTTCAAAAGTCAAAATGGTAGCTTTTAAAACACTGTTCATATAATGAAATATATAATATATAATGGAAGAAGCTACTGGTGATATTTATATTACATACGATAGCAAGAAAAGGAAACCCTAGCCCTGACTTACTTGCATGACACTACTAAAATTAACAAATGAGATGTGGGTACATACATCTAACATTTCCACTTGCATCTTCACATTCCCAAAATTTCCAGGCATGCATGATTTTCTTTCCTGTATAACAGAATGCACAGCACAGTGACAGCTTATAAAACCTGGATATCTGCAACTGTGTAAGAGTAATGGCATGGGTAGAAATGGCATTCCCGTTAATTTAAAATAAAAAATAAATAAATAAATAAACAAAGCACACACACCTTGAACACTGAGAAATAATAAATCTCATAAGCACAAAGTTACAGTTGTCTGGTAATATGCTATGGCATTCCACAAAGCCAGATTCTCCAAACCACCTCCTGAAAGCCAGGAAAGAAGGAGCAGCAGTGTTCATTCAGGAATACTGCAGCGGATGCATGACGGACACATGCACAGGGCGCACAGCTTGCGCATGGCTTAGGCACCTGGAACACACACCAGCATCTCTAGCACTTGCAGTTCCACACAGCACCCCCAGCACGACAATCCCATGGTTAAGGTAAGATTTCTAAAGGGAAGGTCATCACTAAAACTTGCAAATATTTCAAGAGAGAAAAATAAATAAATAAAAAGAAAGAAAGAGAGATGAAGCAAGAGCTGAAAGTAAACAGAAATGATGTATTGAATTCCCCTCTATCCACAAGACAATGATCTGTTTTGCATTATAAGCTTTCCAGGGCAGAGCCCCGCTACCTTCCCACATTTAGGTGCAAGTGCCCTGCGTATCCACAGCGCAGCGCAAGGCACACGCTCCTGGGGACCGGGCCCTGGCTTCGCCCGCGAAGGGCCTTGCCTGCCTACGAGCCACGAACCAGATGTCGGGAACCCTATGGAAAAATTCCACCATTAACTGAAAAGAGACTTTGGATCAAGAACAAGCAATATATTGTTATTATGTATTACTCTGATGGAATAAATTAGGACAATATATACAGCAAGGACCATAAGGATCTTTTACGTAAGATATGCAACACAACATAAAGGTAACCCGTGCTTATTTCAGATGACCTGCCACCCAACCGCAGCACTAACAGGATTAGAAAACTCTGTGCTCAAGTTCCCAGGCCTTTTTTTGAGCAACACTACAGGAAAACGGGCAATATCTGCTCTTACTTTCCTACATTGAATTCAGGAGGAGAGGAAGCAACACTTCATCACTTGATTCTTTGCCCCATGACAGCGTGGAAAAGGCAGCTTAGTTTGCCCACCATAGCCAAGAACTGATTAGAGGGGTGGGTTATTCTGTGTTTCCACTAGCAATAGAAGCACATACATTTATTAAAAGCATTATTTCACGGGGTATTTTAGCAGTAAAACTATCCTTAACCCAAACGTTCACAGCTGACAAGAGCAGCTCACACGCACTGGCAGCCTGCGGGACGCTGGCAGAAGATGGAGCCGCCTCCTCACGCGCTGCTGGGCCAGTAAGAGCCCTCACACGAGGAACCTCGCGCCAGCGCTGGGGAGCTCCTGCCCTAGAGCCGCCCCGCACTCCCCGGCGTGCGCCCCACGGCAGCGCGGCCCCACGCTGCCCGCCCGGCTCGGCTCTCCACGCAGCCCCAGCCCGAGGAGGGAGCACCGAGGGGCACCTTCCCTCGGGGCCGCGCAGCCGTGGACAGGCCACCGCCGGCAAGCGGCACCCTCAGCTCCCCACAGCGCTCCTAGACATGCCGATCCACCCGGAGAGCCTCCTTCCAAGGACTACTTTTAAAATGCTTCCTGAAAGCACCCTGCCACCTTGGTTTGCAGGGTGTTTCATGCCACAAACGGTCCTCCCCACCACACAGCCCGAGCACGTGAAGCCGCCTCACCGTGCCTGCAGGAGCCCTGCCTGGTTCGCTTCACACGACCAAGAAAAGCTGAACTCTCATTAAAGGAAGCTGCGCAGACAGAGACAGTGAGTAAGCCATGAGCCACCGGCCAAGGATTTCTTTTTTTTTTTTTTTGAACAAAGGAGAAAACTTGCAAAGAAGATGGTTTCCATCTGTTTTTATTAGCTGTAGTATGGCGCGTATGTACACAGAAACTGCAGTCATCTGAAAACAAGCTACCGAGCTGCCGCAGCAGCAGAAACAAGGCTCGCCAGAGGGGAGCAGCTTGGACCTCCCGCATCACCCGAACCGTAATCACACACGATATTGATACCGTAACACGCTTACACAGTCTACATACCTATCTGTTGGAGCACACTCCATTTTCCCATTAAAATTCTATTTACTATTAATCAGCATTTTTTGCTATAACTTCAATCACTACAAAATTGCTATAAGAAACATTTACTGTAAACACAACCATCAATTAACTAGTTATAGGTATCAAACATATAGTCTACTTGCAGCTAAAAACAAAGTGTCTGTGGTCAAGACTTACGCTGTTTTATTCAGATGTGAGAACATTGTGTTGCAAACAATGATGTGCAGACAGAATAATGTACAGCTTGTTTAGACAGTATGGATGTATAGATTGATGTAGTATTTCTTAACTTTGTTGAAAAAAGTAAAATCCTCATGTATTTTGATAAAATCCTAAGGAAGAAAAATTGACCCATTCCGCTCTACACACAGCAAGGCTGAAGAGTTCACTACAAGCAGCACTTTCCAAAAAGTAACTTATTACCAACCAGGAATAGTCGTAATCTGAGGTCTCCCGCTAAGGTTATTTGCCCTATAACCAAATCCTTTCTAAAAGGGACATCTTGGCAGGACAAATGCCCCTCCTCACTAGCCTCGATCTGACAAATGTGTTCCTTCTGGATATTCCTCTACTTATAGAAGAAAACTTTTTAGAAATAGGAGAAGCCACTTCTACTATCAAACATAATCAAAACATGCGAAATATGTCAAAAACTGCTTGTTTAACAGGCACCCGATAACCAAGAGTTTCAAGGCCCATACAATGGGAAGACTGGCATTGGTTACTCTGTTGCACAGAGACAAACCAGCTCATTTGCTTAATATATACAGTTTTTCATTAAAATAACTCAAATGTTTTATACACTATCCCTGAAAAATATGCTGCTTTGCAAAAGTAATTTCACAGTCATTACTCTTGACCATGTTTTGCTCTGTAGTTCTAGTTGCTGCAGGACTATTTTTTCCAGCTCTTCTGTGACTGTTGCTGCCTAACCACAAACTTTATTGAATCAGTGTGGATCATATATTTCCTTCTTAAAAAGAATTTGCAGTTCTTGTTGAAATGTTTATGCTTTCAATGATATCACAATACATTTCACATCAACATTTTGACAAAAAAAAGACACCCACTATATTAAGCTTATAGCAGGATGCAGTGTTATCCATGGACATACAAAAACTTTAAGATCACCTCACAAATTTTTAGGCAAATCTTCTATTAATCAAGATGATGTTTTATAATGCCTATTTTGAGGTTTTAAAGTGAAAACCAATTCTACTGCTGTATGAATGAGTAGAATACACCAAACAAATCTGGTACAATACTCTGCACATCTGATGGTTAGTAGATATGTCATTTGACATGAACAAATAAAAATATTTGATCACTATAGTGCAAACTGTCACAAGGTAACTTGATCTCATGAACAAACAAACAGGGATATTTTTCCTCTCATAGATTGCTATTCCTTACCTTTTGAAAAAAGTCTTCCCCACTTTTCCCTTTGCCCTCAGCAGCAGCTGTAAAGAAAAAAGAAAAGGCAATATCCGGTTACAGAGTGCATAAAAGAAAATTTACAAGTCTATATGTAGAAATAAACTTCGAATTATAAATCCAGGTACTATTTTTTGTCATGTAGTAAACATTTTGAACTCTCAAGAGTTGGCTAATACTTAGAACAGCATTTTGCAGTCTTTTTTTGAAGTTTCAGCCCAAGTAGATGCCTGTATTTGCCCAAGAGAGCTACTGTATATTAATCTGTGTTGGTGTCACATAGTAAATGAGAGCAAGTCTAGTGATTTATCATGTGGTACAACGTGCCAAGTAACTGTACCAACAGGATGCTGAGGGGAAAAAAACACACCAGAAGGACATAGGATTTGCTGTATCAACACTAAAAACTGGGAGGGAGCAGCCGTGGACAAGCGAGAACTGAGAGCACAGAGAAGGCCTCTAACATCTTGACCCACTTAAGCTAGTGATCCAAAGGCTGAAAGGAAAATGGAGAGGTCCGAACCAGAACGCAGCACCCAAACAGACCGCACCAGGGAAAAGGGGCTTCACCTTCACCATACACCCAGGCTGGAAGCAAAGCACACAGCCTACCCAGCACCTTCCAGTCACTACAGGAAAACCAGCAAGGGGAACAAGCACTAACCCATTTCAGAGCAGGGCCTGGAGGATTCTGGGGAGACCCTATAAATCCCTGATGTCAAGAGGAAGACCTCGGCTAGGGCCTGGATTCTCTCCGCCATGTATTTAAATCCCTAATTGTATATTTAGTTAATCTAAATGATCACACTTAAACATACAACTGTTTGCATATGTTGTAGCTTACGCATGTTGCAATTTGAGACCTAGTAACCAATTCCAGAAGCAAAGCTAAGTCACAAAAAGGATAATTTCCTTTTCCCAGAAAGAGCTGCCTCCGTATGCAGCAGAAAGCTTCCTGAACTGTGTCAGGCCGCTGAAGCGAGCGGCTCGCCGTCATTCTGATTTTTCTGTTTGTATTCCTCAAGCAGAAAACAGACCCCTAGTTTGTCCCATTAGGGCAGCTTCCAAGCTCTCTCCCAGCTGCTTCGTGCTCCCTTACTCCTCGGATTACACAAACATTAGCATGAGCTCAGCTGGCACAACCAATGTGAGCGGGTGGACACGAAGGCTCTCGCTGCACAGGCCTCTCCAACAACCTGGGGTGGAAACGGAGGTGCAGAACGAAGCCTGCCAAGCACCCGTCCTGCTGCAGGGTCCACAAATGTGGGAGTCAAACACTGTCCTCACCCGCAAAACCTGCAGGTGCCGGCGGCAGGGCAGGGAAGCACGGGCCAGGCTGTCCGGAAGCAGAGAGAAAGATCGGAAAAGGTTCAGGAAGTTGTTCGGATTTACAAGCCTCAGATATGAGCAGAAAAAAAGATAACTGAACATGAGCGTTATTTTTGATGGCAGCCACTTCACCAATACAAGTCCCTACAAGCTTCTCATTAGCTTAGGAATAGCTATGAGACGCTATTAGGGAAATGAGAAGTAACACACTGTATTTAAATTGAAACATACGACCAACGTGCTTTTAATCAGAAAGTATCGAAAATAAACTGCAGAAAAGAACGCAAGAGATGGAAGGCTAAGCTGGAGTTTTAGGAATGGTCTGACTTCACTGCAGCTACAAATACACATTTCCTAATCCAAATACAAATGAGAGACGGATTGGACAGTAGCAGGCATGGGTATTTAAAGAGAACTCTGATATGACGAATTCTAGGATTTTTTTAATAGTTTACTATTACAGTTTTAACAGCCCCACAAACTGCTGTACGGGTACAGTAATAGATCAACAAGCACACAAAATCAGGAGGAAGAGGAAGGAAAGTTTTAAATTGGGTTCATAAGAAAAAAGTCCCCTCGGCCCAGGTTTATAAAATGTGTGCGAAACATCCATTGTTAACCTGAAATCATTTCAGGCTTTTTTGTACTCTTGAAAACAGTAAGTGCTGCCAAACACAAGGAAGATGTTGTCTAAATATTATTTACTAATTGCAAGGTTAAAGTCCTTTGCATTTTGGGTTCCCTCCCACTTCCAACTCCACCATAAAAAAATCCATGTTTTGCAGGTAAAAGATTTTCAAAAAGTCCAAAAAGGTTGGAAATTTACAAAGTCCTTCAGAAACAAAACAAAACTTAAGTGAAAGCCTTGCAATTCTTATTTTTAAATTAACAACAGTCCTCACCTAGAAAACACACACACACACGCAGGCACACTCTGATGGGCTGTTTCCCACCACAACAGGTTGCCAAAACCAGCATCATGCCCAGCCACGAGAAGGCTTTAACACAGCGAGTCCAACAAGCTGCCAGCAGACAGCCTGACCTTAGAAGGAGGCTTCCCGCCCCAAAGGAGCCCTTCCTGCTGCCACGCACCCTGTCCCTCTCCTGCTGCCGCGCACCGTGTCCTTCTGGGCAGCCCCGCTCGGGCACAGCGCGTCCGGACGGAGCTGCCCGCGCGGTCACTAACAGCAGCCCTCAGAGGGGCTGCCTGCACCACAGACCCAACGAGGGGCCAGGAACAAGGCCCCTTGGTCAAGGCACTCAGCTCCTTCCCTACTCGGATCCTACAAAACCGCTGCCAGTCCGTGGAAATACTCCCTGAAATCGTTCCATTACGCACGATGCCAGCCGACACGCAAGCAGCGTTTCTGACGAGCAACCCAAACAGCAAAGCTCTGACAGCGTTTCCAGGAAAGCGCTGGACACTCCGGCGCGTTACTAGCCATGGGCAACCGCTGCACCCTCTGGCCGCAGGCGCTGGTCCCCAGGGTGGATGCGACAGAGGCCAGATCAACCCACACAGCGATCGGTGCGAGGCCCCGACCCACAGCCCTGCCAGCCTCTGCCCCTCAGGAAATGCCACCGTCCCAGAAACACCTTTTATTTTATGGTGCTAGAGGCACTCGACTGACCTGCACAAAAAGCAGGATTATTTTTTTTGTACACAAAATCCTAACACTGGTTTCAAAAATATGGAAAAAAGACTATGTAGACGTGCATGGTAAGCATTTTGTATTTTAAGCTGTACTCAGTGTTTATTATAACTTCTTCCATACCATGAAATATTTAATACCAAGATTTTGCTTTTCAAGGTATATTGGATTGCCAAGGTTCTATCCAATCCAAATACAAAATAGTTGAAACAAGTGTTAGCCATTATGGTACCCATGAAGCACACAGGTCTTGTCTACTTAATCAAAGCATAAAAAAGCCCAATAGTAATTTGTTGCAAGTGCACACAGAAAGTGAACTTAAACTTTCACTACATATGTTATTTCAATTATGAAAGCAGTTGTTACAACACAGGCCATGCTTTACAAGAACTAAACCCAAGGTACACACAGCAAGTTTTCCTTAAATGCATTATTGTAATTTTTTGCTGATCACATATCAGCATCTCATTTCCTGAATTCTTAAAATTAATCTTATAGTGTAGTCTACTTACCTTCAAGGTGGTTAGTATCAAAAATCCTTCCTTCATCTGTATTAAAAGACTATATTTGTAGACAATGTAGCATGTTCTGCTCAGCTTCATGTAAACAAAATTATTCCTTGGATAAAAAAAGAACTCCTCACAGGGAAAATACTGAAATTCAAACATCTAACCCTAAGTGAAGTCAGCTTAAGAGAATTTGAAGTGTAGGATCATATACTTCAAGATAAATATTGCATGATTTTTCGCTCTTTATCCACCACATAGGAATGGTTTCATGACATTTATGCTGAGAAACTTCTCATCTTAGATTTGATCTTTTCTGCCACCAAAAAAAGGTGCTAACTATTATATTTCCACCCCCACAGACCAAAATCTACAGTTATTCAAAGAAAAGTAAATTTATCTGTATTTTTCAGGATTTACCAATCTGCTTCTCAGATTTTTTTTTTCTCCCCTTAATTCAGGAACAAACTGACATAGATGATGATTTTGTGTCAGACTATAACCCATACATATAAAGCCTGTTCATATCAAGCCAAGCTAAAGAATTCCCCTCCCATATGCCACAGAGTTAAGCTAAATTACTTAAAATAAACCTCTGTGAAAAAGATACATTGTAAAAGAAAAGAGAAGAAAAAAAACAGACAGACTTCGAGTTGCATTTGCTGAAATTCAAGCAAAATGAAACCTTTTTTTTTTTCCTCTTGAAATTATGGTGAAATTAAAGTATTTGGCTAAATAGAAAGGTAAAAAAAGCCTTAAAAAATTGCATAATAAATAATCTGAACTCTACTTTTAAATTAGCTTTTCACTAGCATACCAATTGCATATACATCTAATTGGAAAGTGCTTTAGATTTTTTGCAACTAGTTCTCCATTGGGCTCAATTTATAAATACTCTTCCACTATCACAATTACATTTTCTATCATGGGAAGACAGAACTTAGTTTTTGTAAGAAAAAAGGCCACATAGTAGACTGCTCTAAAAGACAAAATCATCATTATTAAATTTGATCAAGTATCCTGAGATATAGGCCATTGATCTCAGTATTTCAGTGTATCAGACACACAAATATCCTAACGGCCTCCACGTTCTGAGCCACCTAGCACTGAAGGTAAAAACCATGAAGAATTGCACGGTAGAACTTACAAAGCTGATGTATGACCCTTCTTGCTCCAGTAGAGCAGCCAAAGAGGAGGAATTGGAACAATTTCAGCTGAGTAAATGACAATAAACAGACTGTTAAATAACCAGACATTTTTGGGTGGATTCCACTGTATCTCCTTCTGTTAGGAGGAACTTAATACACAAGCCATTAAGCTATTCACATAAAGACCAAATGTGTTGTAACTTCTGATAGACATAACTAACTCTGGAAAAATACAGACGCTGAATATAAGGGTATCCTCGCCCTGATGTTGAAAAAACAGCGTTTTTGGAAATGCTGTCTATGGTTTCTTTTCAAACTACTTGCTAGAGGGATGAAGCTTTTCAATCCAAGCCTAGATCATCTGATCACTCACGTAAACAGACACACAAGACACTTGTCCTCTTCAGCCCACGCTTATTCTGTGTTACAGGGTCACAAAAGCTGCGTGCGCTTATTCAGTTAGCAGTTTCTTTGAGGAACCTTTTCCCCTCTAACATAGAAATAGGACTTTTGGAAAAAAGACATTTTCTGGATTTTTGCTGTAAGATGCTTATTTCAGCCATCCGTCATTTGTGATGAACTGAGAGCAATGCCTGGAGAGCGGGGGGGAAAAGGGAACTTGAGACACTTCCACAAACCCAGCGGCAGAAAGGGAACAGGCAGCTTTTCAGGATGGTGTGGTCAAAAGCAGCAAGAGTCAGCGACAGAGCTGTCTGGGCTAAAAAGAAATGTTTAGCCTAAAGCTGTTCAATAAAGAGCTGGTAAAGGAGCCTTTCGTGAGAGCAAATGCAAAAAAGACAGTAAAAGGAGAAGCCCGACCGGTAAGCAGCAGCGAGGCGGCAGGCGGAGCAGTGCGCATCGCGCGCGTGGGAAGCTGCACGAGAACGGAGTGAGCTGCATGTGCAGGGAGACGCGCGCGTCAGGGCCTCTGCAGGGAGCAGGGCTTTCACTTCCACTGCGGTGGCTCCCACAGCAAGGAAAGCAGCAGCCCTAGCAGATCCGGAAAGGAACACAGCGCAGAGAGGGCGACTGCAGCCTCTGCGGACACGCTCACGTCCCACAGGAGAGCCATGCTGAACAAACAGCTAGCACTTGGCTCCTGCTTTCTTCAAGAGCTTCATAGACTTGATGCTCCATAGACTTGATCCCCAATAAGATCAAGGGAAAAAAAATATACAACAGGTTACCACTTTGTCATTTTTCTCTCCCTACATCATTATTTTTTTAAATTGCCCAACTGTAATAAAAGTCCACCCAGACCGATAATTTAATACATAACTGTAAATTTCAGATATATCCCAACAGATTTTTCTGATTTTTAAAATAAATTTATCTCTAGAGAAAACACTCTCTGCCAAGTCTACGCATCCAGAAAGTTTGTTGTTTGTTTGCACAGCCAAGTCAGAGATTGAAAACAGGTTGTGAAGCTGGGGCTGCTTTGGGACCCCCACGTCCCCCGTGAGAAGTCTCTCCTTTACAAGGCACACATGGGACGGGCTTCCTCAAGCAGCACTAAAACACCTCCTCCTCATGGGATGTGGCGAGTAAAACACCATTTGGTCTAAAGATTTGGGGTTTCAATGAAAATGATAACGGGAATTTTCCCGCTTGCTGCCAGCTACTCTCCAGAATGAAGCCAGAATAAAAACTGAGGAGCTGCCAGCCCTGCGTCACCTGATTCACACTGCTGCTTCAAATAGACACTTCTTCGGAAAACAAAAACACACCAACAAAACATCTGTTCTCTCACAGCAGACAGACCAGACAATGCTTCTAGATAAATTTTCCAATTTCTCCCCTACTTTCATCCAGGCTTTTAACAACTCTTTCAGTGTAATGCTAACATTTCTAGAGCCTACAGCCTGTTCAAGCTTCTCTCTCATGATAAGAACCTGGGTTGAAACCAAAGGCTCTTCCCCCTTGGGATGCTCAGCTGTCCAAACATAAGCTGGAAATTAAAGAGTAAAGAGCCTATTTGAAAGATTCTTCAAAAAGATCATCTTAAGTATTGATGTTTAATCTCCAATATTTGTCATATGAGGGTTGATTCCTCTATCTGAGTGGTGGTTAGCATAAATTAACACACTAGATCAGAGAGAATAAAAGCTGCATTACAGCAGAATCATACTATAAAGCTCACAGCTAGGTAAGAAGCCTTCATTTAGTCTCATTTCTATACTGAGTGAGATTAAACCAGTCGCTATCCTCCCAGGAAGAGCATAGGGCTTGTAAGAAACTTTAGATAAGATCGAAGCAATATCTTAGAAAACAAATTACTTAAGGTTTACCTCAAGCAAAATTGGTCCCAAACTAATGCAAAAACTCCCTGTCATGTTTATAAGATTTTTTTTTTTTCTTTTGAAAACAAAGGTTAGAGTTATTTTAGATCTCCTGTGTAGGAAGGACAGCAAATTACCAGGCTTCATGCAAGGAGGTAAAAACTCAAAGGAGAGGAAGACTTCAAAATAGTACTGCACACCTAGAGCAGTGGTAGTCATAAAAGATGCTGGGTATTTTTCAGAAACAGGAAAACCAGTTGGCTGTTACTGTAAATATTTAAGCCCTAAGCAATACCCCCTGCCCCAAGATACAAAAGGAAACAGTCAGGTGGTCTGGCTTCTCTCCTTTCTTGAGGAGAGTTGGTTAATTGTCACCTCCTTTCAGGGAGCCTCCCTTCAAATCGGTCTTTCAGGAAATTTGGGACCCTGCAGCCAAAACTCGAGCCAGAAATAATTCTCACATTATATTAGCTTGTTCCAAGTACTGCGTAGGCACAAAACTGAGCGAACCAGTCAAAGGCCAGACATGAGATCGGCAAGAAGGCAAGAAGGCTTTAGCACATGAAAAATAGTCTAGATAACACCAACTCCCTTGACCTGTGATCCTAACAGAGGTAAGTTTTGAGGAGACAGCTGGAACAGAGCAGCTCTTGGAGCTGTAGGAAAACCTCACTGATGTCCCACAGGAGGTACTGCTGTTATACAATACTCCTTGTCACAGAAAAGAGAAAATTTACCCAGGCAGCTTGCTTTTCCATTACTATATGCTTGCTCCCCAAGACAAGGGAGGGGATCAACACAAAGCCCTTGGTTAGCCCAGCCTGACCATGCTTTCCTCTCGCCTACCGCAGTCAGCACCCCAGCTCTGCCTTGACCGTCTCCTCGCTGCTTGTGTGTGACCCAACAAGGGCTTCCTTGGGCTGAAGCCCGCCAGAGATTTTCTATCTAAGAGTGAGGGGAAAGCACAAGGTGGAAAACGAGGTCCCATCTTCTGCTGCTGCTCTTCCCAGAGCCAACCCACCATGAGCGCCTCACAAGGGGAAGCACCGGCTGCAGGAGCAGCCTCCCACGCGGTCACACAGCTGGGAAGGAGACAAACCCTGGAGCCCAGACATATCAGGAGTAAGAGGAGCAAAGCGTGGCATTTCCCTCGCACTCTGCAGCAGGGCAGCCCTCCAGCCCCTGGGTGCAGCGGGGGCACCAGCACCCCTTGAGGAGCACCTCGGGAGACACCCCCTCGCCCGCGGAGCCCGTGCTGCCCCGGGCGCCGTGTCCAGTTAGCAGAACTCGCTGTTTACCGGGGAAAGGAGCAGTGTGAAGAGCGCCCCGGGGGCTGACCGAGGACAGCTGCCAAATGCAAAAGCTCTGCTCGCAGCAGATTGATGACTAGGGAGATCCCTCCCATGTGTCAGCGTGCAGCTCTCGCTCGCTGCACCACGGCTTCTCTCGGCAGGTATGCGCACAGATACTGCATGATTCATGACATCGGAGAGAAGAATGTAGAAAGGCCGTAAAAAATGTTAGAAACAAAAACCCCACAGATTTGGATAAAAATGTACACAATATTTTTCTGATGGGCCTGCTTATTATGAGTCACTCACAGATGTGGAGTTACAGGAGAGAAGCCAAGATTAAGTCAAAGACAAAGCTTTATACAGGAAACCAGTTTAAGTCTGTTTCGATGCAGGTTACATACTGAGCTACAAGGGAAAAAATCCTTTCCAAACAGTAATGAGACACTCTGCATATCTGGAACTATTACACAGAAGGAGATTTTGCAAATGCAGACAGACAAGAACAAAAACATTTGGAATTGAGAGGTCTCTTCCCTTCCTAAAACCCAACCAACCACACACTCACCAGTTCCTGGAGGTAACTAGGATATTCACAGAATAGGACAGAAACAGTTCCCTTTTTCTGCCTACACCACCCAAAACACCACTTTCTATTTCAGCCTCCCTTACAAAGGGCACAAAAACAAACAAACCCACACACACGCACCAATCCCAGGGAGTTTTTAAGGATACAGAGTATGCATCTCTATTTGCACTGCTCACGACTCACCAAAGACTATTTTGTTTTGCTATGATTTATTGTTAGATACTACCACCATTTGAATAAAATCAATTTATCTGTTTCACTTGAATTCAATTTTAGTTTTGAACTTGAAGGAAAGATTATGCTATATTTTGCAATGTGCAGAACTAACAATATTATGTACCTTGGAGATTATAGAATAGTTGTGTAAAACACAGAGGGGGACAGATCACCTGAAATAATATAGTGTAGGGAGAGGGTAGAGGAAATGAGAAACTTATCTATATATCAAAATCAGAGCCATGTATCACCACATAGCATACATTAATTTGTCACCCATTTTCCCATAGAGAG
Organism: Crypturellus undulatus; assembly: GCA_013389825.1. NCBI lineage: Eukaryota > Metazoa > Chordata > Aves > Tinamiformes > Tinamidae > Crypturellus > Crypturellus undulatus. The sequence goes on along the minus strand of VWPW01001968.1, from coordinate 2,510,290 downwards.
ACAAAGGGCCCAAACTATACATTATCACACGAACATGACAGAACTAAGTTATTTCTCCAAACTGCAGTTTACTCACCGTACTAAAATTTTTGTTTTTAAGAAACTACGGAAATGAAGTAATTGTTTAGGTAAGAAGATCAAAGTACAGAAAAAAATCCTAGACCTTTCTGGTAAAGGTGAAGAAGTTTTATTTTCACAGCTGCTTTTATGTCCACATTTTCAAGATCTACATGAATTTTCTTATGAGCAGTTCCCAAATTAAAAACAAAAACAGCTATATACAGCTGCCAAAGAACTAAATGATTAAATGTGTGTACACACGTGTGTGTATGCGTGCATGTGCTCATGCAGACAGTGAAGGAAGAATGCTGAACTGTGTAAGCTGTATCTAGAAATTTTCATTCCAACAAGCCTGTTTTATCCCACAGGGGTCAAATTTAGCAGGGAGCTGAACATCCGCACGTGCTCGGCTCATTCCACACGTGAGGACTGGGACAGCATTAGCCCTTGGACAGCACGACAGTCGCAGTTAGCCTGTGGACTGCTCAGCAGAAACAGGACAGTTAGGTTAAGGCAAGCAAAGCGTTCCAAATTTTAGACAGACAGAAAAGACCACTTAAAGAATATTAACTTTATCTCAGAAGTTACAATATTCCTTTTGGGAAGTCTCCTGTGGCTGTTTGAAGTGATATAAATGGCAAATGGAAGTACTGGACTAAGATACAGTAGGAAAAAAGTTGCCATCAAGTGAGAGAAGGGTAACAGTGTCTGGGCAGGTTTGTTCACTCAAACCCTGCACTAGCGCTGGTAGATACATCATCATCAATGAAATGTTCTCCTGAGCACGTCTTCCTCCAGAAGATAATTTTTTAGAAAACTAGCAAATCCTTGTGAACCTCCGATGAAGGATAAGTAAGTTCTCCCACCAACTGTTTTTAGTCCACGTCTAATCAGTGCCTCCTAGGAAAACGCAAGTGTATTACCCTGCACAGGACACGAGACTGCCTACCACAGTCACCTTCTTACTAGGATTTCTGAAAATACCAGTGTTCCCGGTAAACTGATTTTAAGGGCAGAAGTAAGAGGCAGAATTCCAAGTCACACAAGCAAGCAGCAGAGTCACATATGCCATTACCATTACCTAGGGAATCCTGCTCTATCTTCATGATGCAAAAAAATAATAATTTTTTTTTTTTTTTAAATTAGTTTGTGCTGTTTAGTTTTAAGGAAACAAATCCCTAGCTCTACACATACAGGTTTTAGCATTCAAAGTGGATACAGCAAGACACAGCTGTTAGACCAATTCTAAATCAACATCCCTTATGACCAAGATCTGAAAACCAGCATTTGTGAATCAGGGAATCATTTAGTCAAAGCTTGCTCAAAGCAAGTTGCTTAGAAAGCAGTCAGGATAGCCAGGAACTGGTGAACTGTTCTGGAGTGTTATTGCCTACCAACAGGCCTGAAACATTATTGAAACCATAAGGGCTCTGCTTGCCTCAGCCCCTCCTCCTCATCCCCCTTTTATTTTTGTTAAACATTAGGCCACAGCGTAGGATCTAGACAACCGGGATCTAGCCCCTCCTCTAGCCAATTTGTATTTGTTTAATGGATATAAAGATATTTTTATAACTGTTGTTGACATGAAACGTATAAACCAGGACAATGCTAGAGAATTCCTTTGACATAGGCTTGTGATACAAAGCAGCAAATGCTCAGTGTAAAATATATTTAAGCTAAACTCACTAATGACTGTGAGCAAACAAGAAAGAGCTGTTGTGAGGTTAGACAGCTCTAATTGCTAGTCTTATGTGACTTGCTTATCTAGTAACCTTGACTATTTCTGAAATCAAAGCTCCTCATTTCCATTTTTAAGATTAAGGAAAAAAAAAAGTCCTGCTTCGAAAAGCTGATACAATACCAAAAAACCTTTAAGTTCATGCAAAATAAACTGGAGTAAGACTTGCAAACTTAAAGGATATAAAATGTCAAGTGTGGGGAAATGAAAAACTCAAACAAAGAATGTGTGATTTCTGCCAAAATCTAGAAAAACAAACGATACAGAGTAAGGAACTAATATTTGGCCTACTTCTGCCTCCAGTTCCTATGTGGGAGCTTTAACTCAAGAAATACTGTATTTTCACAAACAAAACCAATATTAAGTAGCAAGGAGTTAGTTTAGCTGATTTACCATAACATTGTTAGGAACAATTTGCATAATTGTTTCACATTACTTATCTGGGCAGTTTCTAAAAGTATCTGATTTGGTTATGTTTTCTGTTTCATATCAAGTATCAATTCCTTTTTTTTTGTTGGTTTGTTTTTACATAATAATAAAGTAACTTGCATTTGTTAGAAAAAAGAAAATCAATCAAGACCTAAGGTATGAGAAAGCTTTAATACATCACAAGGCACATTCATAAGTGATGGCTCATCAGAGCCAGGGCACACAGTCAAGCTGCAGCCAACGCTGAAGTGATGATAAATATCCCAGTTCTCATCCACATGGGGGACTTCAGCTTTAGTGCTTCCTAACAAACTTACCACCATAAACACAGCCCCAAAGTTTATATGCGCACTTTCCTTTGTATGCATGTGCACGTTCAGTACTAAAGCAAAAAAATCTGGTGAGTTTCAAGTACTAAGTTCCCCTTATTCATGTTGCATACCATCTTACTCAAAAAAAAAAAAAAAAAAAAAAAAATACTCTGAGGTGGCCTGTTAGACACCCAGTTTAATAAAAAAAGCCCTCATAAGCTTTAAAGGTCTTCAAAAATGGAGATTAAGTAATGGTGTGACAAAGAAAAGCCATTATTCTTTATCACAAAGCACAGAAGAGGGTTACCACCTATAAACACAACCGAACTCCTATGCTCCATGTACTAAAATTTGGGGCATACTTTAAGGCACATCTCGACATGCTGTACTTTTTGCAAAATTCCAGTTTTATAAATATTGTTCATGTGTTTCCTGTCTGCATAAGCCTTTTGCCAAAATGCTTGGCTTTCTCCAAGTGACATGGAAATTACACTAATTTGGAAGGAATGTCAGTGAACCAAGGCAGGAGGAGAGCAGAGGGGAAGACAACAACAACAAAATAAAAATATTACTTTCAAAAGCTTCTCCATCGGCCTATGCCCTACCTGCCAATTTGTATTCATTTTAGAAGTCATAATTAATCAAAATAACAATATAAGCAGACATATTTAAATGTCAAATCTCAGCTGCAGATTTAGGATTCACTGCCACATCACGTAAAGTGCTTTTTATAAAAAATGAGGATAATGACACTTTAGGGACCCAATAGTGAATGAAACTACAGCCCCAGCTAGTTGCAGGAGAAACAAACATCAGCAAATATTTTGAAGAACTTGTAAAAAAGCAGGTTACTACGGTAACGGAAAATATTTGAAGTGCATAGACTAACCTACAGGAGACCACACTTTGATTCAACAGCTACATATGTATTGATAAATTACTGTAAAATAGACCAAGAAACAACTAGCCTACACAACATGAACCTGCATAACAACTAAGCCTAGCAAAAGGAACAATATTATCCTAAAGTCCATATTACAGCAGCATAGCAAACAAACATAGCAATCGTTCTTGAAAGTAATTCTAAATAGTTAAAAAGACAAAAAAAAGAAAGAAGTGCTCCTTTATTTATAGGGTTCCTAGTTGCATCTGATTTATACAATGTGAAATCATAAAAGTTATTAGTTTGAAGGACCATAACTCTAGTTTAAATGTGGAAAAACAAGATGATTGGATGAATGCTACATTTTTAATTCAGAAACATTTCTTGGTTTTAAGCTGGCAAGGGTCTTTTACTTTTTACTAGTAATAAACTATTACTTTTTGCAAGTAAGCTTGCAATTACTTAAGAGCGGTGTGAAGCAGCTCAGAATCAGCACTGCAGACACAAGCGTGCACTGGCCCAAACAAGTCACCCATCAGTGACAAACAACTATGTGCTTGCAGCAGTCATCACAAGTATCTTCAGACAAAAGTGATTTTTAATGACCAACCAAGAATAAGCCATATCTAGACCAATCACTTTTGCTGGAGACTCAAAATACAATAGAGTCTTGTCTCTTGTGAGTCAAAAGGAACTCAGTTTTATATTTCAGCTGAAAACAAAACAAAAATGGAGTAGAAATTAGTCACATTGCTTATTTGCTTGGATTTGGTTACTGTCTCTGCCGGGTACTGGTTAGTAGTCAGCGGAAAAAATGCAGCAACAAAGCCCTTCCCCAGCACTTAATCACATCAAAGTCACAAACACCGAGTGCGTTTGTTCTATGCTCTCATCTGCCAAAGTCTGCATTAAGAGAGAATACAGAAAGGTGATAAATAATGTAAAGCGGGAATATAAAACTCCCATTAAAAAGTACATCACTTAGCTGCAAGGCAAACACCCTGTCAGTCGCTCTGCCTTTCCTTCTGATCACCGTTTTAAGCCATGTCAACTTTAAACACCAAACTGCAACCCGTATCGGCAAGTTGACAACCACAGAAGAATATGAATTTAACTTCTCCATTGCATCCTCTGTCTTCTATCAAGTCCTTAAAGTCTGTTGCAAGTCAGGTTAGATTTACACTTTTGTAAACATGTGTGCATTGACTTTACCCTCTAAAGAATTAAGAGCTTCACCTACCACCCTCTCTCAAACTATAACTGTGTTATCCTTTTATAAATGGAGCCTTTCCCCTCTGTCACACCCTTCTTATCCACACACGGGCGCTCAGGACACGGTGCCAGCCAGAGAACACTACATCAGTATCCCACAGATTCGTATGATTTAGGTAAAGCCTAGAATAACACTGAATAATGCTGCTACACTGACCAAGAGCAAAAAACAAAAAGCATGGATGTGTCCTCAGCTGAAAAAATGAAATTTAAGAATACCTATCTTAGCTAAAACTGCCAACACTACAGATTTCTTTCCCCCTCCAGCCAAGACAGGAAAGGAAGGACAGAACAACGAGGCTTTTTCATCAGAAAACACTAAGGAACTACAATTTAAACAAGTGATTGCAATCTTTGCTCGTAGACATCCAAAATGAGGATACACGAAGAGCTGCAGCAAAATATAAACTATCCACAGAAGATTCCTAACATTCCTCCTCTGTTACAATAATATAGACTTCAAGATGTTCCACAATGTGAACTATAGCTTCTTGAAATGCAAACAGTTAACAAAAAAAAAAAAAAAACCCAAAGAAAGAGAAAAAGGATTCTTCGTGTAGTTAAGATGGATTAGTTTTAAGCTAAGCATAAAGGGGAAATTGAGCAAAGAGTCAGGAGCTGTTTCTCCAAACATCATCTCAAACAGTCTGAGTTTCAAAAGTTTTTAAGCAGAATAAACAGTATCTTAAGGCTGCAGAAGACTGCACGAGAAAGCAAAGAAGATAAATTACTTTAAGTTATACTTGTATAACTTTCTTCTAAGTGTATTCTACTAAAAACATCCACTTCCAAGCATGAAGTATTTTCCGCATAAGACCTACCTCTTCAAAACCAGAGGCAGCACACTAAGCAGCCTTAAGTCACAAAGATTTTGAGAAGCAGTAAGGACAAGCCAGCACAGAGCAACCTCTGACAGAGGACGAGGTGCTCAGCTCTCGGGATTGACAGTATTCCCGCTTTCCCAGTACAGATGCAATGGATATGAGAAAGCAGGTGTTTTCAGCGCCTAGAAATCCTCCTCAAAATGCAGGGGTGCACTCAGAACAAAACGCACGCAGCTGCCCCGGGCTCACGGTGGATGCCACTAGGGGCCAGGGAAACACGACAACTAATCTCATTTCAGTCAGCAGCAGCATCTTGCACCTACTCCAGAGCAATAACAAAAGCACAGGCCTAGTAGAGTAAGTATCAAGCATCAAGGCCTTCCTATCATTAGCTTTATCTCACCAGGGTCTTCCTGCAGTCCTGTCTGATTTGCAGGAAGTTTCCTAGTTTCTCTTCAGAAACTCAAAACAACTTCATATTCAAGTTGATTTTTTTTCAGTTGAAAACGCAACTTAAATCCATATACTCACAGAAATGCAAAATTTGGCAATGTTGACTATGTGGTAACACTGCGAAGTTTCCTATCAGTTCTAACCATGCCTGTATCTACTCCCTCGCAGAACGGAGTGGTTCTCCAAGAAAAGGAAGTTTTCTCTGCATTGCCAAAGAAATAGCACCAGGGAGCTAACGCGAGCATCGACCCCTAACCGTGCACACTGCCTATGCTGGCCTGCCGCCAGCCTGCAGTTCACAACTGTCCTGCTACACTCACAGAAACCTTTGAGAAGACCACGAGGACGTGGTGCAATGGGGCTGTGCTCCATCCGGGAGAGAGATTATGCCCCAAATGGTCTTTCTCCTAGAGAGACCTCTCTGTATCTTCTTCTGTCCTGACTCCATCCGCTAAGTGCTGCAAAAGAGCACAACGAAAACCTTTTCCATTTTATAACTGGGAACTACCACAATGTTTCTGACTTCAGCTGATGTACACCTCCTTTGCCTAAAGGGACTTATATCATACGCCATAAAGAATTCATTCCTATTCCTTAGGTTACTAAAAGAATATGAAAGAGGATAAATACATTACAAGATAATGTTAAATAAAGATTTTATGGTGTCTCGAGATACCAAATGTTCTCTCCAGAAGTTTATTACCAGATAATTACCAGTTTATTACCAGATAAAACTCAGTTCCTTTAAAACATGCATATTCTAATTACTTTAAATCACCTGCATGTAGTACAAAGAGAAGATTAACCTGTACAACTGCAAAATACCAAGTGAATACTCAATTCTACTCAGGGGTTAACCATAAGAAATCAACCATTATCTTATTCTGTAGAGCTACTGAGACAAACACAGCCTGTATTTACGCTTGTGGGTTTCACGTTCAGCTGAATGATGCAAACCAGTTAAACCGACCCACAGCCAGCAGCTCCGGAGCAGGATCCCCCTACCGATAACAGCTCCTCCCAGGAATACGGTATCTGGCTGCCTCACCGCTGGGAGATCTTCCCTTCACACTTCCAAAGCTCCTGGACTCCTCCAGGGATCTCAGTCACGCATCCGTTCTCTCTGGCCTCGAGCTCTCTCGCTTTACGAGCTTTCCTCTCCATCCGCACACACTCGGCCTTCCCGCGCGGCTCCGCTCCGGCTGACGCTCCCCGCGAACCTCCCGGCGGCTCCGGCGTCCACACGGAGCCTCCGCAGGGCCCGCACGCGGCAGCAACAAGCGCATCCAAGCGGGAGAGCCGGGCGCACGCAGCCCTTCACCGTGCGCTACCACCTGCCCCAAAGTCACTGCTGCTGCCCAAGCCGGAGGCAGCACCGACCTCGGGCTGCAGCAACAACAGGCTCACCCAGTTAGTAAAGAAAAAATCTGTACACACATAATTTGATATTTTAGAAATACCATTCTTCCATTTGCATTACAAATTTTAGTCTGTTTGAGAAGGCCAGTTTGAAACACACTCAATTCAAAACTCATTAAGAATATTCAGCCCTATACGGAAAACCAGAAAGTTGAAGGGCAGCTAGAGAAGCACTGCTTAACGTGACCCACCCTGGAGAAGATAACCCACTTGGTACCAAAGTTTGTCTTTTGGGTGGCAAATCACTTAAAACTATTTATTAAGATACATTTAGCATCCAATAGAATACTCCACCCTCAGAAATCCCAAAATGTTTACACGAACAGAATATAAAATTTTGTAAATGCTTAAATATAAACAGAACTTTACAGTAAACAGAGCATATTTTTCATGGCTTAAATGATTCCTGATGTTTCAAAAAGTAGAATGAGTTCTCTGTCAAATTTCCGAATAATCTAAAGATGTCACCAAAGGCCACTTAAACGAGAAACCTGACTGCTGCTAGGCAACCCGGAAAACATCCTTACACAAGCAGTTGTTCGGGGCATTGAAAGCCCCACACTTACCGCAGATCCTGGCCTCCAACGGCAATATTGTCCTCCAAAAAGAGTGACGAAACAATTCTGCAGGATACGTCCATATTTTACAAAAGGAATTGCTTATACAGTGCTAAAGATCTGATCAAATTTATTCACTGTATCTGCACATGGAATTTATTAAAAAACTATTCTTTCTCATCTCCTATTTTACGCACACTCCAGAAGTAAGTTTCCTAAAGAAAAATGGCATTTATATTTGTTTTAATTTATAAAAGGTAGTGAGATTCTTTTGCACTATATAAGGCAGTATTTTAAAAAGTGTATTTCATAGCCAGACTCTTTAAACCAAATACTATTTTAACAGCTTTAATGGCATAGAAACAAAAGCCACTCAATATAATTTAATATTTCACCATTCTTCAGCACTTCTCATCCATGGTTGCATTATAGAGACAGGGGGAAAAAAAGCCTCCTGCTCTCTTAACTAGATCAAGATGAGATACTTGCATTTATTTTCATGCTGCCATAAAGATGTCATGCATATGTACTATGCATTTGAGTTACACACAAATACATATATATTTGTGCTCGTTAAATATACACTACAAAAATGCACTTTTTCTTTTAACAACTCCCCTCAATATTTTATTATTTCCTTTTGCCTACAAAGATGGATTCTCTTCCCCTCACTACTAAATTTACTGGGAAGAAACTATTAAAGGTATTTCCAGCCTCACAGATCAACTATAACCTGATTAATTGAGGGGGAAATAACTCATATTAAAAAAAAAAAAAAAAAAAAAAGTTGTCAGTAACTCAGGGTAGTAGAAAGGAGAATGAAGAAACTTGCATGTACGAATACACAGATTTGGTTTAAAACAAAGATTTCCATTAAGCGATTAACATTTCACTCATCACGGTTATTGAGGTATAGTGTAATATGCTGTACAAGAACTACCTTATAACAAAGTTTGCGGTTGAATTATATTGCACACGATTCACGGAGCCTCAGTTTATATTCCTTCATTCAATCAAATTATCTTGCCATAGTGGGCAGGGGGAATATCTTCAAAACGCATCTCAATCTGTTAAATCTTTGCATAACAGAAATGCTTCAATGCACCACTTAATTGACCTAGCATTTAGTTTGGAATTAAGCATTTCATTTTTAACATTTCTCAAGATGCTTAGTCTTCAAGTTACCACTCATACATTTAACTGCCATAAATTTACTGCAGGCACACTCTAAACAGAAATAGAGCCAATAAAAATAGATATAATCAAAGCCCTCCATTCACACAAAGTTACTGGCAATGGGGAAAAGGCAAATCTAAAGGTTAGTCGAAACTACTAATCCAGAATGGCCATATGGAATTCCAAAAAAACAGACTTTGCTTGGAATGCAAAAAAGTATCATCACCTGTTAGAATCAAGCAAAATAAAAAGCTTTTTATAACCAAAAAGGAGAAGTAATAAAAATATATTTAAAACTTCAGAATATCCGATAACTTTACCACGAAACTTTAGAATACCGACACATTTAAGTCTTAAAATTATATTCAGAAAAATACTAAGAGTACAAATAGGTGGCAGAACAATTTGGAGAGGGGAGGGCATACACATATATATTACATCAAAAAAATGTTTTAGTTGCTTCAAAATGAATTATGTTTAAACACAGGATTTTTAACTATAATGTATGCCCTAGTATATTTGTCTCTCTAAGTCCATTTATTAATTAACATCATTTCTTCCAGGACACATGCACTGCTGATTTGCAAAGCCGTTCTGAGCGGTTTAGCTGAACAGCATTATAAAGGCGTTTTAAGTTTTCCTCGCAAGAAAACACAGCGTAACCCCTCTCCAAGCAGGAAGCTGATCCACATAAGGCCCGAGCACCTGATCTGCTCCTCAAGTTCCTCAAGAAGTAGCCCACGGGCTGTGTTTGCCAGAGTTCTCATCGCTAGCAAGGCAACTGGTCTGGTTTTTACAGACCCTCCTACCTGAAGGAGTCAGAAATGGTAATACTGGTCTTCTCTGTTTTTGTTTTTAATTCCTATCCAAATTATATACTTATTTCACTTGAATGACCTGAAATGAGAGCTTTAGTCTTTCCTCACTGAGGATTTTTAATTGCATTTATTTTAATACATTCACCTCAAAGCTGTGTTATAACCCAGCACCTAGAATAGAAACAACCAGTGGAATTTTAACTGTTAAAAATAGAATTAGCTTATCCTTGCAAACAAAAAGTTTTAGAGCGTGACTGGAAGACCTTCTATCCCATAACTTGTTAAGTATAATGTAAAGGTGGGGAGAAGGGCTGAACAAAAAGACCTATTTGCAGAAGGGAATTAAAAAAGCACACATAAAAGCAATAATCCTATGAAGAAATTCCTCAACATCCGTATTCTCAGGCAGGTTCACTATCTGTATACTCTACATGCCTGAAAATAAAGTTAAGCACAACTATTTCATGTTTTCCCTTGAAACAATCCTTGCAGACCTTATTTATATCACATCCTTTTAGTGGAAAATTGAAGTGAGACTCTAGGAAGCCTCCCGGGCCTGGCCTGCAAAGGAGTTTAGCAAATGGAAAATGGAAGGCTCAGGCTCCACTTGCATCTACACATGCTCCTCACAGGCAAAAAAGCCAAGCAAGAGTGATGGGGAGTCACTGTTTTCCCCCCAAAAAAGTATGGAAACGTATGGAAAAATTTTCTCTCAATTAAGTTTTCTACACAAGTATTTTCCCAAGGTTGATAACAACACATAGACAAGAGGTGTTTATTCCAGCCAGGCTGGGATATGGCGCTCAAGGCCACTTTATAGCTGGCAGTGCCCTGCTTCCCACCTGCGAGAGCAGCTCCGTGCCCAGAACAGGCTGGAGGGGCAGCGGCTCCATCAGGGCTCAGAGCGGAGCGGGAGACACCTCCCAGGGCAGCAATTCTGCTATTACACTGAATTTGCACCTCTCCAGAGGTGAGCGAACAGCCAAAACACATAGCTAGCTACATAGGCAGGTTTCATTTATCACGTGGTAATTAAGTCCTCAAAATAATCTTAAACTGATTAGATTCTATGTGTCCTGGCAAGTGATCTCCTCAAGCGACTGCAATGTGCTCCAAAATTCCTTAGCTCCTAATAAAATGGTTTAAAAAAAAAAAAGTGCAGATCTGTAAAGGAAGCTGGGGAATAAAAACCTGGATAATGTAAGAAAAGTTAGCAATTAAAGAAGTAGCTGTATTCTGCAGCAGGTCTAAAACTGTTGCTGTCAAAGTGAGCAAGAGCTGGCAGCTGGCCTTTTGGAGACCGTCAGAATGGCTGGAAATCCCATACTTTTGAGTACAGACTGTAACATTACCTTTCTCATCAGTGATCTATTTACGGAAAAATTAAAAGCAAAACAAAACCCCAAACACCACACTACCCCACACATGAATAAACAAACCCTAAGGAAATAAAAAGTCCTCGTTTGTTCTTGCTCACACATGATGCACTTAGGAAGAGACGTTCAAAAAGGGTACATTGTGCAATAAGTTTTCCCTCTGGTTTACACAACGGATTCCAAGTGATACAGATAACACGGTTTTGCTCTGATGTTAGCTGCATTAAAGAGGCCCTTTTTTCCTAAGATGTTAATGGGACATCAATGAGAACTTCGGGCTCAGTGGGAGGACGCAGTACCAACCATAGCACCAAAACTATGAACTGCAGCACCTTAACCAGCGGGACCCTCGGACACGCCATCCTCCCCACGGCTTGGCCAGTGAACCTCTAGCGAGCTTATCCCACGGGGGCTGGCGAACTCTGATGCCTCAGCTTAAAAATGCAAAGGCAACATAAATAAATGGTGGTTGAAGTCCTCCACAAAGACCAAAACCTGCAAATGAGGCTTCTTCCAAAAGCCTGAAGGCCACATCTACCTCTTCCCCCGGGTCAGTCTGCAGCCGGCAGCCCCAGCATCACCCACACTGGGCTGCGGGCCGATCCCGACCGCAGGCTCTCAGCTGGCTTTGCCGGTTGCCACATTCCTGCTGCTCTTTCCCTTAAGGAGCAACTCTTCCTCCTCACCTTCCTGGCCTGCCTTTCCAATGCACTTATTACCTTCAGAACTGAAAAAGTTATTTCAGTTGCACTGGCGTTTCAGCAAAGCATTCTCTCACAACCTCTAAGACGAAACAGTTTTTTAAAATACATATATATTTCCATTCCAGTAAACAAGAGATCACTGTAAAAATCTTATGCTTTACATAAATCAGCTATAAAAGTCACTGAAACATGAAGAGTTACATTACTCCACACAATTCAGTCATACTGATCCTAACTCGATAAATTGAAAGTCTGGACATAAACAATAGAACAGATACCAACTTCTGGAAATGTTTTGTTAGCTTCAAAAAAAAATGTTCCAGTTGCTTAATTCAAAACCATTCCAAAACCTACCACCGACGGCCTAGTAAAGCCCCAAAGAAGGGATTCTTGAAGCACGTTCACTGTCCTTGAACCACGCAAGCGCACACCATTAACAAGCTGTCAGATGCCCAGCTCCAGGGGCTTCAGCACCAGGTGTTACGCTCAAAGTGTGCGAAAGTCACTACAGAGCCTTCTCAGAAAAGGATATTACTGCAAAAAAATAAACAAACAAATCCTTATATGAGTTCAAGAAAATATTCTGAACTTGAAGAAAAGTAGCATGTTTCATTGTTAGACAGGCATAAAGCCAAGAGCCTGAAATAAGTACTCAAAATAGGACATATTTTCCAATGGAGGTAAAGATTACAGTATAACCAAGAGGAATGTGCAAGCCAGCAATACTTAACTTAGTGGTTCATGCCAAACCATGATAGTCCGTTGTACTACTTAAAAAACACTGAAACTTGAGAAAGTGGTATTATTACAATTGTTAACAATGGAATGCAAGAACATTTTTAAACTACAAGTCACACAAATTCATTTCATATATTTATTTTCGTAGAAATGGGCTATTCAGCACTTTAGGGATTTGAAAGCTTGACAAAGAGCTAGAACTTTTTCTCTGCTACATGCAAGTTAAACACCAACTGTAAATGCTATTAGAAAGGTTCCAGTTACTCCACAACTATGTCCTTGTCCAGGTTACGCTGACACAGTGCCAGTAAAAGAGAACAGAAATATCACAATTTAGTAGAAAAACATTTTCTTCCTTTCAGAAAAGAAACTGTGCTTAGAGCATATTACAATATGAGTTTGAGGAGTTATTTTAGCCAGTCAAAGAAAAGACATACTTCACACCTCTTGCAGCTCTAATGGGGACACAGAGAATTTTAAACAGAAGGATAAATCAACAGCACTAAGTATTGGTAAATTCAGATGCAAGCAAGGTACTGTTCACTCAAATGATCGTGGTATGGCCCTTAGTTGTATAGTACAGATCAGCTGTCACAGCAACAACAAACATCTCTGGAAGAAAAACAAATTCCTGCCTAGCAGTTTAGCCAAGTTTTGCATGTTGAGGATTAAAACATATGCGGTAATTTTCACATAGAAGCCAGAGTCAGGACATTTCTATTTCAGTTAACATCATCTGCTGGGCAGCTAACCTCAAGCAGGTCTGCTAATCCCTGCCTCCGCTGAGCCGCCTCCAACACAACCACCATCCCTAGGGAAGTCCGGACTCGCGTGCGGAGCTTTCCTGGAGCATCCCCGGGTGAGCCCAGCCCTTACTGCTAGACATCTCCTTGTCACACCTCAACATCCCGTCATTGTTTTAATTTATTACTCTCAGTAATTGAGGACAACTAGTACAGACGGCTGCAACAAGTATTGGAAGGAACAAGGAACTTTCACACACAGCTATGTCTTAGACAGGTGTTTTCCCTACCTAATTGCAGAAAGTTGCACCTGACAGATCTGCAATTACCTACCAGGCATCAGAGCTAGGCCTTACATTGAGCATTAAGTCTTTGCATTGAGCAATGGGCCCAAGGGTGAAGTTTGGGCACAGGAATCTTCAACCACTTACTTACAATAAATAGCTGTACAGTAAATATGTAGTTTTTACTAAAATGCAGCGCTACAGAAAAAGATATTTAAATATTCATCCAATTTCTCTCCAAAACAACTGGAACTGGATTTGGCAAGGAAGTAACGTACTTGTGCATTTTTTTCTTGGATTTTTAAACTCCTCACTACAGGGCAAAGAGCTCCAGAAATAAGGGGGTAAAACAGTGAGTGCTCCCTGAAGTCTGAGCGCAGGCACTGCAGCAGTGCATGCAAGAGGGCTATACAAACATTTTAAAATGTGCTACGTGTACTGACGGTTTGTATTAATTTTGAATTTTAGTACGCTTAATCCTCCCACCTCACCAGTAAGTGATCCTTTATTATGCTTAGAAATTGAGGATATATTCAGTCCTATTATCTGCATTAACATGTGACATGATTTCTTCATATTTTGATGTATCCCAGTTAATGCAGGATGGAACAAAACAGTCAGTACTAAACCAGCACAGACATTGCTCTTTTCCAAGACTCCCATTCTGCATCAACACAACTTGCTTCTGAGCATGACCTCCAAAGTTGTGCTTGTGCCACTGACTCCTCAAAAATAAAAGGTCAACTCCCAACAAAAAAGCAGAAAGACCCAAGAATAAGACATAGTAGAAAGTCACCAGATGTCAAACTTGAAAGGTTACCCAAAATAGTCCCCAAATGTGGTTTATAAAAGGAGAGAGAAAAAAAAGCAGACAAACAAACACTGGCAAAACACTTTGTAACGAGCTGAAGAGATTAAGAGGTCATGCGAAAGAGCTTTTTTGCTTTGTTTTGTCCCCCTCCCCTCTTTTTTTTTTTTTAGGCTGTATAGCACCTCACCCTAAGTTTACTGATGGCTCCATTACTTTTTAGATTATACTTTTTGAGCAGCTTTTCTAAGTTTAGTGTTTCCCATTTAATTGGACCTACTCAGCTGCTATAGTAACAGACATGCAAATAACCACCAAGTAAATCATTCCATAGTATTAAATCAATCGAAGGCTCACTAGAACTTAGAGCGCAGCAACGATAATTAAAATAGGTACTATGAAATATTGCCTTTAATGATGTGTCATTGCTAAGAAGACCTGATAAACCATTTTATTTCCATTTGTTTCCTGAAAAAAATATTTCTCTATTCTAAGGCAATTTCTTCACTAATTAACTCCAATAAAGACGTCCAGCACAAGAAACTGCAGCTCTCCCTGAAAACACAGATTTGTTTAGTGAATGTTACCACAGTCATCAAACATCTACAATCAAGATGATAATAAAAATACCAAAATTATTACCTCAACAGGATAGAAAAAGAATGAACAAGCAGCACCCTCAAACCTATCAATATGCTGTGATACCTCAGGACAAATTTGGTTTCCTCTTCAGCAGCACTTGGAAATAAACAGTGCCATCAACTGCCTTTAAGAGAGCACCTTAACTTCTCGCTATAGCATTTACACCAAGCTCGTGTATTTTGTTTCCTCAATCAAGGGGGGGGGCCAAGCCCAACTCCACCGACAAGCCCATGCCAACAGCCTCCTGTGACCACATGAGTGTCGGTCACAGAAATCAGCACTGCGCCTTGAGAGGCACTGCCTTAGCCATAAAACACCAACCACAGTAAGGATGAAAAACAGTAATTGCAGAAATGCATACAGCAGTCAGCAAAGCAATCATGAGACACGACAAGAAAAACGAAGCATAAAACCCAACACTAAGGGCCTTCGACTTTTGACTGGTTCATGCATTTCATCATCAGTAAAGCAAAACACAGATGTTGACTAACAAAAAAACAAGGGTTCTCCAAGCAAGAATGAGAACATTTCCTGAAAAGGTCTCTTCAACAGATGCTGTTTAAAACTTGGCTTTAAAGACAACGGAACTAATGATATTGCATTGTCACTTTCCCATAAGTAAGAAAGCTACTGTGAACACTTGGAATGAAGAGGCTGGGAGTTTTCACATTATTTAGGAAATCCAAAAGCATAAATATTCTTCAAGCAAAAGAACCACCTTTAGAAGTCTAATATGATTACAAAGCTGTATCTACACTCATACACAGACAAAAAAAAATGCCCACTTACTACCTGAAGAGACCTGAGGACCTGAGGATCATCACCACTTGGTATGAAGAAGCACTCTCCTACCCCAAAAATATTTTCACCTGTTCCAAAATATTCCAGGGAGGTTGTGGTGCCACCAATGCCAGGAAATGTGGCCTACAACTTGTCTAACGCACAAATGAGAGACTTCATGAAGATGGTACAGTCCTCCTTTCCCATTGCTCCCTTCCTACCGGGGCTCGTTAGGGCTCACCCACTGCCCAAGACGGGCCATCGAGGGGGAGGAAGGAGGAAAGAGGTTAAAAAGAATCTTGGCTTGCGGTCAACAACATAACTGAAATTTGGAGCGTTATTTACAGGTCTGACATGGAGATGCTGTACGTGACGCCTTGGGCAACTTACTGTGTGCTTTTCTAATCTCCTATTAGGAAAAAAAGATGAGAGCAAAACCTACCGCGCAAAGGTAAGACAAAATGTATTTTGGTAACAAAATGGAAATTGTGAAAACTGAGAAAAAAGGACTAGCACTTACCTAATTAGCAGTTCATAGCTTCCTGACAGAAAGGACTGCTCTGTTTGTCTCTTACATTACCTAACAAACCTTTTTTTTAAATTACTAACAACCAAAAACTTTAAGTTCTCCACAAAATCACTTATTAGTGAACTCTGCACATAGCAAATAAAAAGCAGAAACAAACAAACAAACAGCAACAAAAACTTAGGTCATGGGTGTTTGGAAGAGACGAAACCACCTCTCAAAGAGAACGCACGCAGCATTCGCCTCCCACCGCTCGTTTCAGCCCGTACGGAGCATGAAGCTTTCCACATACTCTCACAGAGATGACACAAACAATAAAACTGCTCCTGAGAGCAGAGGAGCAAGCGGGAAGACTTCCAATGGCGCTCGCTGCCGAGACGAGCGTTGGGATCCCGCAGCGCGGTGCGGCCGCACGGCCTGGACACGGCCCGGAGCGCTGCTTGCTGCCCTGGCGCGCACGGCCACCTCCAGCCGCACGGCAGCCCCGCGGTGACACCATGGAAACTTTTTTCATGGGAAGAGGGAGAAAAACTGGCCTCTGTCTTACAGCTCCCCACAGCTTTTCATCTCGGTCAGTGCTCTTACTCACTTTATCTTTCCAACACCCCTCTGTGCTTTGGGACACTCTGACGAGCGCATCTTCATAATCAGTTGTTTCTCCTCATAACCAGCCCCGAGTTCCTTACAGTCGCTGAGGATTCCTCATTCCCGGCTGCATTACATAATGGGATTTTTGGGCCAGCGCGGGAGCATGAACCGATTAACGATTAACCCACCGCAGGGGAAGGGATCCCGCGCAGCGCCCGTGCCAGCCGCGGCCGGGCGGGACGGCCCGCGCCCGGCGGGAGCAGCGCAGCGCACGAGCG